>JAKSZT010053836.1:3402391-3673297 GCA_026826555.1 Tolypeutes matacus
AAAAAAAAAAAAAAAAAGCTGTGCAAGGCAAGGAGAAGACATTTCAACCTGCCAGCTGCCCAGGAGGCTGGGCTTGGAGGGCCGACCCTGGCGCTGGGTGCTGGGCTACAGACAGCTTCCTGGGAGGCGGGTGGGCAGAGCGAACCCAGGATTTGGGGAGTGGTTGGTCTGCGACTCAGAAGCCAGAGGAGGGTTAGGTCTGTGGCCAGCTGCATCCTGGGGAGCATCGGTACCCCCCAGCTCTGCCTCTTGGGCTCTGTGGAGAGGCCAGGGGAGGAGGAGCGGGTGCCAGCTGATGAAGCGCTGCCCTGGTGCCCAGGTGGAAGGTGCCTCCTTCCCTGGCCTTTGACTTTCACCTGTGCTGGGGCCGCTGGGGGGAAGCTGTTTGCGGAGGGGGTGGGCATGCGTCCTGCCTTTAGCTTTCTCCCTTCCCTGGTTGCTAACTGGTAGAACCTGCGGGCCCAGGGCCCCTCTGGGGAGGGTCCTGGGGCGTCTCCCACACGCCTGGCTTGACCCCAGCAGCCACAGGGACTGAGAGCCTTGTCCCCAGGGCCGCTGTGTCACCATCTTCCCCTGGACGCACGTGGGGCTTGTTCCTCTTCCTCTTTTCCTTGTGACGTGGCTGGCCACAAAGGTACAGCTTCCTGGGCTCCAGCAGGGTAAGGAGGTAGAGAGGCCCTGGCCTCATGCAGCACTGTTTCTAAAAGGTACTTATATTAGATTACATAAATGTCACACAAAAATAAAATGAAAAACAAAACACACTTGTACTATTAACTCTAGTCCACCGCCTGCAGTAGGGTTCACTGTGCTGTACAATCCTATGCTGTTGGGGTTTTTATTTTTATTCCAGTTCCATATATACAACCTAAAATGTCCCCTTTTCACCACACGCAGTGCTGTCACTACGTTCCGGGGGGCTCATGCAGCGCTTCAGCGCTCCCCAGTTACTTTCTTCTATCCTGGCTCACCTGATTCCCACATCAACTCCTGAGGTGGGGAGGGGCGTCCCTTCTATTTCCCAGGGATAAACTGAGGCCAAGCAAGGGAGAAAGACTTGCCCAAGTTCATTAAACTAACAGGTGGTCTGGCAATGACCCGAACCCTAACCTTTTGACCCCCAGTCTGAAGTTCTTTCCATGACAGCCATCAAATGTAGCCCCCCTCCCCCTGGAGGTGCTGCCTCCTCTCTGACATGGGGCCTCAGTTGACTCGTCCCTCGGGGGCCTCACAGGTGCCTGCGGCCAGGCTGCTGCTGTGTCTTCAACTCCGGGTTGATGGCCACTGTGCCTGGGCACTCCCTGTGAGGTCCCTGCTTCTCTCCTGGCATGATCCCTGGGCTGGCCCGGTGGGACAGGCCCTCAGGCCTCAGCACACACACAGTTCTGTGCTTGATGCCGGAGAAGGCAGAGGCTCCTCTCCCTAACTGTATCTCACTTTGCAGTCCAGGCCCCAAAGAAATTGCTTCAGCTTTTCCCTGCAGTCGTTTGTCCAAGGGGAGGAAGGAGGCCAGTGTTTCTTGTCAGCCTGTCCCATTTGCTCACTTCCAGTAACGGCCTCAATCAGCATGTATGATCCCACTGAAGCTGTCCACATCACCACTGCATCCAAACTCCCCATACTATGCCCTTCCCACATACCCCGAACCAGGGGCAGAGCCTGGGACCCCACCAATCAGTATATTCCATCCCTCTGGCCACAGTCATTGGTTAGTGGATGGGTTCATTACCAAGTCAGGCCAATCAGAGCTAATGAAACCCAGTTCCAGAAATTTGAGCTCTCAAGGAAGTAGACTGATTCTTTGTGCTGGTAAGAGTATATGAGACTTAAAAAAAACAAACAAACAAACAAAAAGAGTGTATGAGACTTGGAGCTTCTGCAGCCATCTTGCCCCCATGAGGTGGAGCCAGCCTATGATGGTGCTGTTACCTGGAGGAAATCTGAGCCAAAAGAAATGGGGAGCACCAGGCTTTGGTGACATTATTAAAAGCACCTGGTCAAGTCTGAAGTCAGTCACACTCTTTGGACTTTATTACCAAAGCCACTATATTTCATTTTTACATTAAGCAAAAAGTTGGGTTTTCTTTCACTTGTACCAAAATTCTAGTGATCCAGAGGGTCAGGCTTGGGTCCCTTGTTTCTCTTCCTGCCCCACCCCTACTGTCTCACAAAACGTCCAGCTTAGAGGCCTACTTAAACTCATGACAATTAACTCATACACATAGCCCCGAGGACCTTTGTACTACTTAGAACTCTTTGTACTATGTAGAAAAGTTGCCCTGATACAGCCCATACTTGGCTTGGGGGCAAGGGCAGGGAGTGAGGGTAGAGGAACAAGGTACAATGGCAAACATTGGTCCTGCCCAAGTGGACTCAATCCCAAATTAGTCCTGCCTCTCCTAATGGATGGTATCCACAATCAGATTTGACCAGGACTGGGTACACAGTAGAGCTCAATAAAGGCTTCCTGCTTGACTTGGTCTTCAGGGCCTCTTACTGTGCTCCTAGGTAGAAGGACAGGTTAGAAGGAAGAAGAGACCACCAATCAAGTTGCTGTTTTCTAAAGCTGGCCCTCTTCCCAAGATGATTTATCCCTGAGATAAATCAGAGAGGCTTCCTGACACCTTCGTTTCTCATTGTACCCTCTGGCCTGGCTTCTTCTCAGCCAACTCCCCCCACCCCCATCCCTAAACAAGTCCAAGCCCTTTTCCTTCCTAGAGCAGATGCCTGAGAATGAGTCAGTGCCTCATTCCCTCAATTCTTTCCTCATTGGTCAGGCCTCACCCTTTGCTGTGCCACCATCTGTAACATGTCGAGTCCCAGGCCATCCCCATCAGGCCTGGCCAGGATGGCCCGCTGCGTGGAGAGGTGGGCAGAGCTCACCTCTCAGCTCCTGGGGTCTCCTGGGAGGTCTGGGCCCTTTGGGGGTAGGCCACAGCTACTGGATCTGTTCCAGGCCCTCAAGTAGGTCTTTCTCTGGGGTCTATCCCAACAGGCCCTATCTGCCGCCACAGGTCTGTGCTCCACTTCCATGCTTGTCTCAAAGGAAGAGGAATGAAAACTCCTTTTGCCAGGAGATGAGTTCTCATAACACTCCTGCAATGTGGTGCTCAGGAGCCACACTCTGGAAGTGAGCAGACGAGGCTCGAGCTGGTGCCGTTGACCCACCACCTCTGCCTGGCTCAGGCCCTGGCTGCCGAGCTCACCGGGGCTGCTGGGGCCAGTTCCCTTCCTCTGCCATCACCTCCTGCAGGCGCTCTTCAGGCCCCAAGCCAAGGCTGG
Source organism: Tolypeutes matacus (assembly GCA_026826555.1). Lineage (NCBI taxonomy): Eukaryota > Metazoa > Chordata > Mammalia > Cingulata > Chlamyphoridae > Tolypeutes > Tolypeutes matacus. The sequence goes on from JAKSZT010053836.1 coordinate 3,405,674, forward strand.
ATTCTTTCACACTCTCTGGTCTAAATCAAACTGCTCCAGGAGCAACCCCAGTGGCCCGCTGGCCTTATTTGGAAGAAGAGCCGGCCGAGAAGTCATCTGGGTGCCAACATGCCACCTCTTATGCGCCACCCCACAAATCCCATCACTCCCCGTGTGTGGGGAGTCGGAGAAGGACTAGCATCCGAGGGGCTGCCTCGTAGGGCCCCAGAGAAGGGGAAATATTTGTAGGTGGTAGTCATTTTCTCCTTGCAATTAAAGAACATTCTACTTTAAAACAAAAAGCCACAGGGAGCCCCTGTGGGGGCCCATGGGAAAGTTATCAGGGAGGAGAGTCTGTGAGGAAAAGTCTATTGGGGCTGCTCAATCAAGAGGAAGTCTCTGAACAAGGATTTACCTCTGGCTCAGTTCTGGGCATTAAGTCATGAAAAGGAAGGCTTAATGAGCACCAGGTAACCCTGGTGTCTCCAAAGAGCTGTAGAATCTTGTCGAATCTTCTGGTAGCAATTCCCAGCCCTGGCTACACATTAGAATCACCCGAGGAGCTTTAAAAAACACTGATTCCTGGGGTGAGGCCTGTGCCTCTATATTTTTTGGTCCCTTCAGGTGATGCTGCTGAGCTATACTGGTCTCTGACCTAGACCCACCAGAACAGAATCTCCCGGATGCCTCATAAAGAGCTGAATCTCTGGGGAATGAGGCCCAGTAATTTGCATTTCTAACAGGCTCCCCAGGGGTCTGAAGCTTGAACAAGTTTCTAGTGCAAACCCTTTATTCAGCCCACTCTTGAGTTAGCCCCCTCCTCCTTCCAACCCCATGGGGCTTCCCTGTGACCTGACTCAGGGATCCCATTGTCTTCATAGCACTATTCACTATTTGTAATTGTGTGTTTATTTCTGTGTTTGCTGAATGCCATTCTGCCTCCTAGGCTGTTAGGTTCTCTGTAGCATTGGGCTTGCTACAGGGTCCAGAGTTGGGGCTCTGGAGCTTGGACTGCCAGGCCTCAAATCCCAGCTCCCCTACTCACCTGTTCTTTGACCTTGGGCAAATTGCTTCTCTTCCCTGTGCCTCAGCATTCTTATACGCAAAACGGAAATTGTGATAATAAATTCCTGCCTCCTACAATTAATGTGAGGATTAAATGTGATTACATGTGCAAAACAGTTAACATAGTCCCTGGTCAGTAAAGGTTATATATCAGTTACCTTTTGCTACCTAACCAACCACCCCAAAACTTAGTGGCTTAAAACTATAACCATTTATTTGCTCACAATTCTGTGGGCTGACAGTTTGGGCAGGCTCAGCTGGGATGGCTCACCAGAGCTCCAGGCAGGTGGTCTGGGCTAGCCTTTCTCTGGCATTTGTGATCAGTTGCCTGGGGATGGGGGGGGCACCATGTGGCCTAATTTACGTGAATGGTGGTTGGCTGAGGCTCTCGGCCAGGGTGCTTTGGTTCTCCATGTGGCCTCTCAAGCAGGTGAGCTCAGCCTTCCTGACGTGGAAGAAGGATTCCAAGAAGGTGCAAGAGAAAGTTGTACATCACCTTTGCAGCATTTCATTGTCAAAGCAAGTTACAAGATCAGTCCAGAATCAAGGGATGGAGAGCTAGTGCCGGTGCTTGATAGAGGGAGGTGCAAAGACTGTCTGGGCATGTTTAATCTGCCACAGTTGTTATTTTCCTACATCTAGCACATTTATACAATTGCCTTGCCCAGTATACATTCAACATATATTTGTTGAAGAAGTAAATGGACAAACAAGAGGAGAAACTGGGGACCCGAGAGGAGTAGTGACTTGCTCTAGGTCACACAGCAAATGAGTGGCAGAGGCAGGACCAGAAACTCAAACTCCTGGTGCCCAGTCCTGCCTCTTCCTCTTACCCCAACCTGCTCAGGCAGCTACTTGGGGTGGGGCTGAATTCTCCAAATAACTGCCTCACTCCTCAGCTTCCTTTGAGCCTCTGGAGATGTATCTAGATGGCCAAGGCTGTCCTTGCTTCCTGAAGAGCCTGAGATGGAGAGAAGGGAGCCTTTTTCATTTCCCTGGGCATAAAGCATCGCAGCCTTTGCGTGAGCCCACTGCCCATGGCAGACTCCAGTGGAGACGTCACGTGGCCTGCTTATCTTCCCGCCAGCCAGGCCTGGACACACACATACGCACACACTCCCTCGCCTCTCTCCTTAAGGCCTGGGAGAAAGGTCCCATGAGGTTGGGCGGCTGGACCAGGTGACTCAGATTTGGCATGGATCAGCAATTTCAGGGCTCTTGAACTGCAAGTTTGGGAGATAGGAGTAGGGAGAAATACAGTTTGTCTAAGAAGTGCTGCAAAATGTACATGACATTTCTGGCTGTCAGCCTCTTTCTGTTGACTTGGCACCTGGGGGAAATCAGGGCCAGCAGGCACCGTGTTTCCTCCATCCAGGAGCTTTCTTTGAGCTTGCCGAGTCTCCCACCTGCTGTGGTAGGGACATATTTTTAGCCCAAGGTAAATGGGCTCTTCAGTCACCCAGACCACATTCCCTTGTGTCTCTGTCACAGCTGAAGGGCACACCACAGATAACCGCCTCTCCCAAGGCACCCCCTCTCTCCTCCCTCTCCTTCCTTTCTTCCTTCTAAGAAGTCTTTCTGGTCTCCTCCAATTCAAGCCTCACTGCATGGCTCTTACATGACCCCAGGAGAGAGTGGGGTGTGGAGGCAGAGGGTGGCCAGGAAGGTAGGGGACAGTGGGAGCATCCACCCCTCAGGGAGTATTTTATCGCTGTGGTTTAGAACTGCACATCACTTCTAGTCAGGTTTTATCACTGTTCTAAAATTTGCCATAGGCAATGAACCCTCTTATTACACCCAGGATGGCCTGCAGCCCCACCCTTGGGGATGTCTCTGCTTGGAAGTTGACTAGTGGAGGCCCTGGAGTCTAGTAGCCTGTCGGAATCCAGGCCCCACCACTTACTAGCTGTTTGACTTGAGTAAGACCCTTAACCACACTGACCTGGCCTCTCACGGCTAGCTCAGCTCCCAGAGCACGGAGGCTGGCAATTGACTCGCAGGATGTCACAGTGGGAAGGGCACCTGTATGTCATCAACTCCACCCCCCGCCCCCCCATGGAGAAAAAAAAAAAAAAGTCAGGAGCCCTTCCCACCTCATGGATAAAAAGCAGCTGCTAGAACCTGGAGGACATTATGTTGAGTGAAGCAAGCCAGACCCAAAAGGACAAATACTGTATGAATGCATTACTGTGAACCAAATATATTGTGTAATATATTGTTTGATTAAAAAAAAAAAAATTTACATGTATCCATTACATTTAATTGAGAAATGTATATATTTATTCATCAGTGTTTACTTTTTAGTTTTTAATTGTTTATGTTTTCAATTATTAAATGTACAAAATAAAGTTAAAAAAAAAAAAAAAAGCAGCTGCTGGTGAGGATTCTCAAACCTTACCCCAGTACCTGGAACCCAGTACAATGCAATGAAGTATTTCTCAGAGTAATGGACCACCTCCATTAGAATCACTTGGGATGCTAATTTTTAAACATACAGATTCCTGGGCTCCACCTCAAATTGCCGTTCAAATCCCCTCACTGGCACTCATTAGCTGAGGGACTTGAGGGATGTCACTTAAATTTCTGTGCCTCAGTTTCCTTACCTGTAAAATAATGCTAATCATCTTTGTGCAGATTAAAAAGCAAATGTGTGCATTCATGGGCCTGGGCGCTCCAGAACTGGGCAGCACGTGATTGGCATTTTCAGTGTTTGTTTCTGATCCTGGGCTTTGCTGCCCAGGCGATGCATGGCTGCAGGCAGCTCGGGAGGCTTCTCTCCCTCCAGCATAGTGCTGAAGCCAACCCCAGCTCCTCCACATCAGCCCTGTAGCTCTTACCTACTGGTGATATCCAGAGCTGAGTCTGCAAATCCCTGCTAGTCGGGGCTTGGTCTCAGGCTCAGATCTTCAAGAGGGTCGATAATTGGCTGAGAAGCCCCCACCCCCATCTCCCAGCACAGCCGCTGGCGATACAGAAGGCAGAAAAGCACTGCTCGTGACCCTTCTCCTTTTCCGTTCCTCTGGTGATGGAGCCCAGTGCTGTTTTAGAAGTGCAGCCCTTTTTCCAAACAAAATTTGGCAAGACATGGAGCCCAATGAATCCAACAGATAAAAGCCACACTCCATTAGTTTACATTCATTGTTGAAGTTCAAATCCCCAACATGTTACTATGTTAACTTACAATATCAGTGGGAACACAAGTGGGCTTAATGTGTGAAAATCTCGGAGCACTTCTAAATGTTCATGCTGCTGCTAATTTCAAATTTTCAGGTACTTTAAAATATACTTTGGAAATTGTATTTGGGTTGAGCATTGGCAAAAGCCAAGACGTGCTCCTGGAAAATGCCAGAATTTTGTTTAGTGTTGTTTGTCACCCCTAAAGAATTCAAAACACCTCTTTAATTGGACCAGGATCCTGAGGCCCAGGGGGTGAAGATGCTTGCCCTGTAAGTGGCCACTGCAACGAGAGCCCAGGCCCACTGAGCCCCAGGCCTGTATCCCTTGGACCTGTTGGTGTTACCCTGACCAGGCAGGTGGGCTGCTCACGGGGGCAGGGGCCCATCAGGGAGTCTGGAGGGACAAGGACTGTCTACCGCTCTCAGTGTCTGTGGTCAGGTGGGGTGAGGGGCGGGAGCGGACACAAAGCCAGGCCCCAAGGCTTGGGGTGAGGAGGTAGAAGGAGCCAGGGCCTCTTGGGGTGCTGAGGGCACACACGTGGGCCCCACAGGGTGCCAGGAAGGGATGGTGCTGGAAAGGCTCGGCTTGCCTCATCCTTGGCTGCTGAGTGCTTGGTCCAGCCAAATTCTCACTCTGTAAACCCTTGAGTTTTTCAGTGCACTGAAAGCCTCTGATAAAGGGCTCCAAATAAAGTAAATTATTATCTTTTATGATGGTTTCCTCCCACTGCCAGCCAGACTCAGGTCCCTGTACCCTGCAGAAAACACCCCAACGCAGGAAAGGAGAAACGATGTCCAGGGACCCTGAGCATCGGGCCAACCCAGGGTGTCCTAACGAGGGGGAAATCCAGGTCACCCCAGCCTTTCCCACACATCCCACCCCACCACGCATCCCACCCCACCACACCCCAGGCACGCGCAGCCACTGCTTCTTCCTGTGGGAGGCAGCTGCCGAGGTGCTGAGTCACTGCCTTGTTGTCAGTTGGTGCTCCCCACCCTGAGAAAGGGCCTGGCGAGGGTGTGGTAAACTAACCCGTGCAAACAGGCCCGTGGCACCCGCCTGCTCCTGGGATGTTTCTCATGGGCGAGTGGGGTGCATGGCGAGCTGGAGGGCCCCCTCCAACCCTCAGCCTGGGCTCCCCCCAGGCACCTTCTCAAATGGGGCCTCCGTGCACTCCTTCTTGGGGCACGCAGGGGTCCAGGCTCAGCTGCAGAGATGGGGGGGGTCTCGTTTGTTCCTCTACGCCCCACCCCCACTGCTCCAGGAAGGGTCCCCCCCCCAGAGCAGGTGGGAGAGGAGCCTCAGAATCAGAATGTATACAAGTGCCCGAGGGCCCACCCCCTTCTTAGCTGTGGGCTCCCAGGCAGGTCACTTCAATTCTTTTTAAGATTTGTTCTTTCTTTTTTTAAAGCACATGCAAATGGTTTTGAAAAGCTAAACGGAAACAACCCTTGCACCTCCTTCGGATCCCTTTTACCCAAGTCCCTGTTCTCTGTACTCCTTCCCAGAAGCAACTGCTGATACCAGCTTGGGGGTATCCATCCAAAGATACTCTGTGCATATACAAGTACATAGATATGTGTGTGTGTGTCTATCATTTTTTTTTACATAATTGTGAACATCCCATACACATTTTTCTCCATCTTTTATTTTTTTATTTTATAACCTGTTTCAGAGATCAGTCCCTATTGGCAGCTAGGAGCTCTGGGCTTCTTTTTTTTTTTTTTTTTTTTTAAACAAATCAATTTTATTGATACATATTAATAAAGCACACAATTTATCCAAAGTGTTCAGTCAATGGTATGTGTGTTCATCACTTCAATCATTATCAAATAATTTTCCTTATTTCAATAATAACAATAATAAATAATAAACAGACAAACAAGAAAATTCCTCACCTCTCAATCCTCTGTTTCACCTGCTGCACATAGCTGCTATTTCTGGCATTCTTGCACAATTATTTATTTGTTTATTAAGCAGTTTTACTGAGATATAGTCCATACCATATGATCTATCCAAAGTGTATAATCAATGGCTTTTAGTATAATTGCAATGTTATACACTCATCATCTCAAAAATTTTAGAAAAATTTCATTACTCCAAAAAGAAAGACTCCACACCCCTTCCTCAGCCCTACATAACCATTAATCTAATTTCATCCTTATAAATTGATTTATATTTACATTTTATATAAATGGAATCATAAAATATGTAGTACTCTGAGTCTGGTTTCCTTCACTTAGTATAAATGTGGGCTTTGTTTTTATTTTTTGTCTGATATTAACATTTTGTAGTATTAACCTACATTTGCTCAGCTTCAAAGAAAAATGGTCTTATATATGCAATTTTGCCCATATTCATATTTCACATCATTTATATTTCACATAATATATTTAGTTCATAATAGGGCAATCATATGGTATTTGTCCTTTTGTATCTGGCTTGCTTCACTCAACATAATGTCCTCCAGTTTCATCCATGTTGTCATATGTTTCATGACTTCATTTCTTCTTACTGCTGCATAATATTCCATCATGTGTATACTCCACAATTTGTTTATCCATTCATCAGTTGATGGACACCTAGGTTGTTTCCAGCTTTTAGCTATCATGAATAAGGTGGCTATGAACCTTGCTGTGCAGATGTCTGTTCATGTCATGCCTCTCAGTTCTTCTAGGTATATACCTAGCAATGGTATTGCTGGGTCCCATGGCAAGTCTATATTCACCTTCCTCAGGAACTGCCAAATAGTCCTCCACAGTGGCTGTACCATTCTACAGTCCCACCAACAGTGATACGCATTCCTATAACTCAAAATGGATCAAGGACCTAAATATAAAAGCAACAACCATAAAACTCCTAGAAGAAAATGTAGGAAAACATCTTCAAGACTTTGTGGTAGGCAGGAGTTTCTTAAACCTTACACCCAAAGCATGAGCAACAAAAGAAAAAATAGGTAAATGGGACCTCCTCAAAATTCAAAACTTTTGCACCTCAAAGGACCTTGTCAAAAGAGTAAAAAGGCAGCCAACTCAATAGAAGAAAATATTTGGCCATCACATATCCAATAAGGGTTTAATAGCCATGATATACAGAGATCATACAACTCAACAATGAAAAGACAAACTATCGGATTGAAAAAAATGGGCAAAAGACTTGGAAAGACCATTGTCCAAAGAAGAAATATAAATGGCAAAGCAACATACAGGCTTCTTTTTAATGCCTAAAAGGGAGCCTACCGCATGGCTGCAGGTGAGCCAGAGCCACTGGGCCCATCAAGACCCGCTAGACCAGACCCCAGCAGTAGCCATGGACCGTGACTCCTACCCTTGCTCCTGGGTGAGTAACTGGTGAATGGGTCTATTTGAACTCTGCACCCCTTGCCTCTCTGGAATGCCCCGTAACACCCAGGCACTGGGGAGGGGCTGCGGGGAACAAGGGGGATCAAACTGCCGGCGGGAAGTCCTGGCTGTCCAGCCAAGGCTAGAGTCAAGCACCAGTGACTTTGAAGGAGGCCTCACAGGAGCAAGGCTATGGTCGGGTTTTAAAGGGAAAGTGGAGAAGGTACATGAATAAGACTTGATATTATTTTAACATGTTCTTTTCTGATTATAAAGCAAAACATAGTCTTTATAGGAAATTTGGAAAACACTGAAGAGATATGAAAATAAGTTACCTGTAATCCCACTTATTCAGAGGTAACCGCTTAGTGCATTTCCTGCCATCTATTTTCTAGATATAGACGATTTCCTGTGGTCAAGGGGGAAGATGGAAGGGGAGTCTTCAGGGAGGGTCTGAGCCGATGTAAAACTGCAGAAAGCCCTGAATTCTTTCTGAAAACAGAGAGAGTCAGAAATAGGAGACCAAGAGGGCTAGGAGGACACCACAGAAAGGCCTGGGGGTGGCAAGGAAGAGATTGTCCCTAATCAGTGGTGCTGGGGAGCCACTGCAGGCATTGGAGCACAAGAGTGGTATGATCAGCCTGGCAAAGATTGGCGGAGTCTGGCTTTGAGCTTCTGGAGCATACCTAAGAAGAAATCTCATCAGGCCTTATCTTGGGAATCCTAAGAAGACAGACGAAGCCTGAGTATGAATGAGATGGCTAAGAGAAAGTTGTGACTTTGCAGCTTAAAGCACAGGCTTGGCCTTAAGATCTTGGTCAAATTCTAAAGACACACCAGCTGTGTGGCATTGGGTGATTTCCTTGTCCTCACGGGGTCTTGGTTTCTCCACCTGTAAAGCACAGATGATACTAGTCACACCTACATCAGAGGGTCATCATAAAGGTTTCATGAGGCGAGTATTGCACCTGGCACAAAGAAAGCACTCAGTAAATAAGAGAACAGTAAGGCCTGAGGAAAGAACTGTGGCAGAGGTGCTGGGAGGAAGAGATGTCATGGAAGTTTCCAGAAGAGAGTGGTCTTCTGGAACACTGCCTGGGGCTGAGGAAGGGTTCAGGGCCTAGAAGGTCCCATCCCCGCCCCCTCCCTGTGAGCAGTTGCTATGGTGATGCAGAGAGGAAGCCTAAGGCTAAGAGGTCAAGGGGTGATGAGAGATGAGGAAGTCAGGTAGGTGAGTTTTATTAGTCTTCCAAAAAGTATGGCGGTGAAAGGTTGTAAGGAAGAAAGAGGTTTTGGTTTTGTTTGGGTTAGAGAGTATTTGAATATGTTCATACACTGAAGAGAAAAATCAATAGAAGTTCTCAAAGAGAAGAGGTGACTAAAGATATATTTTACTTCTCTAGACATCAGTTTCCTCATTTAAAAAAAAAGAGTTGTGGATAATTGATCCCTACTATGCTGCCAGTTTTTTTCAATTATTTGACTCATCCACTCATCATATACTCATCCATCCATCCATCCATCCATCTGTCCAACCTTTTAACTCACATGCTATAGATTTTTGGTCTGGGCTGTGTGGTGGAAGGAGTAAGGGGAAGGAGTGGAGAGAGGCACAGAAATAGAGTGAAGTAAGACCCCTCTCCCCAGGGGCCTGTATCTAACAGGAAGAGTAACAATCCGGCAATGACTTCATAATGGCACAAAGTGTCCTTGAAACCCACGCCCTTGTCACCCTTTGAAATGACATGTAGCACCTACCCAAACCCCTGACCCCCAATCCCTGGTATGTCACCCCCTAACCTTTGAGAACCTGCCCTTTTCTTATTATTCTACTGAGTACCCCCCTCCCTACCCAGCATTGTGCTGCGCCTACAGTAAGCACTCAGTGAATTAGTACTTACTATACCCATTCATTAACATGTATTTATTGAGCATCTACAATATGCCAGACACTTGGAATGACAGAGAGGCAAAATAGGTCCCAGCCTTCCTTGAACTGGTTACAGAGCAAGACCATCAAAAAGTCATGCGCGGAGAAAAGAATGGAAAAAATTGAGCAGGGGATCAGAAAGTTGAATGACAACACAAAACGCAACAACATACATGTCATGGGAGTTTCAGAAGGGGAAGAGAAGGGAAAAGGGGCAGAAAGAGTATTTGAGGAAATAATAGCTGAAAATTTCCCAACTTTCACAAAAGAAATGAACTTACATGTCCAAGAAGCACACCATACCCCAATCAGAATAAATCCAAATAGACCTACGCCAAGACACATATTACTCAGAATGTCAAATGTCAAAGATAAAGAGAAAATTCTCAGAGCAGCAAGAGAGAAGCAAACAATCATGTACAAGGGACGTCCAGTAAGACTTAGTGCAGATTTCTCTTCAGAAACCATGGAGGCAAGAAGACAGTGGCATGATACAATTAGGAAAATGAAAGAGAAAAACTGCCAGCCAAGAATTCTTTATCCAGCAAAACTGTTCTTGAAATATGAAGGTGAGTATAAAATATTCACAAACAAACAGAAACTAAGAGAGTTTGCAAAAAAGAATCCACCTTTGCAGGAAATATTAAAAGAAGCCTTTGAATCTGAAAGAAGAAGACAGGAGAGAGAGGCTTGGAGGAGAGTATAGAAGAAAGAATAGCAGAAAGGATAACCAAAAGAGTGAAAAGAGAGACAAAAACAAGATGACATATGAAAACCAAAGAATAAAATGGAGGAAGCAAATAGTGCATTTACAGTAATATCATTGAATGTGAATGGATTAAACTCCCCAATCAAAAGATACAGATTGATAGAATGGATTAAAAAACATGAGCCATCCATATGCCACTTACAAGAAACTCACCTCAGACCCAGGGATACAAACCGGCTGAAAGTGAAAGGTTGGAAAAAGATACTCCATGGGAATAGTAACCAGAAAAGAGCAGGGGTAGCTATACTAATATCAGACAAAACAGACTTTAAATGCAAAAAAGTTATAAGAGATATAGAAGGCCATTATATATTAATAAAAGGGACGATCCACCAGGAAGATAGTCATAAATATCTATGCACCTAACCAGGGTGCCCCAAAATATATGAGACAAACTCTGGCAAAACTGAAGGGAGAAATAGACATTTCTACAATAATCGGAGACTTCAACACCCCACTGACATCATTAGCTAGAACAACTAGACAGAAGATCAACAAGGAAACAGAGAACTTGATCAATATGATAAACAAGTTAGACCTAACAGACATATACAGAACACTGCATCCAAACTCAGGGTGTTATACATTCTTCTCAAGTGCCCATGGATCTTTCTCCAGGATAGACCACTTGTTAGGTCACAATTCAGCTCTCAATAAATATAAAAAGATTGAAATTATACAAAGCACCTTCTCAGGTCATAATGGAATTGAAACTAGAAATCAATAATAGACAGGAAAAAAGTAAATTTGCAAATGTGTGGAGACTGAACAACACACTCCTAAATAATCGGTGGGTCAAAGAAGAAATTGCAAGTGAAATCAGTAAATATATTGAGACAAATGAAAATGAGAACACAACGTATCAAAACGTATGGGATAGGGAAACGGATGTAGCTCAAGAGGTTCGGCGTCCGTCTACCATATGGAGAGACCGGGGTTCGATCCCCGGTACCTCCCGGTAAAAAAAAAAAAAAAAAGTATGGGATACAGCGAAGGCAGTCTTGAGAGGGAAATTTATAGCCCTAAATGCTTATATTAAAAAAAAGAAAGAGCTAAACTCAAAGATTTAACTGAACAACTACAGAAACTAGAAAAAGAACAACAAACCAATCCCAAAACAAGCAGAAGGAAAGAAATAATAAAGATTAGAGCAGAAATAAAAGAAAATGAGAACAGAAAAACAATAGAGAAAATCAGCAAAACCAAAAGCTGGTTTTTTGAGAAGATCAATAAAATTGACAAACCCCTTGCTAGACTAACAAAGAAAAAAGAGAGAAGATGCAAATAAATACAATCAGAAATAAAAGGGAGGAAGTTACAAATGCCCTCACAGAAATAAAAAGAATCATGAGAGGATATTATGAGAAACAATATGCCAACAAACTAGGCAACCTAGATGAAATGGACAAATTTCTAGAAATGCACAACCAACCTACATTGACGCTACAAGAAATACAAGAACTCGGGAAGCGGCTGTGGCTCAATCAGTGGGGCTCCCGTTTACCATATGGGAGGCCCCGGGTTCGGTTCCCGGGGCCTCCTGGTGAAGGCAGAGCCCGCCTGCACGGCGTGGTTGGCTGACTCGGCAAGCGTAGGCAGCAAGGGGGGATAAATGAATAAATAAATAAAATCTTTAAAAAAAAAAAAAAAAGAAATACAAGAACTTAACAAACCAATCACAATTAAGGAGATTGAATCCGTCATTAAAAATCTCCCAGCAAAGAAAAGTCCAGGACCAGATGGCTTCACAGGTGAATTCTGCCAAGCATTTCTGAAAGAATTAACACCAATCCTGTTTAAACTCTTCCAAAAAATTGAAGAGGAGGGAAAATTACCCAACACATTTTTATGAAGCCAACATCACCCTAATACCAAAGCCAGATAAAGATTCTACAAGAAAAGAAAATTACAGACCAATCTCTCTAACGAACATAGGTGCAAAAATTCTCAACAAAATACTTGCAAATCAAATCCAACGGTGTATCGAAAGACTTATACATCATGACCAAGTGGGATTTATTCCTGGTATTCAAGGCTGGTTCAACATAAGAAAATCAATCAATGTAATACACCACATTAACAAATTGAAGGGAAAAAGCCACATGATCATCTCAATAGATGCAGAAAAGGCATTCGACAAAATTCAGCATCCTTTTTTGATAAAAAAAAAACCTCAAAAGATAGGAATAAAAGGAAAATTCCTCAATATGATAAAAGGCATATATGAAAAACCGACAGCCAACATCATACTCAATGGGGAAAGGCTGAAAGCTTTCCCACTAAGATCGGGAACAAGACAAGGATGCCCACTGTCACCATTGTTATTCAACATTGTACTAGAAGTTCTAGCTAGGGCAATTAGACAAGAAAAAAAAAAAAATTAAAGGCGTCCAAATAGGAAAAGAGGAAGTAAAACTCTCACTGTTTACGGATGACATGATCCTGTATTTAGAAAATCCTGAAGTATCCACAACAAAGCTACTTGAACTAATAAATGAGTTTAACAAAGTGACAGGATACAAGATCAATACGCAAAAATCAGTATTGTTTTTGTACACTAGTACTGAACAACCTGAGGAGGAAATCGGGGGGGAAATTCCATTTTCCATAGCAACAAAAAGACTCGAATACGTAGGATTTAATTTAACCAAAGAAGTACAGGACCTATGTGCAGAAAACTACAAAACAATGCTAAAAGAAATTTTAAAAGACCTAAACAAATGGAAAGACATTCCATGTTCATGGCTTGGAAGAATAAATATCGTGAAGATGTCAATCTTGTCCACACTGATTTATAGATTCAATGTAATACCAATCAAAATCCCAACAGCTTACTTTGCAGAATTAGAGAAGGCAATTACCAAATTCATCTGGAAGGGTAAGTGCACCCAAATAACCAAAAGCATTCTAAAAAAGAAGAGCAACGTGGGAGGAATTTCACTGCCTGACCTTGAAACATATTACAAAGCTACAGTGGTCAAAACAGCATGGTACTGGCATAAAGATAGACACATCAATCAGTGGAATAGATTTGAGAACCCAGAAATATACCCTCACCTATACAGTGAAATGGTTTTTGACAAACCTACCAAGCCCACGCTAATGGGAAAAAAACAGTCTCTTCAACAAATGGTGTTGGGAGAACTGGATATCTATAACCAAAAGAATGAAAGAGGACCCCTATCTCACCCGCTATATAAGAATCAACTCAAAATGGATCAAAGATCTAAATATAAAAGCCAGGACCATAAAACTACTAGAAGAAAATGTAGGGAAACATCTTCAAGACCTTGTAGTAGGTGGTGGTTTCTTGGACTTCACACCCAAAGCACGTGCAACAAAAGAAAAAATAGATAAATGGGACCTTCTCAAAATTAAACACTTTTGCACCTCACAGGACTTTGTCAGAAGAGTGGAAAGGCAGCCAACTCAATGGGAAAAAATATTTGGAAACCACATATCTGATAAGGGTTTAATATCCAGGATATATAAAGAGATGTTACAACTCAACAATAAAAAGACAAATGACCCAATTAAAAAATGGGCGGAAGACTTGAATAGACATTTCTCCAAAGAAGAAATACAAATGGCAAAAAAACACATGAAGAAATGCTCAACATCACTCATGATTAGGGAAATGCAAATCAAAACCACATTTCACACCTATCAGAATGGCCACTATTAAAAAGACAGAGAACTACAAGTGTTGGAGAGAATGTGGAGAGATAGGAACACTTCTTCACTGTTGGTGGGAATGCAGAATGGTACAACCACTATGGAGGACTGTTTGGCAGTTCCTAAGGAAGTTGAATATAGACTTGCCATGTGACCCTGCAATACCACTACTGGGTATATACCCAGAAGAACTGAGAGCAGTGACATGAATAGACATCTGCACACCAATGTTCACAGCAACATTATTCACCATTGCCAAAAGTTGGAAACAACCCAGGTGTCCATCATCAGACAAATGGATAAACAAACTGTGGTCTAGTCACACGATGGAATATTATGTAGTTGTAAGATGAAGTCATGGAGCATATGACAACATGGATGAACCTGAAGGACATTATGTTGAGTGAAGCAAGCCAGACACAAAAGGACAAATACTGTATGAATGCATTACTATGAACCAAATACATTGTGTAACATATTGTTTGATTAAAAAAAAATTTATATGTATCCATTACATTTAATTGAGAAATGTATATATTTATTCATCTGTGTTTACTTTTTAGTTTTTAATTGTTTATATTTTCAATTATTAGATGTACAAAATAAAGTAAAAAAAAAAAAAAGTCACACGTGGGGCTGAAGTCTAATCTTCAGACCCCCTCCGCTGGGAGAACTTCTCAATAAAAAAAAAAAGTCACACGTATAAATTTTAAATTTCAGCTGCCATAGGGGAGGACAGGAGTTTTCCCTGGACAGGGGAGTCAGAAAACGCCTCCTTGAAGAAGTAACTTGGGAGCTGAAAGAGGAGCAGATGTTTGTTCAGGAGGTGAATGGCCTTGCAGGTGGGAGACTTGGAGCCAAGGAGGGAGGAGGGAGGGAGAACAGGACCCGAAAGAAAGGCAGTGTGGCAGGAGCCTGGAGGGGCTGTGGCGCCTGCTTCCCATGTACAAGGTCCTGGGTTCAATCCCTGTTACCTCCTAAAAACAACAAAACATAATTCTTGGGAAACAGATGTAGCTCAGTGGTTGAGCTCCTGCCTCCCAAGTACGAGGTCTTGGATTTAACCCCTGGTACCTCCTTAAAAAAAAAGCAAGTTGCAGATGAGTATGTGTTGTTTGAGCATATCCTACAATACTGTGTGTCTGAGATGGGGGCTGGCTCTATTTTAGACCTTCCTTCCTTCTTTCCTCTTGCTGTTTTTCTTTCTTCCTTCCTTTCCTTTTCTCTTCTTTTCTCTCTCTCCCTTTCTCTCTCCCTCTCTCTCTCTCTCCCTCTCTCTCTCCCTCTCTTCCTCTCTCTCCACCCCCCCCCCCAATGAGCCCGTTCTTTGTCATCAAAAAAAAGAAATAGAGTAAAGATTATTCGGCTGCAGCACAGCCCGGGGAAGGGCCAGCGGGGCGCTGGAGAACGGTGTGCGTGGAAGCAGGAGGCCGTCCTCTGAGCAGCAGACCACTCTTCCTGCCAGCGGTTCCGCCTCCAGCCGGCCCCACTTCTCCCTCGGTGCCAGCCTTGGGAAATGGGGCTTTTCTCTGTGGGATCCTCGTTCCCAGTCCCTAGCAAGGGCTGAGCCCAAGGGGAGTGTTTTGTTGACAGTGCCCAGCAACCGGGGCTGGGTTTCGGCAGGAGGTTGGAGGCCCTGGGAGGAAGGCCCCGCGCCCAAAGTCCCCTGCTCCCAAGGCACGGCGGGTGTGCTGGCGGAGCCCAGGGCCACCTTCCCTTAGCTCCCCAGCCTGCAGGCCCTCTCCCTGGAACCCAGAGTGAAGTCTGGGCTGCTGGTCCAGGGAGGGGATAGGAAGGAGCAGGGCCAGATTCCCAGGGAAAAGCCGCAGGACCTGGCCCTCTTACCGCTCTCACCTGCTCTGCTGTGCCATCTTTGACAAGTCTCCGGGTTGCCAGAGACCTACACGAGCTGATCTTGGGGAAAAGGGGGATAGTGGAGCCGCCTGGAATGCTTGCTGGCTGTGTGGGGAAAGGTATAGAGGGGCGTAGAGGCGAGGTGAGGCCCCCGCAGCCTGGCTGGGACACGTCAGGTTTACGCCCTCCCAGGAGCAGATCCTTGTCTTCACTGGAGCCCCCTTCTACGCAGATGGGAAAAGCTGGAAGGGCTGTTGGTTACCTCTGGTCCACAAGTTCGACAGCCTTAGCCTACTTAGGAGTCTGATTAGTTTCATGCCCAGGTTTTCCTCAGTTCCCCTACCCTCATCCTAGAAAATGGAAATGATGCGGCCTCCATCTCTTGGCATGACTATTGGGACTGATCGGGATATCCAGGCAAAGGGCCAGTGGCACAGCTCCCCTCCCCAGCCTCTGGACCTGCCTGCGCATCTCCCCCACCCCAGATTCTAACTCAGCAACCAGGGGGCAGGCCTTGGGTAAGCCACTTCCCTTTCTGGGTTTCAGTTTCTACATTTTATGAAACTGGGAGCTCTGTGGAAAGGCCAGAGGTGGGAAAAGTAGTCATTTCTGATCTTCACACGGTTTTTGCTTCATACAAGGCTACATGGACCCAGGATCCAGCATGGGCTGAAAGGAGGATGTACACTCTTAAAATCCCAAAAGAGAGTTTCCATAAAATCCCAAATGGGATTTTCCCTGAGAACCAACAGCCAAGAAGGGGTAGCTGATTTTAGCTGCACACAGGAGTCCTTGCAGTGGCCTCAGCCTGGCCCAGATTACACATTTCCTAGAGGAGGGGTGGGTGGGTTGAGGGAGGTGGGCCTGAGTTGAGGAAGCCTGCAAGGGTCATCTGCCAGGGGTCAAAGGGCCGCAAAGATCGCCAGTGATGTGCTCCTGAACTGTTGTCCATCCTCAGTCTAAAGCAACTGATGTTCTAATACTTTGTTCTGTAAAATACTAGCCCAAAGATGCAAAGATTTATATGTGTGTTCATCACAAGATTGCTTGTCTCCGTTAAAACTAGGACCCAAATGTCCATCAACAAGGGCTCAACAAACAAAGACATACACAGCATGCTATGAAAGATAGTCAGATTTATCTGAAGAGTGATCCTTGATATATTATTATATGAAAAAATAAGTAGCAAGATTGCATGTATGATAACATAGCAAACCCAGAGGCAGATGAGGATTGTGGTTAATAGTACAAACATAAGAATGCTCTTCTATGAACTAGAACAAATGTACCGTCACTATTACAATGTAAGAATATGGTGATGCATGGGAAAAATACAGTTAATGTAACTTATGAACTTTAGTTAATAGCAATATTGTAATATTCTTGTGTCATGGTCAAAGAAGGTACTATATCAACGCTAAGGGTCAATAATAGGGAGTATGGAATTTTTTCTTTTGGACTAAGGAAAATGTCCAAAAATTTACTGCAGCGATGACTGCAGAACTCTGTGATAAAAGTGAGAGCCCCTGAGTGTACACTTTGGATAGAACATACAAGGCATGGGACTGTATAACACAGTGAGCCATGTGGTAGAAGATGGACTGTGGTTAACAGTACAAATATGAGAGTGTTGGCTCTTGAACTATAACAAAATTTGTAATACTAATACATAGTGTTAATAACGGGGTGTATGGGGAAAATATGCCAAATGTACACAATAGACCATAGTTAGTGGTCTGATGATGTTCTTTCATCATCCGTAACAAATGTTCCACAACAACGTAAGGTGTTGGTGGAGGGGTGATGTATGGGAATTCTGCACATTATGCATGATTGTTTTGTAAGCTCATAACTTCTCTAATAAAAAATATATATTAAAAAAAAGATTGCATGTATGGTGGGACCTAATTTTATTACTATATATGTCTTGTACTATATTACTTGTACTATATTGCTATATATGCCTCATGTATAAATGACTATAGTATATGAACTAATTCTACACACACACACACACACACACACACAGTTTATAAGCATAGAAAATAAAAGCCTGGAAGGATACACTGCAAACCATTAACAGCAGTTACCTCTAGAGTGGGAAAAAGATCTTTAATTTTTCTTTTATAAAACGTCTGCACTGTTTGAATTTCTTAAAATTAGCACTAATATCTTATTTAACACACCCCAAAAAAGCCAAAAAAAAAAGGAACTGGAAAAGGTCAAATGGTCAGCTTCTCCTAGGAGCAACCAGAGATGTTGATACTAACGTGACAAAGATCCATGTTGCAAGACAAATGCCCTAAACACAATCCAAATGAGTAGATGGGGTGGGAAGGGGACCGCTTCCTTTCCCTGGTGAGGGGCTTCCTACCAGCCTCCACGCCTATCTCCAGCCAAGGCCCGCCCAGCACTCAGGGGCCCGCTGGGCTCTGTGGAGACGTTGGCACAGGGGTGCTAGGCCTTTCCAGAGATGCAGCACCTGACTGTTACCCGCTCTGAAGGCTTTGGAAGCTTGCTCTTTCCTCATCCTGGGATATCGGTGCCTTCCTAATAATTAACCAGACGTAGCATTGGTGCTCAACATTTGCTGTGCTTTCCACGTGCTAAACCTGTTACATATATGGCCTCATTTTATTCCATTCCGAGTCCTAGGAAGTAGGCAGTGCCATCCTTTAATTCCATTTTACAGATGAGGAAGCTGACGCTCAGAGGAGATATGTAACTTGCTGAAGGTCATATGGCCGGGGAGGGCCAGAGGCTGAATTCAAACCCTGCACACTGATTTCAGATTCTACCTCGGGGCCACCCTGCAGTGCCTTCTGGCACTGGTAGACACTAGTGATTTCTTTGGACCATGTTTTCTGGGTAAAGTCCCCTTTAATCTGACTGCAGGTGTTTCTTAATAAGAAGCTGAAGGCTTGTCTTGGTGAGGTCAGTGGCTGGAATCCATTGAGCTCTTTACTGATGCCAAATTAATACCAGGCTGTGATGTCTGATAGTACCCAGGGACTGGTTACTGCCCAAATTTAAAGGAAAGACAGGAAAAAATCATAATACATCCTGTGGCTCAGCTGGCTATAGTGTTTACATGGCTATAAAAGGTAAACACTGAATAATGATAAATCCACAATTATCACATATTACTGTACTGGGAGTATAGGGGCATGGGAGTGGGTGTGACACAGGCAGAAGGTGAAAGAAATCCTCATCTCCCAGGGCTGGAAGTCAACAGATGATTCCTAAAAGTGCAAAGATCAAGAAGAAGCCATATGAGATATGAAATATGGAAGTGAATGTTCAAAAGGATCAGTTTCAAGAATTGAAAGTAGCTACCCCTGCAAATGAATCAGGGGCTGCAGTTCTTCAGAGCTAACTTTGCAGAAATCTTTGACTCTCCACATCGTGCTCATGTAGAACTCCAATTTTAGAAAACTAAATTAAATAAAATCCAAAGTGACTCCTAGTCACATCTTTGAATACCAGGAATCCCTTCCAACATGACCCAGGACAACTCCTCAAAGAAGATCAAACTACACATTGAAAACGCAGTTGCACCAAATTCACAGCGGATCAGTTGAAAATCCTTATTGACACTTTCAACCAAAAACCTTATCTGGGTTTCTAAGTTGCTTAAGAAACAAGCACTAGAGAATCTAGAATCCAGATTCTGGGATTGAAGAGCTGGACACTCCTTCCAGAGGAGAACAGAATCTGAGCAGGCCTTAGAATCAAACCAACCCCGCAGACAAGATCACCCTAAAGAGCTTCAAACTCCTCTAGACAGAGAAGCCAGACAGTGCCAGACCTCCTACACCTCGTCCCGATTATGCCTCTCATTAAGGCATTTAAGAACAACCCTGACCCTGGGATTGATGCCAGAGAACAACTTGCTAAAGAAATTGGGGTTCCAGAGTGAAGGGTCCAAATTCGGTTTCAACACTGAAGACCTAGATTCCATGTGCAGAGGAAAAGAGAACCTGGTGAGGTTTTAGAACAAAGACAAGACCAAGAATAACATCTCTTTATGAAGAGAGAGATTCAAGGCATAGAAGCTACACAAAATAGTACCAACCTCACTAACAACTGTCTTTTTCCTCTGGAGTCAGAATGAGGGGGGCACAGAAACAAGTTCAGTTTGTCTGCTATTGTGACAGTCTGAAGTACTTTTATGAATCCCCAAAAGAGAAAGATTCTATTTCTGAACTAATCCATTTCTATGGGTGTGAGACCCTTTGCACTGTACTACATCAGTGACGTGTGCTTCATGTGGAGTCTCTGCCCTCTGGCTGGAGCTGATATAAAGAGACACAGATGGAGAGGGACACAGGAAAAGGGAGCTCTGCTATTTTTGACCCTGTAATGTAAAAGGAGGGCTCGAGGATCTCTAGTAGCCAAAGCTTACGCACGAAGCCCCCAAGAGGCTGGGCCCACGGAGTAGCTCAGGGCTGAAGAGACGAGCCATGTGCCTGATAGCCCACAGCTGAACTTGGGAAGAAAGCGGAGCAGCTGAGACCGAGAGAAGAGGCAAGGAATGAGACAAGCTCTATGCCTGGTTGCCAACAGCTGAGCTCCGGAAGCTGGTAGATTCTGGAGAGGAAGGTAGAGACCTCGGCAGAGATCACCCACTATCTTGCTTCACCACGTGGCAGCTGACTTTGGTGAGGAAGCATCTCTGATGGTGCCTTGATTTGGACAATTCACAGCCTTGGAGCTGTAAGCTTTTACCCTAAATAAAATTCCTATCATAAAAGCCAACCCATTTCTGGTACTTTGCATTGGCAGCCTTGTGGCAAACTAAGACAGGTATCATCACCCTGGCCCCAACCCTGCCTATCTCGCTCTCCCTGGGAATACGCTCTTCCTCTGAGACTGTAAGTCAAGCACCCTGGACATGGTAAGCAAGACTTCAGGAGGCAGAGACAGGTCCAAGAGGTACTCCACAACGCTGCTGACCAGCCTGGCTCCAGAATTCAGCAAAGCTTGAGGACAGTGAAAATAAAACTAATACAAATCATTTTGTAATTGACAGTAATATTTGATTCTGGCAAAAATCATCAGTGTATGTAAAAACCTCAAAGTGAATGTTTTATGAAGAACAAGATATACTATACTGTCTCAAAGAATCTCCCCAGAAGATGACAGAAGAAAATAGGTGAATTTTCAGTGGAGACAACTGGAAAGCTCCACATTAACCAAGTGCTCAAAATTCACTTCACCAACAGTAAGACACACTGACAGGAGGTGCCTCCTGATGTGGAGCAGCCAAGAAGGACACAGTATTCTTTCTGTGGTTTTACTGCCAAGAGTGCATAAATTAAATTTAATCATGAGGAAACACCAGACAAGCAAAACTGAGTGACATTCTGCCATGTAACAGACCGGTTCTCTTCCACAGAGGACTGAATAATAGCAATAACGATGGGGAGAAAGCGTGCTAACTCAGGAAATATTTACAGAGTAGGTCTCCTGCAGAATTACATGTAGCATGTGCTGCCATTATGGGGGGAAAGGGCACAAATTCAGAGACCTGTTTATGCCTAAAATTTCTCACCAAAGATGCTCAAGAAACTGGTAATATTAGATATTGGAAAACTAATAACAGGAGATAGAACTGTTTTTCACTTTAATATTTTTTTTTCTTTTTACTTTTTATTGTAGTACCATATAGACAACTCAAAATTTTTTATTTTGACTACTTTCAAGTGTACAATTCAGTGGCATTAATTCTATTATTCACAGTGTTGTGTTGCCATCACTAACATCCATTGCCTCAACTTTTTCATCACCTCAAACAGAAACTCTGCACCCATTTAGCAATAACTCCTCCTTCACTCACCCTTCCCCCCACCATGACCACTGGAATCCTGTAATCTACTGTCTCTATGAGGTTTGCTTATTAGAGGTATATACGCAAGATCATAGCATCATGTAATGTTTGTCTTTTTGTATGTGGCTTGTTTAGCTTGGCATGACGTCTTCAAGGTTCATTTGTGCTGTCACATGTATCAGAGCTTCATTCCTTTTTATGGCTGAATAATATTCCATGCTGAGTGAATGGAGGTGCCATTTATATGACAGGAAAGATTAGAAGTCATTTTATGACCTAATGGGTTTGAGGTAGCAATGGAGAAATGTTAAGTAAATAGTTGATCAGTAAATAGGTGCCCAGGGGAGAACTCTGGACTGAAGATACTAACCGGTCTTTCAACTTTTGGAAAAAGAGAGACCATACAATATTAAGATACACTCAAATTCTAAAGAATTTATTCTAATGATAGATCACATGTTTAAAATGACTTTGTTCAAATTATTCTTTGAAAAATTGTTTTTAATACCATGGATTGTATTCATCTAAAGAGGCATTGATAGGAGAATGGTTAAATATATAAAAGGGATATTATATAGTTGGTAAAAGGGATGAAACAACTTTATATATTCTGATATAGAGTGGTATACAAGGGACGATGTTCAGTGAAAAAATAAAAGGTGCAGAATAAAATGTGGAAAAAAAAAAAATCCACAGGGAAGCAGCTGTGGCTCAATCAGTAGGGCTCCTGTTTACCATATGGGAAGCCCCGGGTTCGGTTCCCGGGGCCTCCTGGTGAGGGCAGGCCCGCCCACACGGCGTGGTTGGCTGACCCAGCGAGCACAAGCAGCAAGGGGGGGATAAATGAATAAATAAATAAAATCTTTAAAAAAAAAAAATCCACAAAGCAAGGACAATTCTGGCCCTGGCTGGGGTGGGACTAAGGAGGATGGGTTGTGGTTGAAGGAATAGGGAGAGGGTTCTGGGAGATGGGGACTTCTTTGTCCATCATATAAGGGGAAGCTGATGGGGCCTGAACTATGGCCTAAGTTCAGGGGAGCCAAAGACCAGGAGGAGCAGAGAGATAAGTAGAATGGTTGCTTCACTTGGAACTGTTGAAGTTGGAAAAGATAGGAGAGTTTCAAAAAGAAGGACCCAAGGAGAAAAGAAAGAAAAGTTGCAATCATTCCACGAGCGCAATGATGCTCCTCTGAGAGCCAAGCCTCTGGGTTGGGGAAATGGCCTGATGGGTAGCTGTGTGACACAAATATAAAACAACGGTGTGGTCTCTCCACTAGAATGGGGGAATTCCCACCATCAAGCTCTGTGTCGTTGAGCAATATCAGCTGCTGGGCTTGAGTTGAACCAACCCTAAGCTGGTTAAGACACAGTGGATACTGGGGAGGTACTGCCTGAGGGGCTGAAGAGTATGGATTTTGCATCAGATTATTCTGAAAACAAGTGGCTTGTGTACAGATCAAAGGTCTCAAAACCCACACAGGAAAGTCTCAGCCTTCTGAAGGAGCTCAGGGTCCCCACTCCTCCCTCCATCATCCACTCTTCCCCAGAGGTCTAATTGAAAGGAATCCAGACACCCCAGAAGGAATCCACGTAGGAGGAGGTAACTGGACTTACAACCCCCAGACCCAGGCTCAGATTGGGGTCTCTCTTGGGAACCCCAGAGGGAACAAGCAAGCCCAGAGCTTGGGCCCAGAGCAGTCAAGGCCTCCATGCTGGCCCCCCGATCCCTCCTGCAGAACCTCACTGCCTCCTCCAGGAAGCATTTTCTAATAACCTCACCAACAGACACCTTGCCCTTACATAACTAACTTCTTAGTGTTTTGACCTCTAGATATTTGGGCTGCAAAGGACTCCTCCATCCTGTCTGAGATGCATGATGCAGTGGGGGAAAGCTCAGCTCATAGTGGCCCAGGCCTTGATTTGAACCCCAGATTTTCCATGATGCTTGGGGACTGTCTGAGCCTCAGTTTCCTCAGCCAGGAAAATTAGGATGGAAAACTCACTTCACAGAGTTGTAAGGATTAAGGACACGAACAAGGGTTAAGTACTGGCCCAAAGTGGAGCTGGGTTGGGAGAATGACTAAGACCCAGGGACTGGGGTGGGGTGGTTGGCAGCCATTGCAAAAGCGATTCCTGTCAAGGCAGGATGTTGGACTGGACACCCTCAGAGACCCTTCTGGGCCAGGATGTGCCCATGCCATTCTAGCCAGGGTCCCTGAGTCCTTCTGGCTACAGATCTTTCCACAATCACAGCCAAGTTTGGAGAAGAGGCTGGTGCTGGTCAAACCCTCCATTGGATGCTGACACAGGACAGCTGCCCCTCAGGCTTTTTAGGAAACAGAATTCTTTCAAGAGTCCCAGGCCTGGCTTGTTTGGACCATTCAGATGGAGAAACAAGTCAGATTGCAGTCCTGACTCAGATTAGGCTTTGAAGACTCTCTCTCTCTCTCTCTCTCTCTCTCTCACACACACACACACACACACACACATACACAGAGTCAGGTTTGGGTCCAGATGGCAGATGCATCCTGGGAACTGAAAGCCCTCCTACCCGTGCTTTGGATACCCCTGTGCTCGTCAGCCATGCCACTGGGGTCTTCACCCAGGGCCCATCGTTGCACACACAGTGCCCAAACCCCAGTTCTGATTCTTACCTGCAAAGCTCCTCCCTGTGCCCCCACGGGGTACATCAACACCCTTCCCATCTCCCATCTCATTTCATCTTCACCACAAGTCTGGGACAGATGCCAGGTAGGGTCAGTTACCTCCATTTTAGACATGAATGGACATACTCAGAAAAGTCAACTGATCCAGGCTTCTTGCCTGCCCTGGTCCAGTAGTCAACTAAGCCGACTGCCATCTCTCAGATCCAACCAGCCCTCAGCCCCATGTACCTTTCTAAACCCAGATTGGACTTGTTATTTCCCATTGAGACTTTTCCGGCTGTTTCCCAGCACCCACTGGGTAAAGAGGTCCCCACTGACTTTTACCATGTCATCGCCCCCCACATCCCTCCATACACCCTTCACTGCAATCACACTGCACCGCCCACTGTCCCTAGACATTTATTTCTCACTTCAGTGACTGCATCATGCTGTGTCCTCTGCCTGATATTCTTTCCCCTCCTTCTCTGAATGTCGAAATCGAATTCACTCACCAAGGCCAGCTCAAATGCTACCCCTCTCTTTGGAGAAGTTGTGAGCACCTTGTGTTTACCTCTTATGGTGCATCGATTTCATTCCGCCCAGAGCTACCAGTGATTTGGACAGGTTAGGCTCTCCCAGGGTCTGTGAGCAACTTGAGAGCCAGGATCCCATGAACTTTGGGAGATAAACTTGATCTTTCATGTCTGTAAAAATGGGGATAGCACCAGCTTTACCAGGTTGGGGTGAGGATTAAGCAAATTGCCCCAGACCAGTGACTGGCACCGAGTACCCACTCAAAGAATGTTGGAGGAATGATGACTGTAAACTGAGTCATTTGTAGCCAGGTGTGGCTGAGCCTCCTGAGCATAGAAAATCTGCTGTTCACTTACCTCCAGCCTTCCAAATGTACGGTGCCCACTGGGGAAGTTAGATTGCTGTGGTTCTCAGAGGCTGCTACACTTTGGAATCAGTGACCTGTTGCCTCAGGACCTCTTGGGAAGCTTGCTGAAAATGCAGATTACTGAGCCTTGCCCCAGATCCTCTGAATCCGATTTCTGGGGCGGGTCCCGGGAACCTGTGTTTTTAACAAGCTCCCTGGGAGATTCTGATGCAACTGGCCACTCTGGTCCACATAAACATGGAGGGCAGCTGGGGTGGGGATGTGGTGGCCACACCTTCCCGCTTGCATAGGTGATAGTGGAGGTGGGCTTGAGGGCTAATGGTGTCAACAGCCAGTGTCCCCTCGGCTCCCCAACCAGCTTCTCTTTGAGTCCTGGCCCAGGGCTGGATTTGGGGCTGATAAGAAAAGAGACTCGGTTACCAGATTCTTCTCTGTCTTCCCTGCCATTGGCAATGTACCTGGCCCAGCCTGGCTGCTCAGCAAATATTTGTTGAACCAACTGAACTCCCCTGGGGCCAGCTCTGGCAGGAGGTGAGGAGCCAGCCTGCTGGGCTAGACCCCAGCCCCTGCTCCTCCCTCTGGGCCTGGCTCACTCCCCACAGAGTCAATTGGGGGCGGGGAACTAGACAGGTTCCATGGGGAGGGTGTCTATGGCAGGCAGAAGTGGGTGGCAAGAGCAGCAGAATCCTTGGTCCTCAGCCAGGGAGCGCTACCTTGAGGAAGGGAAGCTGGGGTGAGGGTAAATATCTAAGGACCCCACCTCTCCACCAGCAATAAAGGAATACACAAGTCAGCAAGAATTCATTGAACTGAGACCCTATGTTCTGACTTAGAGCTCACTCAGAGCCTCTCATCCCTGGCTGCACATTAGAATCTTCTGGAGAGCTTTTAAAAAGTACCAATGTCCAGGGCCACTTCAGACCAACAGAATCAGAATTTCAGGGGTGGTGCCTATTGCTATAAAGCAACCCAGGTAATTCTGTTCTGTGGCCAGAATTGACAAACTGCTGTGCCAGCTCCTCCTTCCTTCTCCTTTGTCCTCCCAGCACTGCCTAGAGATTTATCAGTAACAATGGCCAATCATCATTAGTGAGCCCCTCTATGTGCCAGGCACCACACTGGTCGCTATAAATATAGCAGTGAATGTTCTAGACTTTGACCCTGCCATTCCAGAGCCACTGAACATGGAAAATATGGAGTGTTATGGGGGTGACTGGGAGAAGCCACCAACTCATCCTCTGAGGGGTGACAGTGATGAGGGGAGCTTTTCTGGAGGAAGCAGATTCTAAGCGGAGGTTCGAGAGGCAGGTGGGGGTTAGCCAGGGGAAGGCGGGGTATGAGGAGGGAGGAGGAGTGAGGCAAGCATTGGGAAGAACATGTGCAAAGTCCTGAAGCAAGGAAGCTCTTGGATCAGGGAAGAAATAGAGGAAGTTCTGGTGGGTGAGCTGCAGTGTGGGTGGAGACAGTGCCGTGGGAAGGAACGGTGGTCGGAGAGGTAGGCGGGGTTAGATCCTCCAGAGACTTGTAAGCCCTGTTGAGGAGGCTGGCTTGGATCCTGAAAATAGTAGGAAGCCAGTGATAAGTTTGTGAGATGGGCAGGTAGAGGATGACACGAGCAGATTTGTATTCCTTGCTTCTGGGTACAGAATGGATTGGAAGGGGTGCGAGTGGAGGAGACCTGTCAGGCGCCTCGTGCCAGAGTCTGGGTGGGAGATGATGGCTGCTGGGGCTCGGAGGGTGGTAGCAATGGTAGACATGGGTGAATTCAGCAGCCATGAAGGAAGTGGCATCTACAGGACTTAGTGATTTACTGGAGAAAGGGAAGAGTAGGGATGCCCAGGAGGAAGCTGGGGTTTCTGCTTTGCACAGCCAGGTGAGTGGGGTGCCATGCATTGCGCTGCAGAACCAGGGAGAGGATCAGGTTGGAGGGGGAGGGGAAGGGGTCTAGTTGAGGGGCTTGTTCACCAAAGCAACTGGCTACAGCTGTTCCCCTCCTGCAGGCACCGAAGGCAGCCACGTAGTCAATTCAGGAAAGGTGAAGGAGATGCTGGAGACCATGTTCTAGGTATACCTCCAGCACCAACTTCCCCTGAGGCTTGGGACAAAACCCTCCCCTTCTCTTGGGCCCTCTTATAATAGGAGGGACCGGCCAGCCCTTCCGGGTCCTGAACCACGTGGTGCCCCAGGGACTCAGCTTCAGCCCAGCCTCTCTGGGGAAAAGCGCTGTTGTTCTTGGTCCTCCCATCCAGGATGTTAACCAGGAAGGGGGCCTGTGCCCCAGGGAACCAGTGAAATGCAAACAACTTTGAGTTGGCAGCAGCGCCCTGTTCCCCCGGCACCTTGCCTCAGACCCAAGGGACCCAGGGATCTCCTGGTGCCAGGGCTGCTGAGAGAGCCGGGCCGGACCAAGGCCTGCTCCTGCTCCTTCAACACCTGTATCTTCCCTTCTCCTTGTCTCTCTCTACACACCCCAGCCATAAGGTTGCCAGATTTAGCCGAAAAACTAAATATATATATATATATTATAAATTATATAAAATATATACATTTTATAAAGTATATATATTTACAATATGAGTATGTCCCACACAATATTTGGGACATACTTACACTAAATCATTATTTGGTGTTTGAAATTAAAATGTAACTGGGTGTCCTTGTCCTGTATTTTATCTGGCAACCTTACGCAGAGATGAGCCCAGGAGCCAGGCCACAACCCCAAGAGAGGAATGGGGTCTTTTCTCCTACTACTGCCTCTCCCCTCACCCCTACTTTTTCCTACCAGAGGCCTGTGAGAACCTGTCCTTCCCCAAATCCTTGGCAAGCTGCAGCTGCTGCCAGATGTTAGGGCTGGCTTTGGAGCCAAGGGTATCTTGGGAAAGGTGTCACATCTAATTAACCTAATAAGTAGGTTGTAAGCTCTGACCGGAAGCCGCAGAGGATTCACCCTGACAGATGGGGAGGAGCAGGCCATGCCTGCTGCAGGCGCCTGCCAACAAGCTGCTGGCTGCAGCCGCCGGAAGAGCTAATAGGAGGCTTCGACTTCGCGTCAGATACAGGCCAGCAGAAGTTACACCAACATCATATTAACAGGGATCATAGCTGCCATTTGTGGAGCCCTGACTGCATGCCAAGCACTGAGCAAGCATTATCTCAAGAAGCAGAGGCTATTATTATCTCCCTTTAACAGATGATGACCCCAAGGCCCTGAGAGGCTGAGTAACTTTTTCAAGGTCAGACAGCTGGAAAGTGTTTAAGATAGGGATTCAAACCCAGGCATAGGGACCCCACACTCTGAGCTTTTAGCCACTGACCCCTCAGTCGCCCCACCCCCAACCCCGCACTTCCCACCCTCAATTGTTTTCAACATGTTTGGTGAATAACCTATAAACAGTGAGATGAAGGAAACTCCATTCATTCATTCCACCAACTTTTATCAAGCGTTTTCTGTGTTTGAGACATGCACTCCTCCTCCTGGCACCAGGGATCTGGTAGTCTGGTAGGAGAATCAGTAATTTATTGTTAAAGAAAGGAAACAAAAAAGTTCAATGAGACCTTCTGAGTGCTCTAACATGCTTCTGCTGTCGAGAGAGGCAGTGGAGAGTGGTGGTCAAAGAGCCAGGCAGCCTGGACACAAAGCCTTGCTTGACTAGGTGTGTGACTTTGGACAGGTTCCTTAGTTTCTCTGTGCCTCAGTTTCCCTGTCTGCAAAATGGGAATAATATTAACAACCTCACAATGTTGTAAGGATTAAATGAGTTAACACTTGCAAAGCACTTAGATAGTGCCTGGCACATAGTAAGTACTTTATTCAGCTAGTATTTAATCAAATGCTGCAGTGTGCCAAGCGCTGATCTAGGCAACTGGGATATGTGGGTGAACAAAATGGACCAAAATACCTGTCTTTGTAAAGTTTATACTGTAGCTTACATTCTAATGATAGCTATTATTTTTAAATGAGTCATTATTGCTTAAATAATATTAGCTATTAGTAATTTTTTTTTTTTTAATAAACAGTTACTTAATAAATCCTGCTCTATTGACCTTGAGAGAGCATAAAGCAGGGAGATGTTTAATTTTCTGGGTTGGCCTAAAGACATTTCTGTGGTTTGAGAGAAAGCTGGGTGACTTTATTTTAAATCCCCACTGGGTTTGGGGATAGGGTTTGAGACTGTTGATAATCTACCAGCCTAGAAGCTGGGGAACGAGTGGGCCTGCAGGACTTGGGGAGCAGGGGGCAGAAGGCAGTGGTCTGCCGGGACTGAACTAGGAGGGACGAGAACTCCTCCTTTTCTTTTTCCTTTCCTTCATCTTTTTTTTTTTTTTTTTTTTTTTTACCATTTTTTTTCTGAGCATCCTTTGTGAAACTCTGATCTAAGAAGCCTCGCCCTGAGTAGGTGGCTGAAGTTTATGAAACATTCCAGAGAAGCATTACTGGGAAGGAATCAGCTGCAGCTTGTGGCAGCTAAAAACAAGGTTTCAGCCATGGGCTCCTGGCACCCCAGGGCCCCAAAGACTTCCAGGAACTCCCACCGCAGCCCTGCCTCCCCACCCTGCCTGCCAGGCCTGGCACACACCTGTTCAGGAGAGAATGACTTTTGATTCGTCACCTCTCATGCTGCCTGCCTGCTGCAGAGCAGAGGGGATGGGATGGCTGGTGGGAAAACTCAAGCTGTTTTGTAAATTAGAGGCAGGGAGAGGAGAGGGGCGGGTGCCCTCCCTGAGCTGCTGGGAGAGCCCAGAGAACAGGTGCTGCATTCTCACTGTCCCCGAGAGGGAACTTGCCTGGGCTGAGCGCAGAAAGTCACATGTCCAGCTGGGAGACCCCTCCCACAGCCCCTGGGCAGGGTGTGGGGGCTTGTGGCACTGCAGGCTGTTTAGTTTGTCCTCAGTGGGGGCCAGGGAGGCCCCTGGAGACTGTTTTTGTTTAGAGACAAACAGTTTAAACTTTCAGCTAATGGGCAGTGTCTTTGGTTTAGGGGAATGAGGGTGAATTCTGGGACCACCAGTCACTGAGGGCCTGCTCGTGGGCAAGTGCAGCCAGGTGCCAGGAGGGCCCTGGGCTCTGTGGGGTTGTGCAGTGTCTATGCCTGCTGGGCCTGAACGGATGTGGATGTGGTTAGAGTGTGTTGGAGTGGGCAGGAAGGAGCCAGAAAGTGTGGATTTCCCGTGGGGTCTCTTCCTGGCTGGGTCCCTTGGGTCGGTCCCTTCTGCTCTCTAGGCCTCCCCTGCCACAGAGCCCATTGCCCAAGCCACACTTGGCTGATGCTGGTTCCCCTGAGTGAGCTGGGTGCTCGGTGCCCTGGCCCAGAGTGAGGAGAGGATATGGGGCTCAGGGGGCCTCTGCAGATGGGGAGCAGGGCCCCGGGACGCACCCACAACTGGCTAATTGGTCCCTCAGCATCAGGCTCAAGCACCGTCACCCTGGCTCGGCTTCCCCTGCTCCCTGCTCCCTTCCCCTCGGCTGGTGGTAGCTCTGGGGCTGTGGGGGCTGCACCAGGGGCAGGTGGAGGAGCTCTGTCGGCGGCCCACCTCACCTCAGCCTGGCCATGGAACAACAGGGCCACTTCCTGTTAGGCTTCCTGATGTCATGGTGAGAAAATGCTATTTCTAGAGAAGGTGCCCAGGATGGTAGTTAGGGAGGGGACCAAGAACAGTAGCCATCCCTGCATCTGGTCAGCCAAATGGGCAGCAAAAACAAACAAAAAATCCCTGCCACCCACCCACCTCTGCACAGATTCCTCTGCCTCCATCTCCCTTCTTACTCCTGCAACAGCACTGTCCAGTGAAACGTTCTGCTGTGATGGAAAGGTTCTCCATCTGTGCTGCCCAATGGAATAGCCGCCAGCCACATGTGGCTCTTGAGTGCTTGAAACGCGGCTAGTGTGGCTAGAGTGTTAAATTTTATTTAACTTTATTTGGACAGCACAGCTCTAGTGAACCAATTCCTCCTGAATGGCTCCAACGTCCAGAGGGCCCTGCTTGACACCACACCAAGGGCAAAGCTCTTCCCTGCATGCTGGTGCTCCCTGGAGCCTCACAGCAACCCCGTCAGCCAGGGCAGCGGCCGCTCACCCCACCATGCAGATGGCACGAGTGACTTGCACAGGTCTCACAGCCAGCAAGCAGGGAGGTGGGGACAGGAGCCCCAGTCTTCTGATTCTGGAAGGGGGTTTCTTTCCATCCCCCAGTCTCTCCCCCACAGGTTTGCAATCGAGCACTGAGGAGGGTTTAGCCAAAAAAATGGCTGTTAGAATTTCAGGTCCAGGGCCCATCCATGGAGACAAGGACTTGGGGCCTGGGTCGGGAGGGGTCATTGGAAACTGAAATTGCTTCCTGGATTTGAAGACAAGGATAAGGAATGGGGAGGGGGGCTTGTGGGCCAGGCACTGTGTTGGACTCTTTAAAAATGTTATCTCATTTACCCTTACCAGGTGGGGTGTTATTCTCCCCATTTCACAGATAAAGAGATTAAGACCCAGAGAGGCGACTTGAGTTGTCCGATCAGACAGCAAACCAGGATTTGAACCAGGCACACTTTCCCTGAAGGTCCCTGCTCCGCCACCACCTCTTCTGGGTTGAAGGCCCTGACTTAGAAGAAACTGACACGTGATTTGCAGAACTGTAGGGGAGCTCAGGGGTGGAGGGGCTCCCTTAGCCTCACCATGGCGGAACCTGCCACCAGCACTGAGGAGACAGACACAGAAACACAAGTTGAGTAACTGATGGCAGCTCAACTAAGAAACGCAGCTGGAGTGGCCTGGGTGAGCCAGGCTGGGCCTGATCCCCCTGAAAAGGCTTCCTGGAAGAAGAGAAAAGCATCTTCATCGGTGAGTCACCTGCATGTAATGTGCTTGTTCATCAGCATCTCCATGGCCAGTTTCCTGACCAGTTTCGGTTTCAAATAGCTTTTGCTCTGTAACAAAACACCCCAAAACTCAGTGGCTTAAAGCAACAATAATTTATTTGTTCCTGGCTGCAGTTTGGGCTGGGCTTGGTGGAGACGGCTCACCCCTGCTCTGTGCGCTGTCAGCTGGGGCAGTCCTCCTGCTGGTCTCGCCGGGGTCACTCGTGGCTGCAGCCAGCAGGCTGGGGCCTGGGCTCAGCCGGAGCACTGGGTTGCCTGGCTGCTCTCCCTCTCCACGCAGTCTCAGGGCCACTCCCATGCCACATGGCCTTCCACATGGCCTCTCCAGCAGAGGTGGATCTTGGGGCTCCTTACTGGAAGTTCAGGTCTCCCAAAAAGTTGCAAGGTCCCCTTAAATACGAGGCCCAAAGGGGAGCAGATGTAGATCAGTGGTTGAGTGCCTGCCTCCCATATACAAGGTCCCAGGTTCAATCCCCAGTACAGCCTTAAAAAAAAAAAAAAAAAAAAAAAAAAAAACCAGAACAAGGCCAAGAAAGAAACAACAGTCCCTGTCTGACAGGGCCAATGCCAAGGGTGCAGTAACAGAATGTATGTGCAGCATCCCAGGGCCTGGCGGCCCTTGTCATCGGCTGGCCATCCAGTCACCACCACCACCCCCCTCAGGTAAGTGATGGCGCCCTCGTTCCTCATTCTCCAAGTGTGAGCTCTCCAGGCCTCCAGCAGCCTTCACAGCCCCTGCCACGTGTTGCGGGAGAAGGAAGGGCAGCAGCGGAGGTGAGCGCCCAAGGCCAGATGGGGAGCACTGCTGGCTGGGCCTGGCGCCTCCCACTCCAGGCAGGGCACTGCCCTTGCCTCTCTCCCTGGCAGGTCGGACGAGGGGGCTGTTGAACAGCGAGGTCAGCCCCCTTTCCAAACACTGGCTGGGGCTCAGGGTTAAGCTCATGCCACTTGCCACCAGGCCCTAAGAATGCGTCAAGTTCAGGGAGGGCTGATGTCAGAGCCTGGGGTGGGCACATCTCATTAGTCAATCGGTCCTTTTTGTTGTTGTCCATCCTTCCTTCATTCCACAAAGATTTCCTGACACCTACTATGTGCCAGAAGTTGTTCTAGATAGCAAGGGCAGGACAGACAAAAGTAGATGCACGGGGCTGCCTCACTGCAGACCCCGAGAGAAGCATCCCTGTGCGGGTGGTGGACAGCCCTGAGTTCCCTGTCCAACCCGCCTCCTCATGCTGCCCGTGCACAACATAGGTGCAGAAAGCAAGGTCTGGGCTCAGCAGCGGATTCCAGTTCTGGCTCTGCCACTCGCGAGCTGAATGGCAAGCTGGCTCCCGTCTCTGTGTCTCAGGTCTCATCTGCACAGCGGGAAGGCAGTTGTGAGGACAAAGTAAACACTCCTGCAGAGGACCCAGCACTGAGGATGACACTCCCCAGCACATAACAAACGGGCCTCTGCCACCACCGTGGCCTCGCCTCCTGGGGCTGAAATCCTGCCCTTCCTGCTGACCTCCTGGGGCTGGACACAGCTTTGCTGACAATGGCCAAGCCACCTTTTGGCCCTGGGGGTTGTCAGAGGCCTTCCCTCTGAGCTGCTGGCCCTCAGATGCTGGGGTCACAGAAAAAGAAGAGGAGGTGGGTGACAGGATCCATCTGGCAGGGACCTGCCCAAGCTATTGACAAGAATTCTTTCCCAGCCAAGGACAGATGGGACCAGCCTTCCTGGAGTCTGAATTGATTGCGCGCCCAGGTGGGAGCCGACACCAAAGGCGAGGAATCCACGTGACCATGTCATCTCCCGTCAGGAGCCTCCCACACTCTTCTTCCTGCAGCCGGGAAACAAAGTCTTCTGAGGTCATTCTGAGGGGCAAGTGATGGCAGGACCCTGTGCAACATTTATTTAAAACTAGCAGCCCTCCTGCTTCTAAAAGCTTCCAGAAGGGTTATGTGTGACCAGGCCTTTCTGGAGCCACACTATCATTGAGTCCCCATTTTAGAGATGAGGAAACTGAAGTTCAGAGTGGTAAAGTAACTTGCTGGTGTCACACAGCTAGTCAGAGATAGAGGAGCCTGAGAAGCGGGTTCCTCTGGCTGTTATTTATTATTATCTTTTAATTGGAGAAGTTGTAGTTACAGAAAAGTCATGTATGAAATTCAGAGTTCTCATATGGCTATTGTTCTTTTAAATGCAGATATAACAGGACAATAAACAAAAATGGAATATTAAAACAGAGAGAGTAAATAAAAAAAAAGAGAGCAAGCGTTCTTCACTTCTCAGAGAAACCTTTAAGAAGAGAAGATACCTAATGCACTTTATAAGACTGATAAATGCATTAATCATTTTCTGGAGGGATATATAAGAAACCATGAGTGACATAAACCTTTAGGAAGAGAAACAGAAAAAAATAAATTTAAAATAAATTTAAAAATTAAAAAAATTAAAAATAAAAATAAATAAAATAAATTTTTTAAAAAGGAAGAGAAACGGGAATGGGGACTAGGATGGCAGAAGGAGCAGTGAGAGAATTTTGCTTCTCATTTTGTGACTTTCTATAGCATTTGAGTCATTTTCCATATGTGTTTAAAAAGTGGGAACAGGGGTTATCTGAGTGGCAGGATTAGGGTCATTTTTATTTTGTTCTTGATACTTTTCCGAATTAAAAAAGAAATAAATGGGGAGCAGAAGTAGTTCAAGTGGTTGAGCGTCTGCTTCCCATGTATGTGGTCCTGGGTTCAATCCCCGGTACCTCCTAAAAAATAATAATAGGAAGCAGAGGCGGCTCAAGCCATTGGTTACCTCCCTCCCACATGGGAGGTCCCAGGTTTGGTTCCCGGTGCCTCCTAAAAATAAGACAAGCACACAATGAACAGACACAGAGAGCAGACAGCAAGTACAAAACAACAAAGGGTGGGGGGATAAATAAATAAATAAAATAAATCATTTTAAAATAATAATAATAAATAGGGGGGCGGATGTGGCTCAAATGGTTGGGTGTCTACCTCCCATATGGGGGGGCCTGGGTTTGATCCCCAGGACCTCCCTGTCAAAAAAAAAAAAAAAAAGTTGCACAACTATGTGGAAAAAAATAATAATAATAATTAATAAATAAAAATTTTTTAAACTTTGAGAAGCTGATGAAAGCCATGGACTGAATCCCAAGAAAAATTCACAAATACACTTTTTCATAAATTTAAGAACTCTTTGTAGGGAAAAATTTGGCCTTAAAAGCCAGGCTAAAACAAGATGTTCATGACTGAAAGCAGGACATGATTTTCTGACATCTGAATTGAAACCGCTGCCATCAATAATTAAAAACAGAAAAAACCTAGGCTAGTGTAGCTTCCGGAACCAGGTATTTAATTTTACTTTGAGCCCTTATATGGAGCCTTGAACACAGTAGATGCTCAAAAAATCCATCAGTTGATGGACAATTTCCCTTTGTTCCCTGGATTCTGTAGCAGGTGCCGGTCAATTCTTGTTAATGGAAACCAATAATAAGATGCTATTGATCCCAACCACTGCCACTGGACCCCAGCTAGGGCCCTAATCCAGGCCGGAGCCCGAGGTGGATGCGGTCAGCATTGGGCCAGGCTGAGGCCCTCTGAGACCCCCTCCCCTGCAATCTCGGCAGGTCCACAGGGAGGGGTAGCTGGCAGGACTCACCAGTCGCTGCGAAGTATCTGGGAGTGGTGAATGGCAGGGTCTTCTTTCCTGGTTGCTCTTTTAATACAGTGTGCAGAGGATGTGTGGGCTGCGCCTCGTTAAATATTTACTGCCCTTTCCCGGCCTACCTACCCCCTCTCGCCAACCCACACAAGTGTACAGAGGCCCAGGCCGAAACCTTTGTTCTCACATCTCTCTAAGACATAGTCAGAATCCAGCTTTCCTTAGACCCAGGGGATAAGCTACCACCACCCAGAACAGTGTAGGTAAGATGTCTACAGAAACACGCACCATATTCCTCTAAACCAGATGACTTTAACTTCCCTCTCTTTGCCAATAGCCCTATATTGATCCCATCACCCTTGCCCAAACCCTCAGTCTCCTCAGGTACCTCCTTCACTTCACCAAATCCAGCCTCTAGTCATCAGAGCTCATAAGCACTTCCTACACCAGGCCCATCTTTACATTCCCTCCAGTCTCACCAGCAACCCCCTCACCAGGCACTCATCACCTTGTGCCTGGACCATTGCAGTAGACTCCTAACTTGCTTTCCGGCTTCAAGGTGCTGGATGGATCAGAGGAGAGCACCCTTTTTATCCATTCATGGCCCCACTCAGAAACATCTGAGAGCTTCTAGTAGTCTCCATTTCATTTAACCAACACTTATATCACATTCACCCTGGACCAGGGTGAATAATTCACCCTTTTTTTTTTTAAAGATTTATTTTATTTATTTATTTATTTCTCCCTACAGCCTCATTGTTTTTCACTTGCTGTGTCTGTTCATCTTCTTGATTCTTTAGGAGGCACCAGGAGCCCCACCCAGGACCTCTGATGTGGGAGGGAGGTACCTAATTGCTTGAGCCACCTCCACTCCCTGCTTTGTTGTGTCTCTCATTATGTTTTTTCTTCTTGTGTCTCTTGTTGTGTCAGCTTGCCGCACCTGCCTGTTGTACAAGCTCGCTGTCTTCTTTAGGAGGTACCGGGATCTGAACCAGGGACC
The DNA here is from genome assembly GCA_026826555.1 of Tolypeutes matacus. NCBI lineage: Eukaryota > Metazoa > Chordata > Mammalia > Cingulata > Chlamyphoridae > Tolypeutes > Tolypeutes matacus. The sequence goes on from JAKSZT010053836.1 coordinate 3,442,372, forward strand.
TCCCATGTGGTAGGCAGGAGCCCAGTCACCTGAGCCACATCCGCTTGCCAATAATTCACTCTTTATTCTTTGCAAATATGAACTTATTTAAACTTCATAAAATGATTCAGTACTGTTAATACCACCATTTTACAGGTGGAGAAACAGAGGCACAGGGGGGTTAACTAACTTGTCTAAAGTCACATTAGTAAGTGAAAGAACCCAAATTTAAACCCAACTGGCTTCAGAGTCTTCATTCCTGTCTTTGGGCACATGTGACTGGAATGTTCTATACCACTCCCTTGGTTACCTTTCCATGAGCTGGATGCCTCCCTTGCTTTTCCAACATCCTCTTTCATTATGGGTGGCTCAAACCCCATACCTAGTCCAGCGGATTTGAGTATTTTTGTCCTCTGGTCCTTCCCTTCCCATGAGGACTCCTGGGCTCTGCATTCCTCCTACCTGGAACAAGTCACTCCCTTCCCCTCCCCACCATCTAATTCTTACTCTCTGTCAAGGCTGAAGCCCCCCACCCTCCACCCACAGCTGTCATCCACCCCTCCCAGGAGCTCAAACATCTCCTGAGGCCCACGTAGATCCTATCTTCCCAGTTCCTGGAGGGCAAGGAGAGGGAAGGTTGTAATTCTCCCATATCTCCCACACATTGCCAGAGGGAGCTGGAGAGAGTGGAGGGACTGCTGAGCCTAGACCCCTGAGGCCACCTCAGGAGGGGAGATGGAGTCAGCTGGGGTTGGGCTTGGGCTTCCGGGAGGAAACTGGCCCTGCAAGGTGAGAAGGGAAGATCCTAGGATCGAGCCCCTGCCTGCCTCTCCCACCTCTTCACATTCCCGTCACCCCTCCTCACAGAGCTCCTGGGCCCTGGCCTCCTCATTCCTCTCCTACGGCATTCAAACCAGGAAGGAATGTGATGTGCTGTTCCCAAAGTGCTGCAGGGCATGTCACAAGAATGCCTGCCTTTGAGGCCTTCCCTGACAACTCTATCCAAATATTGCCACACCCCTTCCTTCCTTCCTTTCTCTTTCTCTCAAGGCATTGTCCCATTTCGTGTTCCTTTGTAGTACTTCCCAGAGCTTTTCACTTCTTTTGTTTGTTGTCCATCCCCGTCATTATCCACCTAGAATGCAAGTTCCAAGAGAGCATCCCAGCTCCTGGTACAAGCCTGGCACGTAGTAGGCCATCAATACATATTTATAGAATGATAGAATGAGTGAAGTGCCAAATGAATGGATCTTGTTTGTTGTAGACCAATGCAGTCACACCTGGGCCTGGGTTTCTCCCAGCCCTCTTTAGTTGGGAAAAGACCACCTGTGCTCTTAGGTGACTGCAATGAAAAACCTCACACAATGAGCACCTTTGGCAAGACCCAAAGAGGTGGTGTGGGTAGATATGGAGAAGTCAGGAAATGGTGGCTGGGGATGAGGATGGTCCTGGTCCCAGAGTTTCCTGCTGCAGTGGGGATGAGCTCTTTTGTGGTTTCAACCCTGATGCAAATATTTAAAATATGCAGGTCCTTTTTTACCATCTTAGCAGGCAAAGTAAGCTTCAGATAGACACAACTTCCCTCACCGACCACCGTCTTAAGGGGCTTTCAAATGAAAGCAGGAACCTGTTTTAATGGAAGATGAAGTTGAGGTTCAAAGATATTAAATTACTCACCCAAAATGACCCAGCTCTAAGCTCTTGACCTAGACCAGAGCATTACTGAATATTTGACCCCATTCTTACTACAGGGAAATCATCTGTTCAGAAGAGACCCTAAGAGAGGGGTATTGAGAATACTTAGCCCTTTTTGAACTATTTCTCTGTGTCAGGTACTCTCCTGAGACATTTATATATAAACTGACTTAATCCCAACAATGTCCCTATGAGAAAAGAATGACCCTTACCCTCAGGAAACAGATGGGGAAACTGAGACACAGAGAGGTTAAGTAATTTGCCCACAGACACACAGCTAGTGAACAGAAGTGGCAGCAGTGATAATTCTCTCCAAATATTCCATTTGCTCCCCTTTACTTCCCACCCTCTTCCTGTGAGGCTGGGCCATGTGACTAGCTCTAGCCCATGTAACCTGAGTGGAAGGGATGCGAGTCACTTCCAGATGGAGACAGAGAAAAGCCCAGGCACCATTCTCCAGGCTCTCCTTTCCCCTGGCATGTCAACTGCAGAGGTGATCAGATGGTGCAACTACAAGATCAGGGCACCTGCCACCACCTGGGTCCCTAAGTGACTGTGTGGAGTGGAGTCCCCCACTGTCCCGCATGGGATGTGTGCAATGGGGAAGAAACACAGCTTACTGAGTTAAGCAACAGGTATTTTCAGGGTTGTCTATCAGCGCAACATCTTCTAGCCTATCCTGAGCAGCAGGTAGTGGAGCTAAGGCTCAAACCCAGCTCTGTCTTAACCGTGTACTCTATGGTTCAACTCTTAGCATGTTTGGTTATGCATCTTATCTAGTAATGGTCCCAGAAACCTCAGAACAAATTGGGCCATGCCTCTCTTTCCCCAGCACCCCCTAAAGAGGGAAAGGGCATATCTAGTGGAGTCCTAGGGTACTTTAAAGCCTGCACTGATAACCCCACTCCCTGTCCATTTGGGTCCAGTGGCCTCGGTCTGGTTAATCAGAGCACTGAATCCTCCAAGTCCCAGGACCTGGGCAAAGATTCAAATTGGGCCCAACAGCATAAATCCCAGGACTTGGGTAGGATTAAGCAACAAGAGAAGAGCTCTCTCTTCTGCTTGCTTAGGCAGCTGTAGGCCTGAGCTGATGGCGATTTCGTCACCCTGTGGAACCTAACGGTGAAACCAGCGGGGGCAAGTGCTGAGCTGGGACCATTTGAACACGGGATCCAGCTGTGCCTGAGACAAGCTCTACTCCAAAAAGTCTGTTACTGGCTAAAGCTGTTTGAATAGGAGTTTTCTGTCCCTTGCAACATGGCTATGACAGTTTGGGGCTTTTTGTGGATCCCAGAAAGGATCATGTTCTTGGAGTTAATCCATTCCTGTGGGTGTGGGATCCTTTGACTGGGTTGGATTCAGTTGGGAGGCCATACTAGATTACTTTAGTGAGGCATGACCCAGAATGGGTCTTGGTCCTCTTGCTGGAGTCCTTTCTAAACGGAAAGCAGCAGATACATGTAGAAAAAGCCACTGAGACAGAGAGAAGGAACCCAGGAGCTCAGAGAGGAACCTGGGAGAGAGGAAGCCAGAGGCAAGCAGCCAGAAGCTGAAGCAATGAGACCTGGAAGAGAAGCAGATACCCCCATGTGCCTTGCCACGTGGCAGGAGTCTGGGATAGTCAGCAGCTGACCTTCGAAGAGACAGCATCTCTGATGCCTTGATTTGGACATTTTCACTGCCTCAGAACTGTATGTTTTTAACCTAATAAATTCCCATTATAAAAGCCAACCCATTTCTGGTATATTGCTCCCAGCAGCTTTTAGCAAACTACAACAATGGCATTGTACAATACTGTTCTGTCTCTGCCTTGCTGCAGAGCACTGTGGGTTCCAGGTGGAGGTAAAAGAAGAGAGATGCCTTGGGGCCTGGGTAAGCAGGAGCAAAAGGCACCATTAATCGTCAAAGAGAAATCTGGAGGAGATGGTGGGCTCAGAGACAGTGGGACTGAGGCGCTGGCAGGATGCCCTGATGGAGCTACCCAGCAGGCAGGCAAGAAGTGTGAGTGCAAGTCTGGAGGGTGGAGGGGCCCCTGACCCAAATATGGGTCTGTGGGAGGGCATGAGATCATGGAGGGAGAGCCTGCGAGAGACCAGAGACAAGAACGGAGGCCAGGAAAAAAAAAAAAAAAAAAAAAAACGGAGGCCAGAACATCGGGGAATGGGAATTCTAGGGCGGCGGGAGAGTCAGGAGTGAAAGGCAATCCAGGAATGGAAGGCGCATGTGGCTGAGCCACTCTCTCCCTCAGTTTCTATTTCTGTGAAATGGGTCAATGTGTCTTCCTCTCAGGAGAATTCATAACAAGCCCTCACCCAAGTGCCAGAACTCATCAAACATGGAGCTGGAAGTAGCCAAATTGGGAGAGTCAAGACAGAGCACTCAGTGCGACCTAGAAGAAGGTTCCCAAAAGGATTCGCTTACTTCCTGGAACTCCCCCAAACGTGGCACTCACACCCTGTTGAGCTGAAACTGCCTTCACTGCATCTCTCTCCATGCCCCCAGGAGTTCGAGTGGACACGGGACCTCTTCCCTTTGTAGCACCCCGAGTCTGCACAGTGCCTGGTGCAAAGCTAGTGCTGGGTGAGGGTTTGTTGGTCATTAGAGGAATGAAAGAAGGACTGGCCCCTTGCTGCCCCTGCAGACCCGAGAAGGGGCTGTTGGTTTGTCTCTTCAGAAGCCCCAGGTTGACCCGGGATCCGCAGCCACTCCAGAGGCCTCCGCTCCTCCACAGGTTCTGCCTGTGCCTCAGCAGGTGAAAAGAATTGGGGGAGAGTTGGGGGGGCAGCACTCATTGAGTTTCCTTAAAGCTCCCTTCCCCAAGGTCGGACTTCGCACCAGCTGCTAAGTGGCCACGGCTGCTGCCGATTGGACCCCTCAGTGCAGCTGCCGGCTCTTATCTCAGAAGCTGCTGGAAGAATGTGGCGCCTCTGACCCTCTTCTGTTTCTCCTGGGGCAGTCTGGCTAATAAAGACCTCCACAGAGCTGCTAGGCTCCTCCCCAGAAGCACCACACAATACAGGGTCCCAGGAGCTGCACCAGGGGCACTCCCCCAAAAGTGCAGCCCCCCCCCCCCAGGGAGCCTGCCTCTTTATTGCACCTGCTAAAGTCCAAGCATAGATGGAAGAAAGTTCATCTGATGTGAGCTGGGATAGCGGGGCAAACTAGAACCCACCCCTCCCGAATTCCTACTGTGCACAAAGCCCCTTGCTTTGTGCACATTCTTGGATTGTGAGGCTTCAGTAAAGATGGAAATGCCCCCAGGGTGGGACACATTCACTGAGGGAAAAATTAAATCCCTTTGGATGCAGTAAGGACTGGGACTTGGCTATCTAGGGAGCTGCAGAAAGGGAAGGGAGTGGAAAGTGCCACAGAAAACCTTCTCCTCCTCCACCATTTTCCTCCAGCTTAGTGGAGTGGAGCCGGGCCTCCCCCTTTTGTCCCTTTACCGGGTGCCGACGCCAGGCCAGTTGCTGGCCGGGTGCCCATTAGCTCAATCAAGTCCCTTGGGGAGAGGGGAGGGTGAGACACTCTTTCTCTTGGGAGAGGCCTCCCCAGCCCCCATTCTACGACCCCTGGTCTTTTCAGCCACCTTTTCAGGCCAGCGGCTAACTCACCTGGGAGGAGGCACAGGCCCATGGCAGGCCTGAGTCCCAGCCAGACCGATGACTGGTAGTGGGACATGGAGGAAGCCACCCACTCCCCACGACCCTTCAGCCTCTGGGATGGGGCAGGGTGACCCCTGGGTCCCTTCCAGCTGAGGGATGAGCCATGTGTCTTCTCGGCCTAACCCTTAAGAGAAGGATTGCCCTTTCTGCCTGTCCCCCACGTGATTCCCAGGAGCCTCCACCTCTCTCCTCCCCTGTTCCCAGCTAGAGCCCCTCTGAGGATTCCAGGGTTCCAAGGGACCCCTAGAGCAGTGGTTCTCAAAGTGTGGTAGGGGGTGTGTCCTACCACATCACCTGGACACTTGTTAGAAAAGAAAACCTCAGGGCCCACCCAGACTTACCTGGGGTGGTCCAGCAATTTGTTTTCATAAGCCCCCCCACACGATTCTACTTGAGAACAATTCGGCTAGAATTGCTGAGGGACTGGGTGGGAAGAGAGGAGGGTGCGGGATAGGGTATCTCAGTGGTCTTCTGGAAAGAGCAGGGTCAGCTTCAGGGCCAGGGGTCTGTGCTTCCCTTAGGGCTGGGGAGTATGTGCGTGGGTGGGTGCACTGGGGAGAGAAGGCCCATGGTTTTCAAGCTTTTCAAAAGATCTGAGGTCCCCAGAATAACAAGAGCCTTTTTTTTTTTTTTAAGTTCTTTACTAACTAATATGCAATTAACATTTGGATACATTCTTACTGTAAAAATTCAAACACATCTAAACCTGGAACCACAGGGAAAAGTCCTCCCTTGCTGCCCCCAGTCATTGCCCCTTCCCAGAAGCAGCCACTGTTATCTTTTGGGGGTTTAGCCTTCAAGACCTTCTTGTACACTTTATGGCCCAGCCTCACAGGAAGAGGGTGGGAAATACAGTAGAGCAAATGGAGTATTTGGAGAGAAGTACCATTGCTGCCACTTCCGTTTACTGGCTGCATGTCTATGGACAACGTACTTATCCTCTCTGTGTCTCAGTTTCCCCATCTGTCGCCTGAGGGTAACGATTGTTCTTTTCTCATAGGGGCATTGTCAGGATTGAATTGGTTTATCCATGTAAGTGTCCAGAAGAGTGCACATAGAAATAACTCAGTAAAGGTTAAATATTATCAAAACCCCTCTCCTAAGGGTCTCCTCTGTACAAAAGATCCCCCTACAATACATTTATATGTACACACAGGCGTACATAGTTTGGGTGTTTTCACATAACCAGGATAACAATGGGTGTACCATGCTACAACTCACTGTCTCCCCCCGCCAAAAACAACAACAACAACACATCTTAGAACTCCTGCATCAGGGCTTGGAGATCCATCACCAGGCTGCAGGCCTCCCCTTTCAACAATTTCTCAAACGTAGTCACGAATGGAGCAAAAGGAAAAAAAAATGCTCACACCACATCAGAGCACCCCTCTTTTCTTGAGCCTTTCTAGTCATGCACATATGTACACACTGACTCTGGTCTGATTTGAGCAAACCCTCCCCAAGCCTGGCCCAGAGTGGCAACCCCCGAGCTTGCAGGCCCAGTGCTGAGAGCTGGGCCCCCTCTTCCCCCAGGGCAGGCTTGACCCTGAGCAGGTCCTCCCCTGGATTCCAGGGGAGAAGGGGGCGCTGGAAGGGCTGTGTCACCACTGAAGGAATTTGCGCATTTGTGTATATATTTATCCTGAGTGGGAGTCAAAGCTTTTCCTTGGATTCCCAAAGGCCTCTGGGATCCAAAAAGGATTAAAACCACAGTTGTAAATTGATTGCCTTTTAATGGGGAAGGGCAAATTAGTAAAAATAATTCCTGCCTTTCTACAGTGCCTTCTAATTTACAGTAGCAGTCCTGGTGGGTTTAACCCGAGAGCCAGTCCATTCTGGAGTAAGTGGCGGCCTCACTCTCCCCTCAACCTTCAGCCTGGACACAGGGCACCCTCTCTAAGTGGCAGTGAGAGAGAAGAAAAAGTCAAAGATGAGAGGAAGAGTAAGGCAAGCGAGCAGCCTAGGATGAGAGTGCCAGAGAGCAGACCCCAACAATGGCTTCCGGGGAGAGCCCGCACTGGTCCCCAGCTCTTAGTTACTTAAAAGGCTCAGGCCTCTTTGGGTCAAAGAGTTGGCACTGGCCGGAGGCTGTGCTCACTCAGGTGTGCAGGCAATTTGCAGCCTCGAGGGGATTTCTCCCTCATAAATGGCCAAACAAAACACATGTTCCCCTCCCGGCCCCGAGTCACCTGCCACTTGGCAATGAGAGGACGTCAGCTCAGCTCCTGGCCAGCAGCACCAACAGGCTCCCTCCCATCTGCTCCGGAAGTGCCTGGCCTGGATAAACAGAGCCAGGCTCTGCCTCCCACGGGCAGAGGCCGGCCAGGCCAGGTGGCCAGCAGAAGCCCTGGGCCTCGGGCCTCCCGGGGTCACCGTCCACCCCGGCCCAACCACACCTGGCTCTCCCCAGAGGAACAGGCACCCCTGGAAAACGGGAGCAAAGACACAAAAAAGGAAGAGTTGGGGCTTGCAGGCAGAACTCGGCCTAATCCCAGGTCGTTTTCCTGAGTCCCGCTGGGCTCAGGGTCACTGTCCCTTCCCCATCTGCTCCCCCCACACACACACTCACGCCCACGTAAAGCCATCTGCCACCCTCGTCCCCTGGCAGGCCCCACAGTCTATGACTCAGCACCCAGACGCTGGTCTGTGGGTGGCAGCTCCGGAAACTTGTGGGGAGGGAGGAGCTGGGAGGGGGCTGAGCTAGGGGTTGGGAGCACGTGCAGACCCCCAGGTGGCCCTTCCCAGAGCACCAAACCCTGACAGCACTGCCTTCATCCAGTTTTTAAAGCAAGCCAACTCTCCAGCTAGGTGTTGCATGAAATGGTCTCATTAAAATGCACCACCTCAGTTCCTTTTTTTCCCTCCAGGTTCCACCCCCTGTGCTCTCTGCCCTGTCCTCCGGCCAGAGTGGGGCCTGTTTCTCCAGTGTAATCCACCCTCATCGCCTCCTGTACCACCCCCACCCCACCACCTTTTGTGGACAGATGTCCACCCAGGTGTTAGAGAGTTCTGGTCACCCCTGTGCAGACTTTGAGCGAGGGGCTAGACCCAATGGTAAGACAGTAGGTGTCAGTCGCTGTTGGGAAGGGTGGGAGGGAGGGTGAAGGCCGTCACCCCGCCAGTGGGGGAAAGGGGCTGCTCCTTGCCCCTTGCATCTTGGGGAGGTGGCTCCGGGTCCCGTGCTGAGCCAGACACTCTATGCCACCTGGCGTTTCGCTCAAGGTGGCTCCGCTCTTGGAAGTCTCTGAAACTTGGATCTCAAGGAAAATCACCCCCCACAGTATGTGTGTGTGTGGGGGAGAGTTCCCAGGCGTGAGGGAGCGCCTGTCCGAGGCTGCTTTTAGGCTGGCATGGGAACCTCGAAGGTGAAAGGCGACCCTTGGGATTTGGTTCCCATTTGTTCCTTTTCCCAGTGGCCCCCTTTAGGGTTTGTCTCAAGAATCTCCTGCAGAGCCAGGCAGCGGTGCCCCCACTTCTCTCCAGTCCTGTTCTCATCAGAGCAAGCCCACAGCTTCTTTTCAATCATTGGTGGTGAATGACTAGAATCCTGGGAAGTTCTAGGAAACCTCAAAATTATGGCAGGAAGAGCCCATCTGTGTTTGAATACCAGCGCTGCAGCTGTGTGTGAACTTGGGCAGGACACCCTCTCTGTGCCTCAGTTTCCTCAACTCTAAAAGGGGCACAATGAGAGTTCTTGCCCACAATTCTTGTAAAGAATTATGAAAATGCACAATTTGAGCTGATTAGTCTGGGTCCTTCCTTTAAGGGATGCACACAGCCTAGTAAGAGTAACAGGTAATAACCATCAGGGTGAGGCTTCATCTAGACCCTCATGCTGAGCTCAGGGTTCAGCCCGGCCAACTTCCCTTAAAAGGTTCAGCCCAGCCCTTCTTCCCACACCCTTTTTCAAGAGACAGTTCAAACCCCCAGAGGCGCCCCTCCCCCGCCTTTATGCCCCTCCCCTTTCCCTTGGGTATTAGAATATTTTCCGGGCCATTCCTCTCTCCCGGAGAGTTTCCCAGGCACAGGGGTTGCTTCCCAGAGCAGGAAGGTGGGCAGAAAACAGCCGCAGCTGGAAAATCAGAGTACACATTTCTGCACTAATTTCTTTGGAATAACAGGCTTTTAGAAATAACAAAAAGTGCCACTCAGAGAGCGACTCTTTCTCCCGGCTATTCCCAGCCTGCCCCATTTCACAGCTGCAGAAAATGTGATTTTCCCAAGGTCACACAACATGTGAACAGCAGAGATTCCACCAGCTCTGTGCACCTGCCTCTGCCAGGTACCACATGCATTTGCTTAGCAAACACCCCCCTGCGCCCCCTGCACCCCACCACCCCAGACACCGGTCAGAGCGCAGGGCTATAGGGTGATCAGCAGGAACAAGGCTGATGCACTCACAGCATTGACCTTCTGAGGAGAGGGACCAGACCATAAACAAGCACACAAGATAATTTCCTGACACTGATTGATATTAGGGAGAAAGTAAATCTGGTAGTGTGGGGCAGAGGGGTGGGGACAGGGCGTGCCCTTTACCTGGGGCAGTTGGAGGCCTCTCTGAGGGGCAAAGTTGTGCAAGACCTACATGATGAGGCACAGCTGTGTGAAGAGCTAGATGGGGTGCCCCACCCAGGCAAGCAAACTGCCAGGGCAAAGGCCCTGAGGCAGGAATGTGCCTGGGCTATTCAAGGAACCTGGAGGAGGCTAGTCTGGCTGGAGCAGAGCTGAAGCCCAGCGAGTGAGGGCAGTGGGAGGAGGCAAAGGGCAGAGGGCAGCAAGGCCCAGACCCTGCAGGGCCTCCTAGCCACAGTCAGGAGTTTGGATCTTATTCTAATCTCAACAGGAAACCAGGGGAGGGTTTTAAGCAGGGTGGTGACGTTATGATTTAGTGTTTAAAAGATCACTCTGGCTGTAGGTGAAGAATGGCTCAAAGGGGAGAGCAGCTGTTAGGAAGCTGGGCCCACTGCTCTAGCTGTGCAGATGCACATTTAGCATTTCACACTGGGCCTTGCACGGGCCAACAGATCAATAATTGCTATTTTTTATTGCGATACGCAACACAGAATTGCAGGGAGGACTGGTATCTGGCTGAGTGGCCAGGGTTAGGAGTCCGGGGGCAGGGACAGAGGGTGAGGTTTCCAGGGCTTAATGCCATGGAAGGCCAACAGCCCTGGGGTGAGAGCAAAGAGGGGCAAATTCTGGGGAGCCCACATCCTTCTTTCGGTTCTCTGAAGAGTATGATGTCTTTCCATTCTTAAAAGGCCACTGTCAGAGTCACCATCTGTGACATATAGGTGTTCCAGAAATAAGACCCTGAGCATAATTAGAATTAGAAACACCTTATAGTCATTTCTATATTTTAAATTTTTGTTTTAATTTTACATACACATGATAAAAATTTCAGAGTGATAGAGCACTCTGATAACTTTCTCCACTCCTGTCCTCCCTAGAAAATATTTTCTGTTATCTGTTTATTGTTAAATTTTCCAGAAATATTCTCAGCATACACACATATGGATTACATATCCTAGCATATATTTTGTACCGTTTTTCCACTAAACAGTATTTCTTGAAGATTATTTCATATCAGGACATGGATCACTACCTCCTTTTCTGTGGTTGCATAGTATACTACTGAATGGATACAGCACATAGAAAAAGGGGTGCTTAAATGGCTTCCAGATCTTGGCTACTATTAACAGTGTCGCAATAAACATCCTCATATGTAGGTCTTTGGTATTTCCGTTGGATAAATTCCTAGAAGTGGAATTTCTGGCCTAAAGGTAATTACAGTTTTTTTCTGTTCTGATAAGCACTGGCAAATCACTCTTTGGAATAGTTGGATAAATTCACTTCCACTCCTCCCCAGGAGACCTTGAGAGGAAGCTCTTCACAACTTCAACACAAAAGGCATTGTCGGGAAGCGGCTGTGGCTCAATCAGTAGGGCTCCCGTTTACCATATGGGAGGCCCCGGGTTCGGTTCCCAGGGCCTCCTGGTGAAGGCAAGCCCGCCTGCACAGCGTGGTTAGCTGACCCAGCGAGCACAAGCAGCAAGGGGGAGATAAATGAATAAATAAATAAAATCTTCAAAAGGCATTGTCCACATGCCCCATCATTGCCAATCTCATGACACCCTACAATTTGCACTTTCTTACACTTTCATTGGTGGGGTGGGAGTTATCACCCCCCTTTTGCAGATAAGAGAGCTCAGGACACCTGCCCCAGTTCACAAAGCCACTGCCCTGAGGGTCGTGAACAATGGTGGGTTAGAGAAAGAGGGCAGACACCATGGCTGGAAGGGTAAGGCAAGGCGAGGGTTCCACAGAAAGCAGGGGTCTGTCCAGGGAGCAGTTGCCTCCACACATGCCCAGACTCAAGATGCTGGAAGGGGACACACAGGTCAGAAGCCAAGAGACAAGTCAACGGTCAGAACTGTAAACACCATCACCAGAGCCAAGGGCACAGCCACCGTCTCTCTCCACTCCTGCCTGGACCAGCCTGGGGCCTGGATGTGCATGTGGATGAGCTATCTTGGTGTGATGGGAAGCAAGCCCCTTTCTGGAGGAGTAGGGTGTTTAGGAGTGGATGTTGACATCTGGACCTAAAGCCCCAAGCTTCCTTCTTTCCACCATGAACAGGTTGGTGGTTGCAAAGCAGGAAAATTCAGGCACCATTAAAAAAAGAGAGGGCTCTGTCAATAAACCACATTGGCCAAACGAACCCAAGTTTAGCATTCTCTCTAAGCCTCTTTGGAACCTCTTGACTGCCGATTTTTCTAATGGGCTCCACTTCCGTGAACTCAAAGGTAATGGAATCAGCTTCAGCAAAAACAGTGTTCTAAATAAAGAAATGCAATCCGAGCTGCTGACCTTCAACAGAAAACGCTTCTCACAGGCCTTCGACTTGAAAAGAAGTGAGGAATGAGAGCTTTGAGAGGGTGAGTGTATATATGAAAGTATGTGTGCAGATTATGAATTTCAGTCATGGCTGAAAACAGGGAGAAAGTTCTATCATGTCACTAGGATTTACCTTAAAAAAAACTTGTTAAAAAAAAAAAAAGTAAAAAAAGGGAGTGGTTGAGTGCCAGCTTCCCATGTACAAGGTCCTGGGTTCAATTCCTGGTACCTCAAAACAAATAAACAAAAAACAGTGTGGGAGCAGATGTGGCTCAGGCAGCTGAGTGCCTCCTTCCCACATGGGAGGTCCTGGGTTCGTTTTTATTAGTGACTCCTAATAACAAAAAAACAAATAACAAGCAAACAAATGAAAAAAAAATCAACTCAGGGGAGCCAATATGACTCAGCGGTTGAGCACCAGCTTCCCACATACAAGGTCCCGGGTTCAGTCCCCAGCCTTGGTACCTCAAAAATAAAAATAAAAATAAACAAAATAAACAAACAAAAATCAACTTGTAAGAAAAAAGGGTAAGGAAGGCAGAGAAACCTGGCTGTTTTGAGACGGACAGCAGGGCCCATTCCCAGATATGGGGTGTTATTCATGGATAGAATTCCCAAAGGAGCAGGTCTTCAAAGTCCCCCTCCCAGGCTCATGGGACACATCTCAGCACCAATCCTAAAAGCCCCCTCTGGAGTGTTGCAAACGGGCAGGGCCAGGCACAAGGTCAATACTCGGAGAAGATTCCCAAGAATGTCCTGGCCTCCAAAACCATACTGGCAGCTTGTGTCCATAAAAAGATGCCTTGCTGGGCACTGAGGCTCAAAATCCAGGAATCATGAAGGCCCATGAAGGCACCCCAGGGTGGTGGCCCAGAGAAGCCGTGTGTGGTCTGTGCCAGCACTGATGGTATGAGATTCTGGGGTTTTCAGTTCATCCTTCCTAAGGAAGGTGGTCCCTGTGCCTTCCCAACTTTCTGATTGTCTGTCTTCCATACCACTTACCCATCCATTCCATTGTCCCTGGCAGTCAGTAAATAAACCATGTTTGAGCCTGCTACAAACCAGTGACTGTGCTGGGTGCCATGGGGGGTGCAGAAGTAGGGCCCAAGAAGTGGTGGCCAGGATGCCAAGCAGTGGACTCTTACACGAGGAGGTGCACCGGTGGTGTAAATAGCAGAATCACTTTGGAAAACAATTTGGCATATCTTGTAAATGTGAATTTGCACACGCCCATAACCCAGCCAGTAATTGCACTCCTAGGTAAAGACCCTGGAAACTCCTGCACCTGTGAAAGGTGTGTGTAAGAATGTTCAAGGCAGCAGTGCCTGTAACAGTACAAATATGAAAAGCCCAGATGCCCACTGCCAGGAGAAGAAATCAACTGTGAATCTATTCCCACAGTGTGCAGCACTGAGCAGCAGTGAAAATGAATGAACTACAGTCACCTGCAATAAGATGGATGGATCTTAGAAACAAAATCACAAGTGAAAACAGCGAGTTTCAGAAAGCTGCACACATTATAACTATTTTTTCCAAAGCTGTCAAACAAGCAAAACTAAACATTTTCTAAGGAAATCAAAAACTCATCAAAGATTTTTTTTTAGAGCAAAGGAATAATAAGCATAAAATTTGAATTTAGGATAAGGGACAGGGTAGGGTGGATGACATCTGTCATGTTCTAGCTCTTGGGCCACATAGTAGATTACAAGTGTTTGTCTTATTGTGTTTCATTAATTATATATCAGGAGCGGATGTGGCTCAAGCGGTTGAGAGCCTGCTTTCCACATGGGAGGTCCCAGGTTCGGTTCCTGGTGCCTCCTAAAAACCAAAAGACAAACAACAAGCAAACAAATGAAAAAAACAACTCAGGGGAGCTGATGTGGCTCCATGGTTGAGCACTGGCTTCCCACATATGAGCTCCTGGGTTCAATCCCTGGTACCTAAAAAAAAAAAAAAAATTACATATCAACTTTTGTATAAAAATACACAAAAATTTTTAAAGAAATATTGCACAACTCCTGCTCAGAAGATTGCCATCTATTTGAGAAGACAGAGGCTCAGAACCCCCCAAAAGGCACATCACAAGGCATGAATTCTAGGAATGACTGGATTCTTGATTGCAAATGACTTATGTCAAACTCAAACTAGTTTAAGCAAAAGTAACTAACTAAATAAATAACTCTGGCTGATGAATTAAGGTTGGAGCTAGTACTAGAGACTCTAAAAACTCAAATAATAGGCAGCTCACTTCCTCACTCTCTCGGCTTCTGTTCTGTGTTGGCCTCATGTTTTCCTGCCCGCAGATGGGGAGCCTCCCATCTGCAGGTAGCTCCAGCCGGCCTTGCATCGTGCCAGTTTAGCAAACCTAAAGGAAAAAAAAAGAGTGCTTTTCTCTCTCCAGGCTTTAGGTCCAAAATCCCAGGCAAGGACTCTGATTAGCCTGTTTTGGGTCACATGCCCATCCCTGGGCCAATCCCTGTGGCCAGCTCCAGCTAACCTCAGGGTTAGAGGAGGGTCGCACCCTCCTCCCCCGCCCCCTCCGCAGGAAAGAGGAAGGAGGCAGGGAGGATCCCACCAGATCCTGGAGACTAGAGCTAGACTTGTACTGCAGGAATGGCTCCCAGTGACCCTAGGGGAGCTGTTTTAATTGTTCTGTGGGCTGGTCGGCTCCAGGGTGTAAAAACAAACCCTGATGGGAGGGATTCCCTGGGAATGGAAAATAGGTATGCTGAAGGCAAAACACAGGATGTGGTGGAAGCTCAGAGGATGGAGGACGCCCCCACACGGGCCTTGGGCTGACTCATGCCTACAAACTGACGGATGTCTGGTCTGGGGAGGGGGACAGGCTGGGAACAGAACACAGCTCCTCCGGGCCAGGAACTCTTCATTCTAGAAGGAGTTGCCCAGAAGGATGGTTTCAACACCCCCAGACCGCAGTGCTCAGTAATCCTGTGCTCAGTTGATGTGCCACAGGGGTGGCCCTCCCTGTGAGGGCCTCTGAAAGCACTGAACTTCCTTCCCCTTGACCAAGGTCTGCAGGGAAGGTGTGGGCACAGGTAAATATCCACCTGGGAGTGCAGAGGGACCATGACTAATAATGCTATTGCAAGCAAAATCTTTAGCGTGCTGTTAATCTCCATCCCGATCCTGACCTGCTTCTCTTGGGTTGCTTTATGGTAAGCAAATAACTTAACCCCTTGAGTCTCGGGATCTGCATCTATAAAGTGAGAATAATAAACCTACAGGATGGGGTTGTTGGTAAGATTAAATGCTTAGCCAGGGCCAAAGAGGAGAGGTCAGTAATGGAAGGCATCTTGGCTGTTTGAGTGCTCTAAGGAATTCTCACCCATGAGGAGTGGGCGGGAGAAAGCACCACCCTGGGGGCACCTGGAGGCCCACCAAGCTGGGTGGACAGCCTGGATCCAGTTACCTGCCCATGTTATCTTAAAGGAGTAATCTGAGCCCTCTGAGACTAAATTTCCCTACCTATAAAATGGGGCTAAAAGCTTCCTACAAGGATGATTGTCAGGTTAAAACTGCAGATAAAAAGCACCTGAGTTGATGTCTAGCACTTAGTAGGTGCTAAATAAACTTTCCCACCTTTTTCCTCTCCCACTTGGCCTTGAAGTCAGCTGAGGCAACATGATGGAATTTTCCTTCAGGGTGATGGGGGGGGGAGGTTGGGGGGGAGCTCACAGGAAGCTCACAGACTGACCCAGGAGAAGGCTTGCCCAGCCCAGCTTGGGCCCCAGCCTTGCTTCCCTGGGCCCCACTTTTCTAAGATTCTCCACTTAGAAAAGGGAGAAAGGCAAGACTTCTTCCACCCATGCCCCTGCCTCTTGCAGTCTTTGCCAGGGCCTGGCTATGTTAGGCTGTGAGAGGACAAGGATTATTCCAAGGCCCTGCAGCCGGCTCATGCGGGTCTCTGGGATGACTGGATGCTCCCAGGGCTCCAGCCCCAGCCTCTCTCAGCAGTACATCCTGCTGCTCACCTGCATCTCCACCTGGATGTCCACATGACGATGTACCAACTTCCTCTTGCCGATGTAATAACCACAAATTTAGTGGCTTAAAACAACACAAATTTATTATCTCACAGTTCTGGAGGTCAAAAGCCCTAAAATGGCTTTCAATGGGCTAAAATCAAACCCCTGGCAGTTTGATTCATGGACCTTCAAAGCTAGCAGCAAGTTGAGGCCTTCTCACATGGAATCACTCCAACTCTCCTGCCTCCCTCTCTCTTTTAAGGACCATCGTGATTACAGTGGGCCCACCCGGATAATCCAGGATAATCTCCCCATCTCGAAGTCCTTAACGGAATCACATCTGTAAGGCCACTTTTACCATGGAAGGCCACACGCTCACAGCCTCCAGGGATTAGAATGTGTATGTGTTTGGCAGGCACTTGTGCAGCCTACACAGCGAACATGAGTGGGCACACCAGAACACTTGATTTTGTCTCCTAAACCTGCTCTTCCTCGACCTTCCCCATCACAGAAAACGGCACTACCATCTACCTACCCAAAATCTGGGGGCACCCTTGATTCTTCTCTTTCCCTTGTGTCCCACCTCATCCATATCCAGTGTGCCTACCTCTCTCGACTTCCACTCCTATTACCCTTGCTCAAGCCACCATCCCTCACCTGAACACCTATGGGAGCCTCCTAAGCTGTCTCTGCTTCCATTCTATCCCCCCTACTACCCGTTCTCCAAGCTGGTAATCTCTTATCATCATCCTGCTTCCTCCACTGGCTTCCCATCGCAATTAGAATCAAATCGGGTATCCTCACCACAGTCTGCAAAGCCCCACAGAATCTGGTCTTGCCAACATCTCCCACTCATGTCCACCCTCTCTCTCTTGCCCACTAAGTGCCAGCCAGCATAGCAGCCACAAGTTTTCACAACAGGTCGCCTTGTTCTCAACCACCTTTACCTGGAATGCTCTTCCCCCAGCTGACACGCAGCTGGCTCATTGTGATCACTGCGTCATCAGTTCACATGAGGCCTCCTCAAAACCACCTCTCTGGCTTCCAGATCTAACTTGCTGCCTTTCTCCCCAGCCCCTACCACCGAAGCTGGCTTTATTGTTTTCTTAGCACTTATTACTGGTTGATGTTGGTACGTTTATTTGGGCATTGCCTGTCTCCCCACTAGAAGGTAAGTACCATGAGAGCAGGGGAGCTCCTTTGCTTACCATTGAACTCCTAGTATCTGAGACAGTACCTGGCACAAAGTATATGCTCAATAAACTAAATGTAAGTGAAAAAAAAAAGTGACAGTCCTTGTTTATGTGCACAGAAGTCTAGAATCTGAATGCCTATCGACCAGCAACCCCTGAATTCACTGAGCCTAGTATGTACTGCTTTGGGGCAAGACACAAGGGAAGAAGCCAGCATTACTGCCTTCCAGGAGCTCACAGCAGAAAGGAAGGGAAGGCTGAGAACTCTGAGAGTTCAGAGAAGGCCTAGCTCAGCTCTGGAAGAGTCAGGAATGCAGCAAGAGGAGAAAATTTTATTTAAGGGGGTGGGGGTCTGTGGGCTGGAGAGAAAGGCCCGGAGAGAGCTTTGTGGCACTTCCTGAGAAGGCAATCCCAGCAATTCAAGAAAATTCTGTCTGGCAAATACAAGCAGCCCCAAGTAGCTTGCAATCTAGCTGTGCAGACAGAGCCTAAGGAGGGAGGCAGAGCAGGAATCTCCTTGAGAGTTTTGGTCAGACAAGCCTGGGTCTGCATCCCAACTCTACCCACCACTGGCTGCTGTGCCTGTTTCCTTATAGGAATTTTACTAACTCCCTTGCTGATTGTCATGAGGTTTAAAAGAAAATAATTAATATCAAGTACTCTGCACAGAGCCCTGTGCTATGTATGTGCTCAATAAAAGGTAGCTGTTATTAAAATCAATAGATGGCTGGGTTGGATGTAGCTCAACTGGTTGGGCGTCCATCTCCCATATGGAGGGACCCGGGTTCAATTCCCGGGACCTACCGGTAAAAAAAAAAAAAAAAAAATCAATAGATGGGACACTGAGTGGGACCCTCTAAGTGGTTTTTGAGATCCCAGGAGTTGGAGGAGAGGCTGGTGTGGCCAAGAGGTGAGCATCCAGATGACAGACAATCTGCAGGTCTGTGCATTTCCAGGTGGGGGCCTCCAGAAGACACAAACACCCCTGCCAAGAGACTGTCAGGCACAGGGTCTGTGGTGGAGCCCGGAAGCCTGCAATTGTACGAGCTCCCCCAGGGATGTTTGGGCCACTCAAGCCTGAAAACCACTTCAGTGTGCCTGTGCTCCGCAGCCCAGGCTCCCTCGGTTCTGGCCTTTCCAAGCAGCAGCATTTGTAGGCACCACAATAGGGGGGCTGAGTGCCTTAATCCTGCCTCAGTTTCCTGAAACAGCTTTTCCCCGTGCAGTCAGAGAAACACCCGGATCACAGATCTCTAGGGGCCATGGAAAATGCAGATTCTCCGACCTTATCCAGACCTTCAGAATAAGACTCTACAAGAATGTGGTCCAGAAATCTACAAAGAGCTGAGCTGCTGAGTACACGGGTTCACTCTGCCCTCTGCTCACGGTGGGTTCCCCCCATAATTCCTCCTCCTAAATGCCTTTAAGGCCTAAATGCCACCTCTCCTGTGCCACCTGCGGCCCAAGGCTGAGCTAGTTCCTCTTGCCGACACCTTCTCAGTAACTGCACCTCTCTCACCATATTGCAATGGTCTCCAGGTATGCCATCCCCTCCCAGGGCGTGCCCCCTCCCTAGTACACTTGTCCTTGCTCATCCCTCTCACCTCAGGCCCCAGCCAGAGCACACTCAGCAGGTGCTCCATGAATGGCTGGGGATACACTGGGGGTTAGTCTTTCTCCCCTTCCTATCCCTCATTATATTAAAAATTCCTAGAAAGTAATTTACATCCAAACACTGGCCTTTCAGGACAACCAGCCTTCAGTAAATAGTTGGTGGAATGAAAGGTCAACGCCCATAGTTCCTGGTGATTAAGGAAGGCTGAGCTCTTCTCACATAATTAAGATTAACAACTTCCTAACAAAGTGGGGGTTTTACTCACTGAAGAAGTCCAGTTTAATGACTGGAAATTACCTCTCTTCCATTTTCCAGCCCCTGATGCGTGGCTGCCCTGAGGAAGCAGAGGGAGCCAGAGCCTGGAACCATGTCAAGGACAGCCTGGGATTTCCCTCCCTGGCTGTGACCTGGCCATCCTGCCAGCTAGCACGGACATTAGGTTTAAACCAATGACCAGTGGCTTCCATGTGGCCTAGAGTAAAAGTCAAAGTCCTTTTTATGCCTACAAGGCTCTTGGTGAGCTCCCTTCCCTCCCCACGCCCCTAGCCCTACACTCTTGTCTCTCTGACATCATCTCCTGCAACTCTTTCTCGGCCCTGCACTCTTGACTTTGGGGCCAGGTAGTTCTCTGGTGTGGGGGACAGTCCTGTGCATTGGTAGGAGGTTTAGCAGCTTCCCCAGTCCCTACCTACTAGATACTAGTAGCACCGCCCGCCTCCCCCAAGGTAACGACAACCAAAAATGTCTCCAGACATTTTCAGATGTCTGGCAGAGGGGGCACTTACCACTATTCAGTATACTACATGTCAATTATATTTAGTGTCTCCCTCCATTAGAATGTAAGCTGTCTGAAGATGAGATTGTTTGATATTTTATTTTCTTTTGGTCTGCTCTGTCCGCTGCTGTGTCCCTGGGCTTAGAACTGTGCCTGGCACACAAAAGTTACTCCATAAATATCTGTTGAATGAGTGAATGAATTGTGAAGCCCTTATTTCTTCAAGCCTCAGAGGTTCCTGGGTCAAGATGGAAGACAAGATGGTCACTTCTCCAGCTAATCCATGGTAGAATGTTGCTGTGGTGGCTGTTTTGAGGGAGGAGCTCTAAGCTAAGCCTTTAGACAATTTCACCCTCCTACACCATTGTTTTCTTTAGTGCTCCTCTTATGAGAAGAGTGGGACATCAAATGGAGCCAAGCTGGTCATTAGCAAGCAGTCATTCCTCCATTCCGTTCTTCCTCTCTCACATTTTTCTTTAACTTTTTATTTGGAAATAATTTTAAACTTACAGGAAAGTTACAAAAACAAAAACAAGTCAGAGAACTCCAATATACTCCCTATCCAGATACCCAGATTTACAACTTTTAACAATTTGCCACATTTGTTATATCATTCTTCCTATCTATCTATCTATCCATCTATCTATCTATCTTCTAAATATTTGAGAGTAGATTGCATATATCATGCTCCTTGAACACTTTAAGTTCTTAGTGTATTTCCTAAGAAATGAGGATATCCACTTATGTAACCACATTAAATACAATCATCAAGCTCAAAAATTTAACATTGATATAAAGCATACAGTCTATATTTCAATTTTTTCAAATGTCCCAATAATGTATCCTTTAGGACATGTCCTCCTTCATTATTAGATCCAGTCCAGGATCATGGATTGTATTTGTCATTGTCTCTTAGTCTCTCTCTTTTAAAATTTCCTATTTCAACTACTCCTAAGCATACAATTCAATGGGACTGATCATACTCACATTTTGTACTACCATCACCACCATTTATTATCAAAACTTTTTTATCACTCCAAAGAGAAGCCATGCACCCATTAGGCATTAATTCCACATTTCCCTTTCCCCTGCCCCTGGTAAGTTATTTCATATAAGTGGAATTACACAATATTTTTCCTCTTGTATTTGGCTTATTCTACTCAACACGATGTCTTCAAGGTTCATCCATGTTGTAGCATGTATCAGCACTTCACTCTACTTTATGGCTGAATAAGATTCCATTGTATGTGCATACCACATTTTGTTCATCCATTCATATGTTGCTTCTCAAATTTCTTTTTATGGCTGTATGTATCATAGGCATGATTGGGGAGCCTCATGAGACCCATATCCTTTGGTGGGGAGCCTATGTTTAGATAGAGAGAGAGAAAGAGAGCAATAGAGAGATAGAGATATACTTAAATATGTCTACATATATATTTCTTTTTGCTTATAAAAGTAATAATAACAGCTGACATTTTCTGAGTGCTTACCGACTGCTGGGCATTGCGCTAACTGCTACATGAATCGCCTTGTTTAATCTTCCAAACAACCCTGTGAAGTTGGTATTATTATTGTCATCCCATTTTTACAGATGAGGCAGAAGAGCTTCAGTTGTCAGTCCAGATATACAATTCTGAGTTTGAGCCCAAATAAGATGGTCTGATTCCAAAGTCCCCCTAGCCCTAACCTCACAATAACTGCCTTTCTCAAAAGATGTGCTCTTTCTCAGAAAGTCAAACAATAAGAAAAGTAAACTGAAAGAGCCCATCATACTCCTCGAAAGGAACTACTGACAGCTGGCAACACTTTTATGTGTGTACTTGCAGAATTTATTTATCTGTATACATACACAAACACACACATATACCCATACAGGTAACGGGTTTGGGCTTTTTCCTATAATAGTAGTGCCAGACTTTTTGCTCCACTTAGATTTTGCACTCCTGAATAACAGATGCTGGACCAGACCTTCACACCTCACTGAGTTGATGCCTCCTCTCTTGGGATCTTTAGGCCGATGTTCAGGCTGCTGGGGCTAAGGATGGCGTGAGATGGAGTACGCAATTCGCCACACAGAACACAGCTGGATGGATCTGGACTCTTGTTCGGGAGCTACCTTTAGAAGGGGTGTTTTTGTTCATTGTTATTTTCTAGTATACCATCTTGTTGACTGAGAAATGATTGGGCTTTCCTGCATGGATCAGAGGTTCTGAAACGAGAGCTCTCCTGGCAGCCCCACAGAACCACTTGGAGACTGGACTCTTCAAGGGCCAAGGGGCTTCCATTCTTAGGATCCGCAAGAGGGGTCTCCAACAATTCCAGTCCTTTATTCTGCCTAAAAGAAGCAACAGCAGCCCAGGGCCCTGACAAAGTTAGCTGCAAGCCACACAGCAGTGTAAGGAATTGGCTGAAATTCTGTTTTCAAACTAGATTTGCTAGAAAAGACCTCCAGGGAAGTCGGTGGAATTGACTGAAGCAGAGTCAGTTCCACATCCTGGTGCCCCAGAGGCACTGGAATAACTGACTTCCTGGAGAGGATTTGCCCACAGTTAAACAGAATTAGGCTGCATGTCAATATGAATCAAGGGCAGGGGACCCTCATCTTTAACTTCCTCCAAAAAAGAAAAGTGCTAGACCTGCCATTGTGTGTCTGCTGGGGGGGGGGGGGAGTGAGGGCTGATACCGGAAACCAGAGAAACTGCTCCTTCAAATAGACCTGCTCTCCTAAGCCACGGCCAAGGGACCATCCTTGAATCTGAAGGCCCCGATTAAATCCCTCTGTCCTCAATCTGCCAAAGCCACATGTATAGCTTCCTACAAGTACCTTTTTCCACTCCAGTCTATTATTTTCTGTTAAAAACAAACAAAGCTCTCTGCCCAAAGGGGTGTAAACAAGTCTACTCCTGGCAGGATTGATTATATCAGTGAAAAATCAGAAACTTTCAAAATATCCTTCAACAGGAGACCCAGGTAAATAAACTATGTCAGATCCATAGAGTAGTACAGTGTGGGGCCCCCCAAAAGAATAAAGGGCATCCAATGATAAGGTCACTGAGATCCACAGGTAAGTGGGGAAAAGCATGCCATAGAATGATAAGCATAATGAATAACTGAAAATCAAGAAAGGAAACAAAGAATATCACAAGTTCACAAGGAAAAATGGTTCATTGTTGCTATTTGACATATTTCCCTCAAGGCTCTTTGCTGGATGTGGTCACACTGTATGAGGTGGTGGTCCGGGTGCTGGCTTTGGAGTGTGACCAGGGTTCGAATCCCAGCTCTTCTCCCCCTACCTGGGTGAGCCTCAATCTCCAAATACATTACCTGGAAATAATTCCATCTTCTCAGGTTGTTGCACAGATCATTAAATGAGAGCAAATATGAAAAACACTGAGCCTAGTGCTGAGGACATAACTCTCACCAAATGGCAGCTGTCATTATTTGTAACCTGCCATTTCACTTAATATTTTAACATATTGATTTTCAACCTTATTAGGAGTCTTTGAAAACATCACATTTAATGGTGCTGAAAATACCAGTTTCTTAGCCATTCCTTTATGAGAAATGTATCACAGCTTCCATCTTTACCTTCTTATGAATAGCTTTGTGAACACGGTTGTGAATATAACTTTACCTCAACCATACTTTGGAGATTTTCTTTAAGAGAATTTCCTGGAAGTGGAATTACTAGGTCAAAGGATAATAAATATTTTTAAGACTTAACATACATATTCCTGGATGGCACAAAGCAGGCGTTACTTCCCATACCCAACCCCCCACCTTCTCACCATTCCCAGCACCGCCCTGTCCCCCAAGGGAGGGGGGTGTCTTCTCATCGTCCCTGGAAACGACCTGGCTGCCTGACACTGCCGATGCTTCCTCCCACACTGTCTCCTTCAGCTGCAGAGCCGTTCCCCCTTCCCTCTGCCTGAGTAAATCCTTCCTGGTTTTCAAGGGCTCTCCCGTTCCCCAGCCCTACCCGACTACTCAGACCCCCAGCCACCTTGCCCTCCTCTGACTTGACCCAGCCCAATGAATCTGTAACCCAAACACAGCCTGATTTATGGGCCCTGTGTCACTTCCATGATTTGGACTGTGGGTCACAACCAGACCGCAGGCACCCTGAGGTCAGGAAGTAGGTCTTGGGCTTCTTTTGCTTCCCAACGCAGCCCAGGGCCGAGAGGTACAGTGCTAAGACCTAAGTCCCCATTCCAAAATGGTTTTCTAGGGCCAGGTTGGGGACTGTGGCTGCAGGGGCCTCACGAGCTGGCTCCTTGGTCAGGAGGAGAGAGGGGGGTGTAAATAATCAGTGTAAACACGAAGGAGAGGGACTTTGACACAATTTCAAAATGGGGAAGAGAAAAGGGAGGGGTCAGCTCACCCTGGTGGGCTGAAAGTCTAGCTGTGTGACCCTGAGCAAGTCACTTAACCTCTCGGAACCTGAGTTCCGAGAACCAACTGCACTAAACTTTCTTCCCTGGGGATGTAATGAGGTTAAATGAGATATTTAACTTGCTCAGCCAGAGGCATACAACAGGTGCTGCTCAATAAATGTTTGCTCACGATAAAGACTCCGTGCAGACTTGTGGGTTATCTCTCTCTGGGGCTGCACTGGGAGGCTGTTTGGGCTGTGGGACTCAGGCAGCTCACGAGGCCTGTTCTTCCCGTTTGGGGACAGACTTGCTGCGTGCCCATTCCTTTCACCGAGGGGCAAGTTTCTCTAGGGGTCTGGCCCCCTGGGTCTTGAGTCCAGAATCTGAACTGACGTGCAGAAGGGCTGGAATCTGGCAGGTATGACATGCATACAGGAAGCGAGTTCACTTGTGAATCACCTTTGCCTCTAGTGTGGTGAAACAGTGGGATGGAATGTCAAAAATACCTCCTTTTACATCCTTTTTCTGGGCAGACTCACTCCTGTTCAGGCTGCAAATCATCCCACCCCGACAGGCAGAACTTCAGGAATGGAGGCTACTGCGGGTGATGTCACAGGAGGCTTGAGGAATGCCAAGGGCACTGGCTGGGATCTCCAGTTATTCACCCTCCCTGCTGGCAAGGCAGGATCAGAGCAGCCCTGTCCCTGAAATAGATGCGGCTCAAGGTTATGGCCAAGGTCAAGCCTGTTTGGTGTCTTTGGGTGATGGGAGTGGATCAAGGGTTTCAGCAATTTAAAGTTGAGAGGCTCCTTAGCCACCATCTAATTCAACCCCCTCCTTTTGTGGAGGGGGAAACCAAGGCTCAGAAAGGTCGAGACACTTGTCCAAGCTCACACAGCTGTGACCTGAGTTGTAAAGCTTGGACCTGAACCCAGATCTCCTGACTCCTGGTATGCCACCCTTTCCAAGATCCCACAGGTATGCTATGTCCCATCATCCTCTACCTCTCAACGTACCTCCCACCCCCACCCCCACCTACACACCAGTCACTACAATATTACCAATAGAGCTACCACCTATTGGATAAGTGCTGGACGCAAGCACCTAGATGCTTAGGATGTATTGTCTGATTTAAGCCTTCCAACATCCCTAGAAGTTAAGGACATTTAACTCCTTGTACTCAAAGTGTAATCTGTGGACCAGCAGCGTCAGCATTACCTGGGAGCTGCTTAGAAATGCAGAATATGGGGTGCCAGAACCAGAATCTGCATTTCAACAGGCTTCCAGTGATTTGTAGGCACATACAATTTTGAGAAGCTTGAGAAGCTCTGCCATAAGGAACCCCATTAGGAGACGAGGAAACACGCATAGAGAGGGAAAGTAAATTGCCCGGGTCCTACAGCAGGCCATGCAGAGAAGCTCTGGGTGAACCCTAGGGCAAAGCCCTTGCTCTGACTCTTGAGGTTTAGGAATGTTTTTCCCCTGTCCTAGGACAGGGAAAGTAGGATTCCAGACCTCCAGGAGCAAAGGAGTTACAGATGAAAAATATCCTCAGCACTTGATAAGGTACATTCCACCTCATTACTTTACTCAGGAAGACACTGAAGCTCCGAAGAGTTAACCCATTTGTCCAAGGCTATACTGCTGGTCATTTCCAGAACCTGGCCCTGACCCTGTTCTCTGGTACTCCAGAACCCAATTACTGTTCCCCCAAGCATGGTGTGGCTTCCTTGGTGGCATGGCAGGAGAGGTGGCCCTTACTTGGTACACAGACAAAAGTATCCATTTGAAATGTCATGTATTGAAGGGTAATTTTTTTTTCCCTTTTAGCAAGTCTCTGTAAAGTCAATTTGGGAAATAACAGAGGAGGTGGTACTCAGATATTGCAAAATCCTCAAGGGGGTAAGAGACTGACTGAAGTCTGGGAAACACCTCCAGATATCACACTGCGTCTATAGGAAGGGAGAGGGATAGGGAGGGAAAGGGAGAGGGAAGGATCTACCCAGAGTTCACATTTAATGCATAGGTGTTTTTCTCCCTGTGGCACTCTCATCCTCCTTGTCCCCAGGGTCTTAGATTGGAACCAATACAATGCTCCCTCAAAGGCACATGCTCTCCCTTTACAGCAACAAATAGACCCTTAAAAAAAAATACAAAGTTGCACCAGCCATTTATCTCCCAGGCAGGGTAGGGTGAAGTTGGAGAAGACAAACATCCTCCTAAACATCTCCCACACCAGCCCCCTTCCTGTAGCTTTCAAGGATGCGCTGGCACCATCCAGACCGGATTTGAACTGCAGAATAGGAACTCTTGCATGGGGGAGGCCGGAGCTGGAGGATAAAATCTCGCTCCCATCCTCCAGGATCCTGTGTGTTCCTCAATTGAAGGTGAAGAACTGCATTTCTTTGCTTTCCAACATTTCCTCTCTTCCCTTTCATCCTTTCTCTAACCATGTGCAGGGCCTTTAACAGCTACTCTTTTTTTGCAGGACCTTAGAACTTTGATTAAATGGGCATTCTCTGCTGTGCCCTATTTCACTCTGAGGGACGACAAGTAAAGAGTTCTGACAAGCAAACAAGAGTCTGGAAAACTGGTATGGTAAATAGCAAGGACTGTTATCTTAGAAAAGAGGAGGGAAAGGGACATGGTCACCATCTTCAAATATTTCAGAGAGAGTCTAGACTTACACTGTATTTCTCCAGACCTGGGGACAAAAGATCAAAGATACAGGGTAGTCTCTTTCAGCTGTGTGACCTTGGTCAATTGTAAAATGGGGACAATAGTGCTAAGGTCATGGGGTGGTTGTAAGGCTTAAGTGAAGTGCTTAGGACATATGTGGCATCTCATAAAATCCCAGAATATACTTGTTTCCTTTTTTGGCCTCATTCAAAAATGTGTCATGAGGCAATAAGCTCTCTCTCTCTGGAAATTTTCAAGCAGGTAGCATTATAATTTCTTACTGCCAAGAGTCTGTGCTTCAATGCTGCCTGTGACTTTTCATAAAGAAAAACACTGGCTCACATGGAGTCCTCGCCATGCTCCAGGCACGCAAAGAAGGGCTTTGCGTAGATACTTGATTTAATCTTCTCATCAGCTCTATGAGCTACCTACTATTCTTACCCCCATTTTTTTCAAATGAGAGAATTGTGGCTCAAAGAGGTGAAGAAACTTGCCCAAGGTCATACAATGATAAGTGGCAGATGATGGGCTTGAACCTCAAGTTGTCAGACTCCAAGGCCCCTCTTCTTACAACTGCAGGAGTTAGTTCTCAAATCTAAACTCCTCTGCCAGTTCCACCTGCCCTACTACTTCATTGATCACTCTCATTTCTAAACTTCAGCCTTCAATATCAGAATTATCCAACTGAGCACTTGTCATAGTGTCAGTCAATGGCTTCTTGTCTCTTCTACTTTATTCTAAGTGGACCTGGGGATTTTTACTCTTTAAATATCCCTTTGCACTCAGTAGGTCTTCAGAAGAACAAGCTCATAGGTTTCTTTAATTCTTTGTCAGCTGAATTAGATCGTTGACAAATTTTTCTTCTCTGTCCCCTACCCCCACTGATTTTTCCGGTACCATCAGAGAACAGTTTTTTCTTGGCTGGAACAAATACTACATACAGCCTGTTCAACCAGCTAATATTTACTGAGTTCTTGATATGCACCTGGCACTGTTCTAAGTACTTTATATGGATTAACTCACTGAATCCTGATGGTAACCTATGAGCTAAGACCTACTTTTACCTCTATTTTACCGATGAGGAAAATAAATGTACCAGTGCATCAGTATTTAACCAAATAAATGAGTGACAGCTTTGTTGATGGATAATATTTTTAGCAACAACCACACAAATATCTCATGCAATACAGCTTTATGGACATTATGTCATTGTCACTCACCATTAGCAGATGGGCACTGATGGTCCTCTTTTATAGAGGAGGAAATCACGGCTCTAAGAGGGTAAGTGGTTCTCAGTAGTCACACAGCAAGTGCTGTCAGTGCTTCGCACAGAAGACGCTCTATAAATATTTGGTGAATGAATAAAAGCTAGTAATGGCAGAGATTGGATATTGAATTCCTTTATCCAAGATGGGTGGAGGGCAAGTCTGAGCTCCAAACCTGGGAACAACCTTGATTTAGGATCCTAAGCCAGAGAAGGCAGAGCGCTTAAAAAAAAAAAAAAAAAAAAGAGAAGGAAAAAAAATCATCCCTTTTCCTTCTCTGCATTTTCCACATTTTCAGCAATGAGCATGCACTACTTTCATAACCAGAAACAAACAAATAAATAAACTAACCTAGGGAGTAAAATGCATACTACTGAGAGGCCTGGGGCTGCCAGAGGGCTCCCAGAGCCTGCTTTGCGATTGCTCTGCACCCCCGCCCCAGCATTTGCAGGTACTCTGTGGTCCGTGGGGGTCGGGGGCGGGGTCCAGGGCTGGGGAAGAATCCCAGAAGCTCCCAACTGAGGTGGAGATGAGCCAAGGCAGAAGCCCGAGACCCCAGGCTCCTGTCAGGTCCGTGGACTCCCTGAAATTGTGAACAGAATGCTGTGTGTGCAGTTTTCCAAGGAAAGGGCCCACCGCTTTTTAAAAGGGGGCTCTCATCACCCTCCAAAGGGTAAGCATCCCAGATTACAATGACAAACCAGGGCACAAGGCTTAAGAGAACTGGTCAAACGAGGGACACTGCTTGCCCTCTGTGAGAATAACCGTGCCCACTACCTCCACCTCCACCACTGGGGAGAGAATGATGAACAGAAAGAGGGTTCTGCCATTCAGAATTACACTATTCATTTAAATTCTACTTTCTTCCCTTCACCCCCACTCCGAAGCAGTGGGAGGGGGAGGCATGATTATTTCCCACCTTTGAAGCCTCCTCTTCCTTCTAAATCTGTGACCAGTGACCTCCAGTTCCCGTTCCTGTGGACTGAGCCCTTACAGCCCCCTTTCTTGCCTCCTCCCAGTGTCTAAGACCCTGATTTATGCTGTTGCCAACTGTCTCCTAAAAAGCCGGCTGCTCTCAGCAAGATTTAAATTCCATTCCACTAACATTGATTGAGGTGTTGTGAGGAAGACACAGATGGTCAGATAAGGCCCCTGAGTGTGGCCTGGGAACCTGGAGGCTAATGGGAGGACAGATAACACTCACGTGTCAGGTTGGGGGGAGGGGAAAACTGAACAAAGAAATGATGAGCACCCTCTGGAGGGCTGAGAGAT
This sequence comes from Tolypeutes matacus, assembly GCA_026826555.1. Classification (NCBI taxonomy): domain Eukaryota; kingdom Metazoa; phylum Chordata; class Mammalia; order Cingulata; family Chlamyphoridae; genus Tolypeutes; species Tolypeutes matacus. Next base: position 3,471,769 of record JAKSZT010053836.1, read on the forward strand.
TAAGGGGTGGCTTCTTGGAGGTGCAACTGTACCTCTGCAGCTGGCATATGAAGGTGGAGCAAGATTCCTATACAAAGAAATGGGGGAGCTTCTCAAGTCTGGTAAAAAGGGTGGAGGCAGCAAAAGGCTTGTAAAGTTTTAGGAAACAGACAGCTTGGTTGCTGGACCTGGGAGTGTAGGGGGCGGGGAGGAGGAAGGGAGAAAAAGGTTAGAGGTGGGTTAGGGCCAATTGGCTATCAGGAGGCTCTTTGTGTTCCACAAAGGAATTTGGATTTTATCAGAGAGTGAGTAGGTGTCATTGAAGGTTTTGGGGCAGAGCAGGTGGTCTCCACCATCAGATCCATGTTTAGGAAAACTGCATTGTGGGAGGTGAGGGAGGGCTTGCAGACTGAGAAACAAGGTGCTCCCACAGAGCCCAGTGGGGGGGAACGGGCCTTCACTCTAACTACAACCGCGGGCAGGACTGGATCCACGGGGCCTCGTGCAGAGAGAAAACGTCCCTTGTCCATAAATGATTGTAAATTTTAAGACAGTGACAGCAAGAGCATTAAACCAAGCACGGGACCCTCTGCATGTCCATGAAGCCTACCCAGCCATGGACTGGGAAGTTTAGGTCAGAAGAAAGAGCTGGAAGGCAGAGTCCCGGGACGTGGTGATCTGTGAACAAGGGAAGGAAAGGAGCAATCCAGCTGTCGGGACCCTCCTGCACTGCTTGCCAGGCTCCTTGGGTCGCCCATGAACAACTCTTTACGCCCTCCTTCTTCCTTCTTCCTGCTGCTGCCCTCCCAGTATTCCCACAGGGTCCTTTCCTAATGGCACCACCACTCACCCAGTCCCCCCACTGGACTCTGCGGGAGCTCCCTGTTTCCTAGTCACCTCCCCATCCCACCCCTTCTGGCAATTTACTTCCTAAATGTTTCTCCCATTTGTGTGGCGTCTTCAGTCTTCATTGCTGCTATCACTGCCAAGTTCCGGCAGGCCCTTATCAGCTCTGGCCTGGTTTATCCACAAAAGCCTCCCATCCATCTCCCTACCCAGACTCCTGTCTGGTCCCCACCCCCACCTTCAAATAAAAAAGCCATCCCCCACACAGCTACCTCAGCGACCTCCCAAATGCTAACCTGACCATGTCATTGAAGTTAGAGCCCCCAAGGGGGACCACTCTGGCCAGAGGATAAACTCTAAATGCCTTAAGTGGCACATGACGCCATCCGTCACCTGCCCCTGCTTAATATTCTAATAAACGTCTGAAGTGCCTCAGTCTCCTACACACCTCCAGCACATAACATGCTGGGTGTGTGTTTTATTTATTTATTTTATTTATTTTTTTTTTTAAAGATTTTATTTATTTATCCATTTATCCCCCCCCTTGCTGCTTGTGCTCGCTTGGTCAGCTAACCACACCGTGCGGGCGGGCTTTCCTTCACCAGGAGGCCCCGGGAACCAAACCCGGGGCCTCCCATATGGTAAACGGGAGCCCTACTGATTGAGCCACAGCCGCTTCCCTTGGGTGTGTGTTTTAATTTTGAGCAGTTTCCTTTCCCTGGAATCGCCCCCATCACCCCCTTGGACTGGCGAGCCTCAATTTACTCTGCATCTCCTCAGCTCTTAACCCCTCTGGGAAGCCTTTTCTAGCCTGGCAGTCATGTCCTGGCCCCCGCACTTGCGCATACACCCTAAGTGCTCTCTCGGACTGACTAAAGGGCCTTAAAGAGGCCTGTGGCTGGGCCAGGCTTCCCGTCTGGTCTGGGAGCAGCTGGAGCAGGGAGCAAGTTCTGCTCACCTTGGGGTCACCAGCACCCACCACGGAACCCATGTGGCTGCCCCATGCACACGTGTGGCTCCAGGATGAATTGCTTATGGGGGCAGGAGGTGCCCAGAAGAAAGAACACGCTGGAGGAGGGGCAGCAGGTTGCAGGGAAGCCTGGCACAGATAACCCAAAAGAGAAAGAAAATTCCCAAATCACGTTTTCACCAAGACCCCACTGGCGCAGGAAAGGACAGCGGCCTTGAGTGAATGTAGCTAATTTGATTTTTCCTTCCTTCTAAAAGCCTCACTCTCTTATGTCAGTTGTAAGCAAGCCCCTCTCTAGGGTAGGCAGGCTGTTTTCCATCCAGCAGCGTCTCCACCCACCCTCCCCAGGCTATCAATAAAATGGCTGGCATTGAGCTTGGGGCAGGGAAGTGTTTTTATCTTTCCATCACACCGTGTAGGGCAGCTAGCACAGCCCTGGTACAAAGAATGGCGTCCAGTTCCCCAAGAAGGGGTGTGGGGAGCGTGAAACTGCTGGGGACGGGTCAGGGCTGGCAGCCTGGGATTACACTTGATCCACAGATAATCCCCCAAATCCAGAAGCCACCTGGACAGCAGTTGGTTGGACTGTGCTCCTCTGGGGAATGGTGTTGATGCTGCTGCTGATTTCACAACGGCTGATCTGGCTTTCAGAAAACAGCTCCTCAAACTTCAATTTATTAGTCCAATTATTGGAGGGTGAAAGAGAAAAAGACTGTCAGTCCTTTGAGGGCAGCAGTATCCATTTGGGGAGATTAATTTCTGGCCCTTCTTTCCCCGTTTTTATTTTTAGGAACTGTAGATATGGAAATGTTCAAACATGGAGAAAAAGTACAGTGAACCCCCAGGGACTCGTCCCCCAGCTTCAACAGTTACCAACACCTGCTCAATCTCGAGTCCTCTATACCCAAGCCCTGAAGCAGATCCCAGAGGTCACCTCATCTCACACGCAGGGATTTCGGTAAGGATCAAAAGCCTTCTCCGATTCTTGGGGGGCAGTGTCCGGCCCCACCAGCCGCGCCTGACGCGGGGCCTAGCACGGCACCCCAACCAACGTCCGCGAAGCCGAAAGCCCGCTAACGCGGCGCCGGCCCCCTTCCTCCGCTTCCTCCGCTTCCCGCACGGCGTGGGCCACCCCGGCATTCCTGGAGACCCCACGGGGAGTCCAGGGTGATGCAGGATGAGTCCCTCCGCGCCACGCCACCGAGCGCGCGAGGAGGCGCCTGCCACTTCCTCCCCGGCTGACTAACGCTCGGCGCCCGCCCGCTCTCCCCGCCCCCGGGGGCGGGCCCCAGCCGAGGGGGCGGGGAAAGACCCATATTTGGCCTTATATGGGCAGTCACGTCACGGGCCGCACGCTCATTCACATAAAACGCCGCGCTGCCCGCGGAATCCCCGGCTTCTGGGGCGCCGAGTAGCCGGGTCGGACGCGGAGCGTGCGGGGCGGGAAAGAGGGGCTGAGCGGCCGCGCCGGCGCCGGGCTCCGTGGCCGGCCGCTGTCCCCCCAGGTTGCGCTCCCGCGCCTCGCCCGCGGGCACCCTGGCCGTGGGCACCTGCGGGGCGCGCGGCGCGGGGCCGCTGGGCGGCGGCGGCGGCATGAAGGTCACGTCGCTCGACGGGCGCCAGCTGCGCAAGATGCTCCGCAAGGAGGCGGCGGCGCGCTGCGTGGTGCTCGACTGCCGGCCCTACCTGGCCTTCGCCGCCTCGAGCGTGCGCGGCTCGCTCAACGTCAACCTCAACTCGGTGGTGCTGCGGAGGGCCCGCGGCGGCGCGGTGTCGGCGCGCTACGTGCTGCCCGACGAGGCGGCGCGCGCGCGGCTGCTCCAGGAGGGCGGCGGCGGCGTGGCGGCCGTGGTGGTGCTCGACCAGGGCAGCCGCCACTGGCAGAAGCTGCGCGAGGAGAGCGCCGCGCGCGTCGTGCTCACCTCGCTGCTCGCCTGCCTGCCGGCCGGCCCGCGGGTCTACTTCCTCAAAGGTGAGCGCGCCTGGGGTCCCCTCCCTTGGCGGGGCGCCCCACCTACCCCTGGAGCCGGGCAAGGCTCGGCTCGCCGGGGACTGCACCTGGACGTGCGCGAGGTGCGAGCACCAGCAAATAAGTGTCCGCGCCCAGAGCTGCCCCCTCTCCCCGTTCCTCGAAAGCGCCCGGCGGCCTCTCCGGAGCCAGGTTGGGTGGGGTGGGTTCCGCGCCCGGGGCGCTGCCTACCAGGGTGGGGGCCGGCGGCTCCTGCTGCCAGGCGCGGGCTCCGGCCTCTCGCTGGGGACAAGGCTCCGGCCTTCCTGAAAGACAGACCTGACGGGATTAGCAGGTCGCGACCCTTCCCCACCTCCCCCCGGAGCGTGGCGCCGTGGTGTCCCCTTCCTTCCCGCCTAGACAATCACAGTGTGTTACACTGTGTTTTCATCCACCTCGCTTGCCTTTTTGACCCTGGCGAGTCCCTCCCCCTTCCTTTCCTTTTCATTTTATTGCTTTTTATTGTTCTCCTCCGGCTCCCTCTTCTCCCCTCCCAGGCTTTTCTCAGGCTCCATTCGGAGCCCACAGCCCTCCCACCCTTTTCATCACCTCCCGCCGCCCTCCCCCACCCCTGAAGCTGCGCAGCCAGTCGTCGTGACCTTTCCCGGGGCCTGCCCGTTTCACCTACTAGGGAGATGACTTGGGCTTCCGGTGGTGGGTGGGTGATTGACTCTCAAACTGGCGCGGCTTTGATTTCCGGGTCACTTCGTTTGACTGCTCTCTCCTCGCATTTGAGGCCTTCATAAGCTCAGGTGTATGGACACCTTGTCCGGGGCGCACAGATGGCTCAGCCGCGGTGGCACCCCAGAGCGCTCCCAGCCCTGATGCACACACTTTGGGATGTGACAGCGGTGGGGGAGCAGAATTGGTTGGAAGAACAGCCCTTGCCAAGCTTTGCTTCAGAACACAGGTGCAGTGAACCCGGAGAGTTAGGGCCCTGTTTTCAAGCCCTGCAACTTGAGGGATTTCACACGCTCCAGGCCAGGAGATTCTGGAGGAGGCGCGGGTGGGCACCTATTAGCACCTCTTGCTGACTGTTCCTCATTGATTCCTGTTAGGTAGATGATGGAGGTGGAAGGTGATAGTCTTCCTTCCCTTCGGAGGTTTTACACGTGGCCCCTACCTCATTTCTTTCTCTTCCTGATGTGCTTTCTGTGTCTTGTTCTGAGCAGTGAGTACAGGAAAAGCTTCCACCTCCCCATGAGGCTTGAAAGATGTGTTCCAGGAAAACCCTTCTGGCCCTACATCTGCTTCCTATACCTTTCTGAGGGGTCCATGCTTCAGTGTAGAAGTTATTGCCACAGGAAGGCAGCTATAGACTGGCAACTCCGAAATCAATTATGTCTACAGTACTGTTGAAATGAAGCCGACGTATACAGGTAAAAACCTGAACAGTGCAAAAGGCTCTACAGGAAAAAGTGGGCCTCCAGCCCCCCCTAGACCCCAGATCCACTGCCCCGGAACAACCGTCAACCATTTCTTGTTCAACTTTAAGATAAGTTAATTTTCCACGAGTATCTTACAAAAACTAGAATACTTCCAAAAAGTCCCTGTTCCAGCCTCTTTCACCCAGTTAGATCTTGGAGACTTCTCCACCTCAGCACACACGTGTCCGTTTCACGTTTTAACCTGATGACGGCCGTTAGCTCACTTCCAGTCTTGCTTTTTGAAGCAGTGCGGCAGATAGCCTCATCCATATGCTCTTCCACGTGCTTGTCTGTCTTTCAGTAAAACCGTGAGAATTGCTGGGTCACAGGTTAGGTGCGTTTTACATGTTGGTAGAAATGGCTTGATCCCCTTACAGCACTGCTAAACTTTTAAATCGTTGCCAAAGAAAAATTTTATTTCCTTAGCTAACTCATGTCCAGGTATGATTTTGGGTTTTATTAATCGAGGGGCATCTCAGGTCCTGAGAGGGGCAACACCCTTAACCCTTCCCTTAAGCCACCCCTTCCGTCCACATATCCTGCTAAAATGAGAGAGTGATGGCCAAGTGAAGTTCTCGGTCCATATCCTTATATAGGGTCCGCGCACTGTTCCCCTGGTCATGAGGCAGTGACTGAAAGCAGAATCGCTCTGAAGAGGGCCGTGAATGGCCTTTGCTCTTGCAACTCAAGTGAGGCACGGGAGAGGAATGTTCCGTCTCTCCACACCCCTGATGAGAGTGGGTGAAAGACAGAGACCATCTAATCTGGTGGACTCCTCCTGACCTCAGCTTGCCAGGCAGGGCCCTGTTTATCTAACCCTCCGCTACAGAGACTCTTTGTCTGCCTGCGGTATTTTGCCAACAGGCAGGCAGGATCCAGCCCACCACACCCGCACCCCTGTCCTCCTAACAGCCACCTCTTAAGTGGTCTATTTAAAGCCGAGAGCTGGACCACCTGAAGTCTTCTCTTTCCCAGGCCTCATTCTGCAGAGAGGCCTGGAGCCCTCTTGCACCAGATTCCCATCCCAAAGCACTCTGTCACCTGGAACCCCAAAATGTTGAGGCTTGGGCACGGAAAGTGACCGGGTGGTTAGGTTAAATGTCTCGGGACACCTCTTCTGAAGAAGCCGTGGGCCCATGTGTGTCTGCTGCATGCTGCCTGCCTCCTAGCAGGGAAGGGAGCTGGGGGCTGCTGGGGGAGTCAGAGAAGCTAGGCCTCACGCACCCCTCCACTGCCTCCTGCCCCCACCCGGCATGGCCTCTGTCATCATGACTGGGAACGTGGTCTCTGCGGAGGGCCAGAAGCTCGCCCAGGAAGGCGCAATGGGCTATTTGTTGAAGTGACCACAGGGAAGATTTGGGTATACTGAGCGGGGTGGGGGCAGTTCCAGAGAGCTGAGAGGAAGCAGTGATGGCAAGATGACTCATTCTAGGAATTGGCTGCAGCCTCTGGGAGGGAGCTGGAGACTGCCGGGTAATCTATTAACCCTTTGTCCACTGCAGGGCTTTTAAAAAGCCAGCATTTGTTCCACTGAGGAGCAGTCCAAACACCAGAAGACAAATAGAAAGGCGGGGGGGACACGACACTTTGGAAATATGAGGTCTCAGAATGTTTATTTAATTGATGATTTGACACCGAGTGAATTCTCTGGGCAAGAAAAAAACTAAAGTGGGTTTTCTGGAGGCTCTAGGAAGTGCCTAAGGTTGCTTGGGTTGGAAGCAAAGGAATTCCCCAGGCAAGGCTGATCTGTTCACCCAGTAGCCCATGGCATTCCAGGGGTTCTGAGTCCTCTTTGTTTTGGTTCTTTCCCACTGAGAAGGCTTGCTTGTATATGCACATTTCTGTGACTTGGTCAGAGAGTAGTTTATCCCATAAGTGACTAGTTTGAAGAAGTTAAATGTAATATTAAGGATTCTTACAGTCATACTTACCAGTAGTTGACTTACTGATTTGGAACGTGAGGGGAAAGGTCAGAAGGAGAGGATAATTTAAAAAAGATAGGGAAGCGGCTGTGGCTCAGTCAGTGGGGCTCCCGTTTGCCATATGGGAGGCCCCGGGTTTGGTTCCCGGGGCCTCCTGGTGAGGGCAGGCCCGCCCGCACGGCGTGGTTGGCTGACCCAGTGAGCACGAGCAGCAAGGGGGGGATGAATGGGTGAATAAATAAAATCTTTGGAAAAAAAAAGATAGAAAGGATAGGTGGTCATCAAGGGCAGAGAGACAGGTTTCACTTAGGGGAGGTGAGAATTAAGTTCCCAAGTCCCCATTCCTTCAGTTTGGTTCAGAAGGTAATTAACTCAATGGATTACTCTAAATTGGCCCTGTTGAAAGGATTGTCAGCAGTGTTCTTAGTACCTTGGGAATGAGAAAAGGCAAGGCTGTATTATTGCTCTGAGTTTAGACTTCATTTTAGTCCCCAGTTCCTTGTGAATGGAGACTATTCCACCTATAATCCTGCTTAGAGCTGATGGGCTGGGGAAGAAATGACCAGTTGAAGCGTTTCTTCTCACAAATTAATGAAATTCTGCATAATCACATCTTCATTTTAGGTGAACAAGAGAGAAAATTGCTTTTGTTTTCTGGAGGGATTTGGTTAATATTTGCCAGATGTCAGATATCTCCTTTCACATTTTAAGTTGCTTCTGGTAGACATGAAAAGTTAATCATTGCCTCCCTGAGCTGTAGCTTTTTAGGTGTTTGTGTGTGTGTTTGGAGGAGCCCATTTCTATTTTAAACTGTTAGTTGGATTTCCTGGGGGAAAAAAACAGAATCAATTAGCATCATTGTTTACTGTTCCACACTCAGGGTATTGGTTAGTTATGGGTATTTTCTGACACCCAGAGAACTCAATGCTTACAACTGTCACACATTTTTTTTTTTTTTTTTTTTCGGTAGGAGGATATGAGACCTTCTACTCAGAATATCCTGAGTGTTGTGTGGATGTAAAACCTGTTTCACAAGAGAAGATTGAAACTGAGAGAGCCCTCATCAGCCAGTGTGGGAAACCAATGCTAAACATCAGCTACAGGCCGGCTTATGATCAGGTGCGTGGTATAGAAATGGTATCCCGTCTCCATCCTTCCCCGGCACCCTGACTCTTCCTCTCACCACTCAGCACTGGTGTTGGCAGAATCCTCTAGTTGTAGAAAGCTTCTGTTGCTTGCCAACTTGAGTTTCCATCCAAGAGTAAATGGGCTTCTTTCCAGCAAACAAGCTGACAAGAGCAAACAAGCCACAGAATGCTTGACAGCTTCTGGAGAAAAGGGGAAGTGAAAGGTACATTATTATTAGCTGGCTTGGGAAGTCCAGAGAAGCCTTAGAATATTGGATTAGGTTTCCCTGAAGATGTTTCAGAGCTGACTTTCAGGCTTTCTGTGCTGATCTCCTTCATAATCGTTCATGCTCTGCAGTTTCTGCAAACCAGCCCGGTACCTGTCAAGGCGTGTCTTGTTGGTATTTTTAACTGAAACAGGGGAGGGGGAAATGGAGAAACTACTGTTTAGATGGCTAAGCAGCCTCCTCTAAGTAAGGGCTTCTGATGCTTATAATTCCATAAATTCTGGACCCAGAGGAGATTAGGAGACACTGAGGATTTCATGTTTCTATAAATACACATGAGTGTTGTTTTTTGTTTTTTTTCCTTCAAAAAACTGTATGTTGGGGAGTGGATGTAGCTCAAGTGATTGAGTGCCTGCCTCCCATGTACAAGGTCCTGGGTTCAATCCCCAGTACCTTTCCTTAAAAAAAAAAAAAAAACCTGTATGTTGTGACAGTTCATTAAAGAAGGGTAAGGTGGAAGGCTTGGTAGTCAGGGGCTTACCTAACATGATAAAGAGAGATGAGGAAGAGGCAGGTAAGAACCCAGATCAGGCAGGAACCAGAGATCAAAACCAACCTTCCCATTTTGCAGAGGAAAAACTTTTGTTTCGTGGTGAGTGAGATGATTAATTTGCAGGAATCCCTCGGTTGGTCTGTGGCCACAGTAGGCCCAGGACCCCCTCCCCTTAACTCCCTGTTCTGGTTCATTTCAAGACCTTCTATTGTCCACCTGGTCCTCTTTCAGAAGAGGTCTTTCTAAGCACCTGACTTTGGGGGAGCTTTTCAAACTTTCCCCACAAGATAAGAAAATATCTCAGTCATAAGAAAGAAGCCTTCTAGACGCTGCCTAAAATGCCAGCTACCTGCCATGAGCAGAACTCTATTCCTGGGGTTAAACTTCCTAGGAAAGATACATGACCTTTTCTCAAATAGGATCCTTGGTCAGGAAGCCTATTAGCTTGGCAAGGTGCCAGCGTTATTGTTTTGTTTGTTTTCCTTTATTAAAAATACTGACAGTCTAGGATGCACACTCAGCTTTCAAGCCATGGGCATCTGGCCTAGCTGGATTTCTCTTCGGGTTTGTTTGGGTTGTGTTTTTCCCAGTTTCTCCGAAAGTGAAAGAGAAACGAGAATTGGCAGGGTGTTGTGAAAGCACAGCAGACCTTTGGCCAAGCAAAGGTTGGGGAGGCCCTGATGTGTCTGAAGTTTCATCTGGGGAACTCCTCCCCGACATTACTTTATAGAAGCACGTTTGCATTGAGAGAAGCCAGGCCAGTTGCGTGAACCTTTGGGTCTCTGAGGGCCTTTGGCTTCTTCCTTTTCAGTTTAAGCAGGAGATTCAGAAAGGGAAAGAAAGTTTCAGGGGTATGTTGGGCCAAGTTCCAGAAGAAATTGGATGGGCTCCCAGGCCTGGTGTGTTAGAGTTTTCCAGGCACTGGAGAGGAGAGATGATGCAGTCAGCTAGGCTCTTCCATGGAGCGCGAGGCTCTTTGTGCCCTTTCGTGGGGACCCACCGCTGGTCTGTGGCTACATGGAACTGCAAGAACTGGCTCTTCTGTTTCCTCTGCAGAGAACCTGGGACCACCTCTGCTGTTTTCCTGGTTCCTAACTAGTGGGGAGCTAGGCCCCTGGAGTGGGGTTCAGCTCAGGCCAGGACCAGACCTGCTGGGATTAACTGGCCTTGGTATTTTCCCAAAGGAGAAAAAGCCATGTACTGTTTTGTTTATCCTTCAGCCTTTGGATAATAGTAGCAGCAATATAATGTGCCAGACTTTAATGCATCCATTATCCCATTCACTTCTTAAAATTATCCTGAGAGGGTAGGTATTATTATTATCTCCATTTTACAGATAAAGGTTCAGGGGTTAGAGAATCCTCTCGAAGTCATAACAGCTGAGACGACTTGACCAAGACCCACTCTGTCTGCCATCCAAGCCCAGTTTCTTAACCACTGGATTGCATTGCCACCAGGGAAGGCTGCTTTGTATGCATGGAAGTTTGGGAGTTTGGGAGAGGGGATACAATGGAAATTTATTTCAAGAGGCAGGGAGCAAATTTTTTTCCATTCTGTCTTTACTTAAAACACTGCTTTCTCATAATGATCACTATTTTGAAATTGAGTTAGATGAGTTCTCAGAGCTCATGCTAAGCAATAAGATTTGAGTTTGAATCTAGACTGACTACCTCTGACTTGGGCCTCAAGATCGCCATCTGTAAAATGGAGATGATGTTACCTGCTTTGTAGGTTTGTTGTGAGATTGATGCTATGTGGAGCCATCTAAAGTGTTGAGCCCAGGGTTGGAGCTGCTAATAAAAATATTGGTTGCTGTAACATTTTTCTGGAAAGAAAGAGCAAATATCACATGTGGGGTAAATTGGGAATATCCTGCTGCTGCCCCCTCATCACATGCCCCTTCCTTATTATGGGTCTGGCAGAGGACTCTGAGTTTTCCATTCCATTCTTACTCCAGGACAGGAAATGGAAACACGGGAAGCAGATGGATGGAATGGGCAAGGTTCCCAAAGAAACAGCCCAACGATTCCCTCTAAATCTCAAGGGAGTCCCATTGTTTCAACCATCACTGGCTTTTTTTTCCACCTCAAAACCCTGTAAATTCTGATTGCCAGAGTCTGGCTATCAGTTCTTTTTAGCTTTGCTGCAGGGTAGATGGTTTCTGGTCCTCCCTTAATCTGCATCCTCTTTAACTAGAAACCTGGTGTGTGGGTGACCTCCTAAAAGGGAACCGGATGTAAGCTTCTCACACCAGTACCCTCAGCCCCCATAGAAGGAGGTCAGGAATGGGGAAGCCCTCTGCTTGTTGCCTGACGACTGTTCTTTATCTGAGGGTTCTGGGTAGATGGTGGTTATTTTTAATTCTAAGTATCTTTTTTTCTTTTCCTTTTTTCTTTTTCTTGAGGGAGGGGGGTGCATTTTCACATCTCTAAAGTCTGGGTGCATTTTGGGACCAACAGTGTCCTCGGTTTGATGAAATACAGTATATAAAATGTCAGGCCTGGAAAGGAGGGAGCTCAGCTTATTGAGCCCTCCTCTACAGACAAAGAAACTGAGGCTGTCCCAAGGTTAAAGGACTTGCCCTCCTCCTGGGGGCAGATAGAACTTCAACAGGGGTCTCTTCAATTCTTGCCATCACGCCATACTGCTTCTCGTCCTTGTGGGCACAGGAAGGCTACTGGCATTCCTTCTTCCTTGATATGTGCAAGAAAATGAAAATCTTTGCTGTCACTGCGTCACAAGGCGGTAATGTAAGGGTTTGCCAGGATGGAGACTCTACCCACACCCCCTTGGTAGAAGTGCCCTGGCTCTGAACTCTCTCCACCTGGAAACCCGAAAGGGAACCTCCCACGTTAAGAAACAAATAGGTCAGGGTTGTTTTCCTCTCCCAAAATGAGCAAGCTAATCTAATATTTCCTGGTTACCCTTTGCCTCTGCTTACAGGGTGGCCCAGTTGAAATTCTCCCCTTCCTCTACCTTGGAAGTGCCTACCACGCATCCAAGTGCGAATTCCTCGCCAATCTGCACATCACGGCCCTGCTGAATGTCTCACGGCGGGCATCCGAGGCCTGCACGACCCACCTACACTACAAATGGATCCCTGTGGAAGACAGCCACACAGCCGACATCAGCTCCCACTTTCAAGAAGCAATAGACTTCATTGGTAGGTTCAGCCAGTTCCCCTTCAGTTATTTTGTGGAAGCCCCCTGCGGGGCAAATGTCGTCAGATTTTGATGTTCTCCTGAGGGCTCCCTTTATTTACCAAGAAGAAAAGTGTCTTGCACATGCATCCACCAAGAGTTAGAGCCAAGCAGGGCTGCAGCCTCCAAGAAGGCAGAGAGGAGGATTTGAGTTGCTATTAATAGGAGCTTTAATTTGCAAGATAAATGGATTAATATAATTTTATGGCAATACTCACTGCGGCTTTTGTTATTGTTTCTAGCTTGGGCAGGACTCTGAGAGTGTGTCCGCACGTAATACTCCCTATGAGGGAAGCAGGGGACTCAAAGAACCACCCTAACTGTGCTTCTACGTAGGTTGGGATATTTTTAGAAGCAAACAGAAGGATTGAGAGAGCACTATGTCCGCACTGAGCCCCAAGGGCCCGGCAGCTTTCCAGGGTGTTTGGCAAATTTGTTTTGCATTTCTAGCTAATTTTGGATTAAAGAGAGCACTTGCCTCAAGCTCAGGCTTTATGCATGGAAAAGTTGGCATATTTTGCATACTTTCTGCATTCCTCTGAGGCAGTTATCATTTACTCTGTTTAACAGGTCTATACCCAAGGTCTTGGCCTCAGACCCCTCTGCCTAGAAAGGGCTTTGGACCTTGCAGTTTCCAGATACTCAGTGTTGACTCAGTTGTTCTCCCATTTGACATCTTCTCTTTTCCCCATTCTTTGGCTTGGGCTGGGTTGTTTTTCTTCCCTGTCTCAAATTTGCAGACACCACTCCCCAACCTCCGTGGTTCGGCCTCCCTTGCCAGAGTCCCCCTTTCTTTTCTCTTTGACATGCTTGGTTGTTGAAGCTGAGACCTGATTTTCCTGTGTCTTGTTCTGAGGGATGTTCAAGGGGGAAAGGCAGGTGCTTGGCACAGCACCATTTATAGTACAGGTGGCAATTAAAAGGCCCCCCTTCAGCCATGCAGTGGGCTCTCTGCCCAACACATACAATTTCCGCTCAACAGGAAACCCTGAAGAGAAACTCACCAGATGCAAAAAGCAGAGCCTGTCTTCCTCATGCCTGAGCTTTAAGGCTGGATGGTTCTTTGGAGTCCTTTGGAGGCAGCCAAAACGATCGGTTCAGAGTGGGAAACTCTTGACTTGTTCTCCCAGTCCCAGGGAGTGCCTTGCCCTTCTCAGCCTGTTATTTAATTACTTCGATAGCGTCTTAATGAGGTCATTAAACCCACCCCCATCCATTTCTCAGAACCTGTCCTCCCCATCCTGTATATGTATGTGTCTCTGTTGTTTTGTATCCACAACTTCCCAAACCCACACTTTTTTTTTTTTTACCATATGGTCCCAGGGATCGAACCCAAGTCCCTCCATATGGGAGATGGACACCCAACCATTCGAGCTACATCCGTCCCCCAACCCACAATGTTTTGAAAGCACAAGATGCTTTTCCCCAGACCCTTGCCCTGCTGATGGAAGGAAGGCCTGGGCATCCTCCGTGGTCAGTGTGCTGAACCATGCACTCTGACCCCTTCTGATGGAAGAGGGCCACCTGAATGGCAAGCCCCTGAGGTTTAGAGTGGTTTCCAGAGGCAATGCAACCTAGGCCCTTTGCTTTTCTGGATATGACACTGGGCCAATTAAAAGCTAGACTGCAGAAGAGGCCAACTGAGAGCAAAGGAAATCAGGAGCCACAACCCTGTAATCCTAGCAACTCAGGGTCTCCCCTTTGAACTAATTTACAAGGGCTTTTTCTCTTGAGTCAGAGACTAGATTGGGGGCACTTCTAATCACTTGCTCCGGTGTATCCTTTGAGGTTTTGGTTCAGAAGGGGAAACTCCAGGGCTCATCTTTCTCCCTCAGAAATTTTATCTTTTAGATCTTATAGATGCATTTGCAAACCTTTTGAACTTAGAGAGGGGAATACTGACTTTTTCAAAAATATTTTTACATACTGTGGCCTTACCTAGTGCCAGCTACATTTAACTTCCTGTGATGTCATTGTTTCCTTATGAGCAAAAGAGGGAATCGGAAAGACTGTATTTTTTGTGGTTTTATTTGATACACACACACACACAACCCTTTACCCTTTCCCATGTTTAAAAATCAGTTGGTCTTCAGCAACTGTTGACCTTTTTCAGAAGGAGTCGAAGAGGAAAGGAGGTTGCCCCCCCCTTTTGTCATATTAAGCCTAAAGTGTGCTGACGGTGGTAGCTTTATAGTCGTGACTTCCATTGTTGTGCATGATATAGTTTGCAAAAGCCATTTATAGCCTTCATCAAGTAAACATCACTTAGCCAGGGCTATAATTAGAGGCTGTGCACTATTTATTGTATGTTTGATGGTGGGACCCCTGGGAGGTGAGCCAAGCAATCCCACCTTGGCACAGCCAGACAGACAGGGTGCCCAGAGAGACCAGAAGGCCTCTACCAGGATGGAGACTAGTCATCATTAGACTCAGACTCTGAGAGGCAGGAATTGCTTCTCCACTGTTTTTGAGCTGGAACCCTCTCCTCAGAAAACTATGAATACCCAGTAAAAAGTTGCACACAGTGTTTTGCAATGCCTCTTGAAACCCATCCAAGTTAAGATGGCATCCCCAGGAAGGGATTTCTCCAAGTCTAGCGCCTCCAGTGACAGAAGTGCTACTTACAAGGGTCCTGGAGAACAGGGAAGCAGCTCTTACTAAGGATGAAGGTCTTCCATGGGGACAGACATCAGTGAGACCCCCAAAGCTCTGTCCTTACCAGTGGGAATTTAAAACTAGCAGAAGATATTGTAGGACCATAGCTTTTGAGCGGGCACAAGTGTTTAACAACTAGGTTACTTTAGTGCTTCTTTCTTGTGTTTTGGCTTTGCCTGTGGATTCCATCCCAACTTATTCCCACCATCTTGTCTTCCTTCCAGACTGTGTCAGGGAAAAGGGAGGCAAGGTCCTGGTCCACTGCGAGGCCGGGATCTCCCGCTCACCCACTATCTGCATGGCTTACCTCATGAAGACCAACCAGTTCCACCTGAAGGAGGCCTTCGAGTACATCAAGCAAAGGAGGAGTGTGATCTCACCCAATTTTGGTTTCATGGGCCAGCTCCTGCAGTATGAATCTGAGATCCTGCCCTCCACGCCCAAACCCCAGGCTCCCTCCTGCCAAGGGGAGGCAGCAGGCTCTTCATTTCTAGACCATTTGCAGACACTGAGCCCTGATGTGCAGGGTTCCTTCTGCACATTCCCTACCTCAGTGCTGGCACCAGTACCCACCCACTCAGCGGTCTCGGAGCTCAACAGGAGCCCTGTGGCCACAGCCATGTCCCGCTGAAGCCAGGAGGGGAGCCAGCCCAGCCCCAAGAGCAACTGTGATTCTGTTTTTTAAACTCATGAACATTTCATACCTGTGCAATACTGAAGACCTCACTCACGCTATCACACAGCTCCCGTGGGACAGTGAGTGGTCACCAGGCTTGCAAATAAATTTCAGACTGACCTCGGGGACAGGTGCTTGGGACTGAAGGAAGGCCAAGCCATTATGAGAGCACAGCGTGTGCTGACTACTGTACTTCCAGAATCTCCGCCCTCTCAGGATTGCTCCGTCCTCGCACCTCAAAGTTCGCCTTTTCATTTCAAGCGCAAGGCAATAAATACCTGCAGCAACGTGGCAAAATGCAGTTGCTGGACCAGGAGAAAAGGCCCTTACAAAGCCAATTCATTTTGAAGGAAGCACAATTTCCACCTTCTTCTTTGAACTTTGGCGGTCTCAGTATCTGCCTCTCTTGCTTCAGGGCAAAAGCTGACCACCATCTAGTCAGGAAGGCAACCTTACGGGGTCTGTAAGGGACAGGATACTTATGCTGGTTTGAACCCTGAAGTGTTTCTGAGATTCCCTCTTGGGTCCATTGGAGGCAGTTGGTTGAAGTAGCAAGACATTGGCTCTTCCAGGTTTCTTTTAAACTGTGGGTTCTTCCGTGACTTTGGACTTTGGCATGATTCTTATTCATACTTGAACCTTTCTTGATGAAACTCCTGTGTCATTTGAAAACAGCACTCCAGAACGCAGACCAAAAATCGCCCAATGGCGGCGTCGACAGTGGCTGCCAGGAGAGAAAGGGTATCTGCTGTGTAGCCTGGGTGAGTGGCAGTGAAAACTGCCACCTCCACTTGCTGTCCTTACTTGTGTTTTGTCTCTTGTGACCCTCGTTTTCTTCCCTGCCCCTAGGGGTCGTCTTCAAGCTGCTGACTTCCAGGTTTGCAGATTTTGCAGTGTGGTACTACTACTTTGTCTGTAGGTAATTTCTCCAAGGGGAAAGGAAATATTTCCTAAAACCCATGTGAATGTGAAGGAAAGTGATATGTTACTCGTTTTTTTTTTATAGTGCAAAATAAAAATAATAAAAAGAAAAAAACCACTTCTCCTTTGTCATTGTAAGGTAGGAGTACCTTGGGGTGGGGGGCCCAGCTGGCCTCACTGGGTTTTATTTTCACATGAGCTCTAAGGTGATGGTGGTGGGATATACAGCTGTAGGCCTGGGGTTGTGTGTCTGCTCATGGGTGAGTGATCTTGGCAGTGATGCAGAATGTTACTTCCTATTGAGGTGCTCCCCCAGGCTAACTTGCAGAAGTCCTTAGGCACAGGCTGCTTGGGGAGGTGCTCAGAGCATCTGCCCACCCTGGACTTTTCACTCCTATAACTCCAGGCAAACAGTTCCACCTGGATCTTGGAGCAAACTGGGTTAGTTAATCAAATCCCTTAAAGCTCAAGGGCCAGCAAAACCAAGTGTGAGCCTGCAGCTTCTCACCTCAGTTTGGCCAGCCTCTTCCCTCCAGGGCTCGGCACATGCTAGACACTCAGGAAAGTTTGTATAAATGGCCAAGAGATGGAGAAGTGGACTAGGTAGGGGAAGGTTTAGCCTGAGTGTCTTACCCCCACTTTTACCTTTGGAACTAATTCTTCTGTATAATTCCCTTAGGAGTTCCTAGATAAATCCCTCAATGAGTGGGTTTAAATCCAAGGCTGAATCAACCTGCCTTCTGAGTAACTTGTACTGTGTTGGTGGAGAAAGAAGGGGCATTATCAACTTCACCCCACTGCCGACCCTACCTAACTTGTAGGGCCCCTGTTTCTTAATAAGGGAGAGTGGGGGACTGACTGAGGTTTGTGCTGGCCCCAATCAGCTGGTGCCTTATACAGGGGGATTCCAACTATACTCAGGCCTCGAGGGTCCAAAGAGGCCTCCATCTCCCCCAACAAGTACCATGTCAGTCAATAAGATGGCTCTGAAGCCCAGGGTAGCCCAGTTCTTTGTAAACATTTCACCTCAAAGCCTATATATATATATATATATATATATATTTTTTTTTTTTTTTTTTTTCCAAAGACTCCATTTATTTATTCATTTATCCCCTCCTTGCTGCTTGTGCTCGCTGGGTCAGCCAACCACGCCGTGCGGGCGGGCCCGCCTTCACCCGGAGGCCCCGGGAACCGAACCCGGGGCCTCCCATATGGCAAACGGGAGCCCCACTGATTGAGCCACAGCCGCTTCCCTCAAAGCCTATATTTGAGGTCTTGCTTTCCACATCATTCCTTTCCCCAACTCACCTTGCACAGGTTCCTTGGAAAGCCCAGAGATGAGAACACCACTGGCTGTGAGGCCCCATTTCCTTCAGTCTGCTCCCCTCATCTGCATAATCCAAGTACGAGTTTCCAAGGGAAGAAAGTGGATTGAAGACCACTGGAACAGGGAGTGAGAAGTCCTGGGTCCGAATGCTCAGCCTACGCCTAACGCTGGTGCTCTAAGCTCATCTCTTAACATCTCTGGACCAAACTTTTTCCAGGACGTGGTCTAGCTGAAGCCTGAGATCCCTCTCAGGTTTTGCACCTCTGAGTCTCTGATCAGCCATGGACTGTGCCCATTGTGTCGAACTGTCCAGGAGCTGAGTGGCCAGAGGAGCCTGAAGCAGGGAGAACCAGGTAGTGGGCAGCTGGGTGCCAGCTGAGGTGATGTGCTAAGCTGCGCCCCACCTGCTGACATTTGCCTCATTGCATTAAAGTCTTTCTCCAAAGGGTGAGTAAGCCCTCTAAATCAGGCATGCGAAGATGGCTCATAAGCCTGTGAGTCACTAGAGGGTTAGGCAAGTGAAGGCCCCCAGCTGGAGATGGGTCTGTAACTCTCGCTCCATTTAATGGTCTTCTCATCAGTTACGCCTCCATTTTTGCCAAGGCCAACTTCACAGTGGCCTCCAGTGCCAGGTGGGGAATTCAAGCTGGCAGTGCCCAGTTCCTTCATCCTTGGTCTTCAGAATCACCTCAGGTAGAGATGTATCTGGGGAACAGAGATTTTTGGTTGTCTCCTATTCTGTTTCCCAGCTGGGTCTGTGGGTGAGCCCCCACAGGTCCACCCTACGTCCTGGGTTGAGCCTGATGGGGTTAGGAAATATATGAGCAGCCTCATACCAGTATCCAGTGGTCTGGCAGGAGCCCTGTGTACCATGGTCTCCTTTGTGTGAGGTACCTGGTAGGAACATCCCCCAGGTCTCAATACCCTGAACTTCTGTACCTCTTTGAGCTGCTGGTGCCTTATCTTTTGAACACTATGAAACTCATGCCTGATCCGTTTCCCTTTTGTTCAGGCCACTAGACAGCTCAGAACCAAAATTTTAGCCCATTTCAGACAATTTTGTAGGACTTTAAGGCATATACTTTGAGTATTGACTTCACCCTAATTCCGTTAAATTTTCCCAAATTTATTTCCCTTTTACCTCCATTTCCTCAGTGACTTAAAAAATTGGAGGGTAGTAAAGATAAAATATACCACAATGCTTTTATGGAATGAGGTTGGGGTATAAATACATAGAGAGAAGCCCGCACATCCTCAACGTTGCTATTCTCCATTCCACTCTGAATGATTCATCTGTGAGACTGGACTCCTTTGCTTTCTCGGTGACTCTCCTGAGTTCTTGATTCTTTCTGGAATAGGTCCTGTCCAGAACGCAAACCCCATAGCAGGTCCTGGTTCCTTGCCTCAGAATCTCTGACATTGTCCTCTATTTGCAATCCTGTATTTTGCTGCCAATATCCCTTCTGAGGGGGAGCCCTGACATGTATGGACAAATTGCTCAAAGCCTCAGTGCAGTCCCTCCCGATGCCCACCCACCAGATGTGATTCCTGTGATGACCACCTATCTCTCCATCCATTTAACACTGAGCACCTGCTGGAAGGAAATTCAGTGAGGAGCAAGATACCAATGGCCCTGCCATCAAGGAATTCATAGCTGGCCTCTGCAGGTGGGCCAATGTCCCCAGCCCCACTAGTCCCCTCCCCTAGGTATCCTCCTCTCCCTGATTTCAGCTCCATCCTCTCCCTGTGAGGTCCCAGCATACTTCATGTCCAAACTCCCCTGGATGTGCCAGACTGTGGGCATGGCTATATTACCTGCCCTCATGTGGGGAACCTTGCCTCATCCCTTATTCATTAACTTTTTGTGAATATTGTCTGGTCCCCCTTCCACCCCCACTGGAATGCAAAAAGAAGCCCTTTTTCTGCCATTTAATCCTCACCACAACCCATACATATGGTTTTTTGTTTGTTGTTTTTAATTAGGCCAGTAATTTATTAAGTAGGGAGAGAAGAGAAATGGGAGAAAATAATAGATAATAGGTCCCAGGTAGAGAGGAAGGGACTGAAAAGTGATGAAGACTGATTTATAGACTACAGTTTCCCATTAGAGATTACAAATGCCCAGGTTTTACTTGCATGTTGATCCATGTGGGGGGGACATGGTGAGAGCAGGGTGCAGAAGGCTAGAGGGAGAGAGAGAGAGAGAGAGCGCCATACATATGTTTTTATCATCTCCATTTACAGATGCACAAACTGAGCCTCAGAGATACCAAGTGTGATCAAAGTCACACAGCTAGTAAATGGTAGAGCCAGCATGAAACTATTTCACTGATTTTTGTACCTCTCTGAGTTCCTGGGGTATACAGTAGGCACTGTTGTGCACTGGGCTTTTGTTTGCAAGGGAGAGAGACTCCTCAAGCCACATTAAGGAAAAGGGTTTTGGTGGATAGATGCAAATGGCCTTTAATGCCCAGCCACACTTATCGCCACCTTTATTCTTCGGTTCGACAGACTTCAGAATGAAGAAACGCGACCTCAGTACAGTCAAATGTTTATTTGATTACAGCTCAGTGTTGCGGCTCCAACCTGGCCAAGACACCGATGGAAGTGCCCTCAGTGTTACGGCTCAAGCCTGGCTGAGGCGTCAGAGGGAGCGCATGTGGGGCAAAGATGAAGGCGAACAGCTCAGTGCTATGCCTCAGCTCAGTGTTGCACTCGGCTCGCTGTTGCAGCTCCGTGTTCATCCTGCCAGGCAAAGGTGGAAGCGAGCCCAGGGCTTTGGGACTGAGCTAGATATAGCTTCACTGTGTCGCTGCCCCTGGGGGTGGAGCCCCAAGTTGGGATGCTCTGATTGGCTGATCACTGGGTCCACGTGAGGACATTGGTTAGGGTTTGGAGACTAGATTAGCATTTTTTTTTTTTTTAATCGGGAGGTCCCAAGTATGGAACCTGGGTCCCTCCATATGGGAGACAGACGCCCAACCATTTGAGCCACATCCGTCCCCCTAGATTAGCATTTTATGTTAATAAGGTGTGCTAACTGGGAGGTGTTGATTGGTTGATTATTAATTAGGGTAAGGGATCCTATTGGTTGGAAAATCTCTTATCCTATTGGTTGGCTCAGGAGCCCTTATCCTATTGGTTGGCTCAGAATCCCTCTGCCTAGGGATCACAGTTCAGTTACCAGCCGGCTCCTTCAACATTCTACTCCAGCCATACTGGCTTTCCAACATTCCTTCCTGCCTCAGGGCCTTGGCACATGTCCACCTCACTGCCTGGAACACCTTTCTCCTCTAAATTCCCCCTTCAACTAATTAACTCCTGCTGGTCCTTCCTTTAGCTCAAATTTCAGCTCCCCAGAGAAGCCCTCCCAGACTCGCAAATTAGGTCAGGTATCCCTGTTGGATCTCTCATAGCTCCCTATATTTTTTCTTCATATTTCATCAGTTTATAAATTATTCATTTATCTGTGATTGCTTTTTTTTTTTAACTTTATTTTGTACATTTAATAATTGAAAACATAAGCAATTAAAAACTAAAAAGTAAACACAGATGAATAAATATATACATTTCTCAATTAAATGTAATGGATACATGTAATTTTTTTTGTTGTTTTGTTTTTTTGTTTGTTTTTTTGTTTTTTTGTATGTGTGAATCAAATAATATATTACACAATATATTTGGTTCATAGTAATGCATTCATACAGTATTTGTCCTTTTGTGTCTGGCTTGCTTCACTCAACATAATGTCCTCCAGATTCATCCATGTTGCCATATGCTTTATGACTTCATTTCTTCTTACAGCTGCATAATATTCCATCGTGTGAATAGACCACAGTTTGTTTATCCATTCATCTGTTGATGGACACCTGGGTTGTTTCCACCTTTTGGCAGTGGTGAATAATGTGGCTATGAACATCGGTGTGCAGATGTCTGTTCATGTCACTGCTCTCAGTTCTTCTGGGTATATACCCAGTAGTGGTATTGCAGGGTCACGTGGCAAGTCTATATTCAACTTCTTTAGGAACTGCCAAACAGTCCTCCATAGTGGTTGTACCATTCTGCGTTCCCACCAACAGTGAAGAAGTGTTTCTATCTCTCCACATCCTCTCCAACACTTGTAGTTCTCTGTCTTTTTAATAGTGGCCATTCTGATAGGTGTGAAATGATATCTCATTGTAGTTTTGATTTGCATTTCCCTAATCATGAGTGATGTTGAGCATTTCTTCATGTGTTTTTTTGTCATTTGTATTTCTTCTTTGGAGAAATGTCTATTCAAGTCTTTGGCCCATTTTTTAATTGGATCATTTGTCTTTTTATTGTTGAGTTGTAACATTTCTTTATATATCCTGGATATTAAACCCTTATCAGATATGTGATTTCCAAATATTTTTTTCCCATTGAGTCGGCTGCCTTTTCACCCTTCTGACAAAGTCCTGTGAGGTGCAAAAGTGTTTAATTTTGAGGAGGTCCCATTTATCTACTTTTTCTTTTGTTGCACGTGCTTTGGGTGTGAAGTCCAAGAAACCACCACCTACTACAAGGTCTTGAAGATGTTTCCCTACATTTTCTTCTAGTAGTTTTATGGTCCTGGCTTTTATATTTAGATCTTTGATCCATTTTGAGTTGATTCTTGTATAGGGGGTGAGATAGGGGTCCTCTTTCATTCTTTATGTGATTGCTTTTTTAATGTTGGTCTTCCCCAGACTAGAAGTACCAGGAGAGCAGAGATTACATTGCATTTCAAGAGACTAGTGCCAGACCTGATTTAGAGTAGGTGTTTAATAAAAATCGTTTGTATGAAGGAATGAAGGAGTGAAAAATTGGGAATAGAAAGCAATTCTACTCCCTGTTCTCGCCATCTGTCTCAGAGCCCCTGCTACCCTGTGCAAACGAGCTCCTTCATTTATTCTCGTGCCCCTTGTCAACCATCCCCCAATCCTAGAAGAAAATGGTTTCTTAGACTTAAGCAATTACTGCTACCTTACTGGTCAGTACCTATGGCACCCGGTCACCTCTCTGGTTACTGGCCAGCCTATGGGTGGGCTGCCCTTGGGTCAAGTGTCATCCCGGACCAATCAGTTTCCACTCAGTTCCAAAAAGGGTATCTTTTAGACTCCGCGCACAGGGTCCGTGAGTGAGGGCTATTTCAGCTAGAAGGGGCACCGTCCTGGTAGGCACTTGTCTAACTTGCCATGTGAAGTGCTTTATTAATATCTCCAGATTGAATGTTCGATAAGAAGACCCAGGACATTGCCGTATAGTCTGGGCACAATAAAACTCAACTCTCCCTCTCTTGTCCCACCATCAGTGAACACCCTAAATTGGTTAATTAAATCTAAAATCCTGGCTTACTTGTAGTAGTAGACCAGATTCCCCTCCCCCACCCCCCACCCCCACCCCTACCACCGTGCCCAGTCACTCATAAAGTCTACAGAAACCAAGAGGCCTCCAGGTGGGACTTTAAAATAGACTCGTGAAGCATCTGTACCCGTCTCATTCTGGGCTTCTCCAGCAGCTAGGAGGAAATGTGCTTTTTGAAGAACAAACCTCTCTGAAGCCTCAAATATATCATTATGGTCGGAAGATGAAAAAAAGGTATTTCCAACCTGTGACGAAAGAACAGTGGACTTCGAATCAGGAAGCATGGCTTCTGGTGTCAGACCCTGGGGACTCTCGCTGCTCGGGACCTTAAAGGGGAGTTGTCCCCAAAGACGCCATTGTGTGAGTGTAAGTGTGGGGATTGTGGGATGAGTGGGGGACTAGTAACAAGTCCCCTAATCCCTCACACCCTGGAGGCTAGAAGTAACTTCAAAAGCTCATGAATTCTATCTCCTGCCTCAATAGAAACATCCATAAACTAGGCCAGAATGACCCTTGTTCTATAGAAAAGAAGGAAGGGAGATGACAACTTCAAAGTATTGAGTACTTACTGTGGACAGACCCAATGCCAGGTGCTTTGCATGTAAGATCCACAAGAACCTTTCAAGGTGGATATCGTTAGCCCTGTTTACAGGCAAGGAAACTAAGAGGTCGCACACCCCGCTCCAGGTGATGCAGGGAGAGCCTGTCAGTGTCTGTCAGGATATCCCGCTCAGGGTGGACTCCAAAGGGCCCACTCTTTCCCCTTCTCTACTCTATTTTCCAGGAAAGGAAATTGAAAAGCTTCCAAGTGTCTTTCTCCATGTCTGCACCCCTTAAATGTGGTGATGAAATCTATTGGTTCCCTGAGTGGGGTTTCAAATGATGTAATCATAAAACGTCATTCATTTTACAAAGCCTTCTCTTCCGACATTAGGAAGGGATTGGAGACTGTTACAGGACGAAGAGTTGGAAGAGGTAGTGAGACTTGGCGTGGAGAGAAGAGTCAGTGAATTGCCTAATAGAAGTTGTAGAAAGTAGTGTTAAGGAACTCAAGGCTTGGAGCTTCGCAACTCAAGTCTGAATTCTGTCTCTGCCACATACTAGCTCTGTGGACATGGACAAATTACTGCATGTCCCTAAACTTCAAAATCCGTATCCATAAAATGGGTATACTAATTGAATCTACTGTGTGAGTACAATTTCGAAAAGTAAATGTGATAAAGAATAATTGCCTAGTCAGACAATCATTAAGACCTTAGTGTATGGTGTATGGTGATCATGATTACATAATCATACAATAATTGCAGCAGTGGACTACTCAGTGGTGTTAGTGTTGGGCAAACAGTAGTGGGATTTCTACTGGAGAGGATTCAAGCCTCAGGGCCTTTGCACACATCTCTCTTCCTCTGCCTGGAAGGCTTAGCCCTTCCCTTCTTCACCCTACCATTCTTGGGTCTCCTTTGGATCTCATCCATGACTTCTCTTCCTCAGGAAAGTCTTCTTGGATTTCAGGCTTCCACATTAAAAGCCCTTCTGGGAATATGGTATCTGAGTAGGTTTATATAAGAGTTTTCTGTATTATTTTTTAAATTTTGTTTGCAACTTTCTTGTAAGTTTGAAATTATTCCCCCCAAAAAAGAATTTTTTAAAAGTCCTCCTGGTATCTATACCTACCCTTAGCTTTATCGAGGTATAATTTATATACAGTAAAATTAACCCATTTTAAGTTTACAGTTAAATGGGTTTTGACAAATGTATATATACTGTCAGGTAACACCCCCCACAATCAAGATATAGACTATTTTCCTCACCTCAAAAAGTTTTCTTGTGTTCCTATGCATTCAATCCCCTCTCACAAGCCCCAAGACTCTGGCAATCACTGATCTGTTTTCCTCCAGGATAATTGGAGGAAATGGGATTTTGCAGTATGTAGGTTTTTTAGTCTGAGTGTGTCACTTAGAAAAATACGTTTGAAAGCCATCCATGTTTTTGTGAGTATTAATAATGCATTCCTTTTTATTGCTCTAATAGTATTTCATGGTATGAATGTACCAACATTTGTTCATCAATTCACCTACTGATAGACATTTGGATAAATGTATGGATACAACTGTATGGACTATGAACATGTGTAGATATGTTTCTGGATCATTCGGTAAGTGAATGTCTAATTTTAGAAGAAGCTGCCTCACTGTTTTCCACAGTGGTTGTACTGTTTGTATTCTCAGTAACAATGAATGAATTCCATTTGCCTCATATCCTAGCTAATGTTTGGAATTGTCAATTTTTTTGCATTTGCTTTTGAATTTACATTCTAGTAGTATGTGATAGTAGCAGTAGTATATGTAGCTATCTTAACAATATTTCATCTTCTAAACCATGAATTTTTAATTTGCATTTCCCAATTACTAATGATGTTGAGAATTTTTTCATGTGCTTATTGGCCATTCACATATCTTCTTTGGTAAGCTGTCTGTTGAAAATCAACTGTTTGCCTTATTGTTGAGTTGTAAGAATTACTTATGTAATCCTTTGAGCTCTCTGTCTTTCCTTATGCCAGTACCACACTATCTTGATTACAGTAACTTTATAATAAGTTTTGCAATAGGGAAATGTGAGTCCTCCAACTTTTTATTCTTCTTTTTCAAGATTCTTTTGGCTATTCTGGGTCCCTTGAATTTTCATATGAATTTTAGGATCAGCTTGTTGATTTCTGCAAAGAAGTCTGCTTGGATTTTTAGAAGGTTTCCATTGAATCTGTAGATCATTTTTGGGGTCTTTTTTGCCATTTAAAAAATATTTAATCTTTCAATCCATGAACATGGAATGACATTACATTTTTTAGGTCTTCTTTAATTTTTTTCAATAATGCTTTGTAGTTTTCAGTGTACAGGTCTTGCACTTATTTTGTTAAATTTATTCCTAAGTATTTTATTCTTTTTGGTGCTATTGTAAATGGAATTCTTTTCTTAATTTCACTACATGGACTGATTTTTGAATGGTTTTTTTTTTTTTTTTTTTTTTTTTTAAAGATTTTATTTATTTATTCATCCATCCCCCCCCTGCTGCTCATGCTCGCTGGGTCAGCCAACCACGCCGCGCGGGCGGGCCTGCCCCCACCAGGAGGCCCCGGGAACCCAACCTGGGGCCTCCCATATGGTAAACGGGAGCCCCACCGATTGAGCCACAGCCGCTTCCCATTGAATGTTGATCTAACCTTGCATTTCTGGGATAAATGCAACTTGACTATGATCTTCTTTATATATTGCTGGATTTGATGGCTGATATTTTGTTTAATATTTATCTGTGTTATGAGGATATAGGTCTCTAATCTTTTTTCTTCTCTTGTGATGTATTGTCTCGTTTTTATACTGGGATAAGTTTCTCATAAAATGATTTGGGAAGAGCTCCTTCCTCTGCCATTTTCTGTAAGAGAGTGTATAGAATTGGTATTATTTCTTCCTTAAATGTTTGGTAGGATTTACCAATGAAGTCATTTGTGTCTGAAGTTTTCTTTTCCGTGAATATTTTTAACTATGAATTCCATTTCTTTAATAAATATAGAGCCATTCCAGCTACTTATTTCTTCTTATATGAGTTTTGGTTCTTTGTCTTTCAAATAATTTGTTCATTTCATCCAAATTGCTGAATTTATTTAGTGAAAGGTTATTAATAATAGGCTCTCGCCTGGTGTTCTCTCTCTCATTCCTGATACTTGTAGTTTTGTCTTTTCTCACCTTTTCCTGAATAGTCTGGCTAGAAGTATCTTGATTTCATTTATATTTTCAAAGGACTAGCTTTAGGTTTTGTTGACTTTTCTCTATTATTTGTCCATTTTCTACTTCATTGAGTTCCACTTGTTATTTTCCCTTCCTCCTGTTTGCTCTGGGCTTAATTTGCTCTTCTTTTTCTAGTTTCTCATGGTGTTTCTCACGGTGGAAACCTGTAATTGATTTTTATATCTTTCTTTTTTTCTAATGCAAGCACTTAAAGCTATAAATTTTTCTCTAAGCATCCCACACATTTTTTTTTAGGAGGTACCGGGGATTGATCCCAGGACCTCATACATGAGAAGCAGGTGCTCAGCCACTGAGCTACATCTGCTCCCCACCATCCCACACATTTTGATATGTTGAGTTTTCATATTCATACTGTTCAAAATATGTTCTAATTTCCCTTATAATTTATTTAATTTATTTGTTTCTAGAAATTTCTAGAAATTGGAGGGTTTTCCAGATATCTTTCTGTTATTCATTTCTAGTTTAATTTTATGGTGATCAGGGAACATCCTTTCTGTGATTTTAATTATTTTAAATGTATTGATCCTATTTTATGGCCCATAGTTGGGCTTCTTTCTGAAGATGCCTGCAGCCATACAGCTAGGACTTGCCCTTGAGTTTTTTGTCAAGTTTACTAGGATATTGACCTTTATGCCAGATCATTAAATAATCATGATGGCTCACATTTACTGAGCTCCTTCTATGTGCGAGAAATCTTGCTAAGCCCCTTGTGTGCATCATCTCATTTAATTCTCACTGCAACCTGACAAGGTAGATACTGTTATCTTCCCCTTTTTACAGATGTGGAAATGAAGGCAAGATGGTTTAAGTAAATTGTCCAAGGTGATACAGCATGTTCAATAAGTGAACCAAGATTTGGTTCCCATGGCCTGATATCAGAGCCAAACACTCCCATGCTCTACTGTCTCCCCAGTGACCTGCCCAGGGATATTTTGCTGCCTTTTTAACATCCATACCTCCAGCAATGTTACACACCTGGAGAACCACTGGGTTTCGGGTCTCATCTCTACCAGTTCCAACCTGCTCATCAGTTGTGTGGTTGAAGTGCACACACAACGTCAATCAGTGTGGTTTAGTGGTAAGAGGATGGGACTGGGAATTGGGACTAGGTTCTCATTCCAGCTCCAGGGCTTACCAGCCTTATCTCTTAGGTGTGTTACTTAACATCTCAAGGCTTTTATGTTTGCAGTGCCTCAGGTAAAGGGATTGCATCAGATAATCTCAAAGTCTCCTTCAAGTACTAACATCCTATGAGTCTATGAATTAGTGACCTTGCTGATAGAGAGCTAATAATTACCTAACCTGGCAGGACATCTAAGATTTATTTACTTTAATATTATTTATCAAAACCACAGACCTTAGCCACTCATTTTAGGCTCATATATCTTCTCTGGCTTCCTGTTTATCCCAAAGGTTATCTTTTCAAACTGCCCTTTGGGTTTATAAAATCTCCTTTGTGTTCACCGCCTATTATTAAGTGAGTGAAAAGCACTTTTCAAAACAGTATGTATCCCATTTTATTAACAACAACAAATGTGTATTTATACCTACATTTGTGTTTATGTTCACATTTATATAGTCTGAAAGGGTATATACCAAAATGTTAGGAATGATTATTTCTGGATGATGAAGGGGCTAGTATTCTTCATTTCATTTTTTCTTTGTACATTTTTGCCCTTGGTAATTTTTCCCCATTGAAACTGCTTATACTTTAAATACTAATTACTTATAAACAATAAGCTAGCAAACCAATAAATAATGTCTCCTTTGGACTCAGACTCTCCCTGCCCCTTTAACTTTGTATCTGGCATCTTCTCTGGGGGTGGCTGCATGTCCTTCTGTCTTAAATACAAAACAGTGGGGAGGAGTACGTGCCTCCTGGGACAGAGCAAGCCAACTTCTGGGGTATCAGCCCTCTCCAGCCCCAGCTTTCAGCTATCCCCCATCCCCCTATTCACTCTTCTTCCCATCCTTTTCTCTTCTTTTGTGTCAAGATGGACCGGCATTTTTCCCAACTGGTTTCCCACTTCCAGTTTCTACCACTGCTGTCAATCTTGAGCACTCCCATCATTCATTCATTTATCATAAGTTATGCATAAATCAGAGCAATACTGGAAGAAGTGTGGTTTTTAGAGTTGAGAATTAAGGTTCAAGTGTTGAATCTGTCCTAGGATGATGTGAAAATACGTGTGTGAAAGCCCTCGGATAACTGTAAAGACAGATTAGTAGGAATTGTCATTGCCAAGTCCCTATGCCGAGCCCCATGGGGGACATGATGGTGAGGAGCCTCTGCCCTCAGGTTGCTTAGAGTTATTTGAGAAGGTCCAGCATAGATGCAAAGGGGCAGGGTGTGGCAGGGAGGGATGGGAGATACCATATGGGACTGACTGCAGAGGAGGAAGAAGGGTGAGTCAAAGATCACCATGGAGTTTGGGGTTCAAGGATCAGGTGATCCTTCCACTTACCCCATTTTGTTTACATTCTAGGAGACAATAGAGAAAAAGTAAATAAGTACATAAACTAAATCACTACCAATGGTGATAAGTGTTATGAAAAAAATAAAACTGGATAATGTATCAGAGAGCAACTGGAGAAGTGGCATTTGTGCTGATGTGTCAGCTGAAATAGAAGACAAGGGCTAGACTGAGGAAGATGATGAATTTGTATTAGAGCTGCTGATTCAGAGATATTAAGATTCACCTCCTACTGAAAATATTTCAATGTCCTCTCAAACTCTATATCATATCCTTCCCTGGCTCAAAAATTTCCAACGGGTTTCCATTGGCCTCTGGGCAAAATCCCAGTGCTTTAGCTTGGCCTTGAAGGGCCTTCCCAATCTCTCCCAGCCTGCCCACCCCACCCCCCAATCTGGCCTCAGTGGGCTCTTCACTGTCTCCATTTAGGCCCTTCATACTTGGGTCATAGGAAAGTTTCCTGAACTCTCCAGTTCACAACTGCTCTCTTCTTGGGGCCCTGGCCTTTTACTGGCCTGCCTGCCCCCTTAGGCTGTTTAAATGCATTATAAGTGGAGTGTGTCTCTCCAAAAAGAATGCAGTCTCCTTGAGGGACAGGCTGGCCCTTTCATTATCTTCTTGCCATTGGAGGGTATACACCTACCTCTGTATTCATTAAGTATAGACAGAGCAATTGTCTTCTCATATGAAATGAAGAAGGAAGAATAGAATGAGAAAATTTCCAGAAAACCAGAGAGTTTCCCACCCAAATTCAGCAAGGGGACAATAGAATTCATCTGTGATCAAGTGTTCAGAAGCATAAACAGCAAGTCAGTTCAATTTGCTAAAGAAATTAGAAATTGGAATGAAGTCCATCTGCCTTGAGGATCCAGGGACAAGCCTTCTGGAGACCTGAGCCAGAGAGTTCTAGAATTCTTCCCATCTCTCAATTCACAAGAAAGTGAGAGTCCCAGGCTCTGGAATAGTGGTACAATCAGAAGCTGGGTCCAGAGTAATCCATAGCTTCGCTCTCCAAGGCTTCCTTTCTCACTCTTTAGGCCTTTGTCACAGTCTCCTCCTTTTAACCTGTGGGGGAATGGAGCTTCTCAGTTTACCCATCTGAAGTGTGCAGGACGATGGGTGAGGGCCTATCCCCTGCCTGTCCCTCCTCCCTGTTCAGTGACATTCAACCCCCTGATCCTTCTGGCACTTTGAGGCCAGGATGTTGGGACAGTGGGAGGTTGGGGCAGGGACATACCAGGGTCAGGAGCCAGTGTTTGGGATGAAAGTCAATACTTTAAACTGGTATTCATCCTGACACGCCTTCAGCTGTGTCTTTCATCTGGGGAATCTCAAAGCCTGAACAAATGGTAATTAAATTTCACAACAGAAGGATGTGGTGCTGAATGCCAAAGGCCAGAGGGGCATTTTCCTAGAATCCCTCTCCCAAAACTTCCTGCTCACTTCCTGCTGGCGCCAGCCCCAAGGTGCCAGCTGGATAGGACTCTTAGGTCTTAGAGTCCCTCCAGGACTTCTCTGCCTAGAAGCCTCCAGGGGCAGATAGAGCCTCCCTACTGTCTCCTGCCCCCACCCCCGGCCCTGCTCCCCCCAGAGGATGACTAAGAGTGAACCAGGGCAGGAGTGGGAACATTTCCTGCCTCCGCTGGTAGGCTGGGGC
This sequence comes from Tolypeutes matacus, assembly GCA_026826555.1. Taxonomy (NCBI): domain Eukaryota; kingdom Metazoa; phylum Chordata; class Mammalia; order Cingulata; family Chlamyphoridae; genus Tolypeutes; species Tolypeutes matacus. The sequence continues at coordinate 3,502,902 of JAKSZT010053836.1, forward strand.
CAAACAACTTGTTAGTTGACTCAGCAGGAGCCACGTGGCTCCAAAAATACAACTGCCTCTGCCGGGTTCCATGCTCCCTTTGTCCATCGGACACAGTCACCTGCTCTCCTGCCCTCCTTCTCCTACCCCAGGGAAGCTACCCGGAGTGATTTCTGCCTATAACTCTGGTATGCTCATTGAAGAAAACTTGGAAAATATAAAGAAGCAAATTATTTTAATAATTACCCATTATCCTGCCACCACCTAAATAACTCTTGTTATATTTCCTATCTATTGTTTTCTATGATTTTTGCTTTTTATTTTAAAATGAGTACATATGGAAAAAAATAGATATGCATATATACATTTACTCTCTGTGTGTTTGTCTGTATTCAAATAGAACAGATTATTATCAAGTGAAAACTCAAAATCCAGCTGCAACGTTCTACTCCCATTCAGGTGAAAACCACTGTTAAGAGTTTCTTGCATATCCATCCAGAAAAACCTATTCCATGTATACGCCTGCATATGCATGCTCATTTTACACAAGTGAGGTGGTACTGTAGAAACAATTTAGTCTTTTCTTCACTTCATGTGAATACGTGAGCATTTTTCAATGCCATTATTGGCTGATCAACATTTTAATTGGCTTCCTAACACTTTATCTTATTGATATGCCATAATTTACTTAACCTTTTCCCTATTGTTGGACATTTAGCTCAGGTGAAGGGTAAGGAGTGGGGGCACAATGGCAGGAAGAAGGAAGCAAGTCAGATGAGGTCTAGAGAGGGGAAGCAAGCTGGAATATCCTGGGACCTTCTATGTGCCAAGGAAGCAGGTTAGGATATACTGGGGCCTACTGTGTGTCAGTCACTTTTCATAATTCCCCAATTACTCAGTGAGAGAGTTAGGCACTTTCCCCTACTGTAGATAAGGAAACTGACATTCAGAGAGGTTAAAGAGGAATTTGTTTGTAGGTAAGAGAGCCGGGATTTGAAGCAAAGTTTATCAACCCCAAAGTCCATGGTTGTTCTATTTTGCCACGATACCTTGGAAAAGTCCCAGAGTTTATGGTTGCCCACTGCTTGGCATGGGGTTGGGGACAGCTCTGCATTCATTCATTCATTCATTCATTCATTCATTCTCTAATTTGTCCCAGTAACATTTTTGTGCCAGGCATCAGGGATGCAGTGGTGGAAAAGATCCAGTCCTTGTCCTCACAGTCCTCGTCCCTAGTCCACGCTCATGGTAGCATGGGATTGGACATGTAAACCAGCTGTCACAGCACAGTGAGAGAGAGGGAAGTGCAAAGTGCCAAGGGGATGCAGACCAGGGCGCCCTCTCCCCGACTCCAAGTCCTAGGAAAGCTTCTTGGGGAGGGATCCTGTGTTGAGTCAGTCCCTTGGCACCAGCCAGGAAGTGCCAACAAGGCCTGAAACGCCTCTGCTTCTACCTCTGCTTCCTCCTCCTAGATCTGATCTGTGCCCCAGCCACTGGAACCAGGCTGGCTCCTCCTTGCCCAGGGCTGTATCCTCACTTCCTGTCCTTCACAAAATGGCCATGTATTTTGATGGGGCATTTTCACTGCCACCAAGGAAGGGCGTGAGAGTCCCAGCTCCACTGTCACCTGACACCACTGGTCTGCCCACTGCTTTCTCACGTTCCCAATAAGCTCAACCACTGATTAGACTGGAGTAGTTTATCCAGTCTGAAATTATCTGCCATTACTGTAGTGGGAAGTACCCCAGCTCTGCCTGTTGCCAGCTTGGGACTTGGGGCAATTTTCTTACATCTCAACCTCTTCTGGAAAATGCAGAGTCCTGTCTATTTTACAGTAAGTTTTTCTTCCTTGTTTCTTCCTCGCCAGTTGCATATTCTCCTCTTCTTCTCCTTTATCCTCCCCTGGTCCCCTCAGCTCAGGAGCCATGACTAGGATTCCTCCTCCCCAGTACCTCCCCCACCCAAGCTAGTGGGTCAGAGGCTGGGTTCCAGGAAGTGGCTAGAACCAAGGGCTGACCCTGAGCAGCTGGGGTGTCACGTGACCCATTTCCCCACAGGGGTGACTAAAATGCCAGTGATGCTGATTATTTGGACTTCATGGGCAGGGCCCAGCACCCGCTGGTAGTAGGGCTTGGGGAGCAACAATAATTAATATTTTGCCGAGTGTGATTCCAAGCGCCCCACCAAGGAGTGGTGTCCTACCCGCACTGGGAACTTGGGTGAGAGCAGCCCTGGCCACATTCCTAGGGCAGCGATTGTGCAATGGGCTCTGAGGTAGGCGGGGTGGGCAGAGGATGCTCACCAGCCTTGTCCAATGCTCCATGCATCAGAGGCTTTTTACCCCCAAGTCTCCTGAGCCAGGACACCCACATGGGCCTGAATCCACCCCTGGGCCCGCCCAGGCCCCCAGGCTGCCCAACCAGGCTCAACCCCAAAGGCATGGAGGAGTGGAGTGCTCAGGGCAGAGATGGTAGCTGGGGCGGACAAAGGGAAGTGGAAAGCGTCCTTCCCTTCCCACCCACAGCATCCACCTCCCCAATCTGTGAGAGCATCGTGAGACCTTCAAAGGGGGGCAGGCCCAGAAGTCTTCTTGTCCAGCTCACTCATTTTGTGAAGGAGGAAACAGGCCCAAGGCCAAGCAGATGCTCTACTCCAAGCTTCTGTAAGAAGTGGCCACATGAGGAGGGTGGCAGGAGCTTTTGAAATCCCTGTCCATGACACGGTTTAGTGGATGTAATTTCAGTGACCCTGAGAGGCTCTCCAACCCCCAGATGACTTCTCCCCTCTACTCCTCAGTACCTGAAATTACGCCTTAGAATCTCCTTTTACTTTAATGATTTGTTGCCAGTTAAAAGTTACTCTTCCCCTGCAAGGAGCAGATGTCAATATGAAGGAGTTTCTGTTCTTTTCCTGAGAGCAGAGTTAGATGGAGGGAAGGAGCGAGAGCACATAAAACCTCAACGTGGCCGGAGAGTCTACGTAAGACCTCCCACCTGCAGCATCCTTGTTTTCAAGGCACTTGCATGGCAGCCTCTAGTCACCTTCGTGACAATGCTCTGAGGTATGGAGAGCCATAGCTGTCATTCCCACTCAGCAGATGAGGACATGGAGGCTTTTAAGTAACTCTCCCTAAGCCCCACAGTTAGTTAGTGCTCCAGGGAGGCTTGAAATAGCGGCTCTCAGCTGATCCTCACAGCCCAGTAGAAGAGTGTGGTGTTGGTATTTTTGTCAATTGGTGTATGAAAAAGTGTGGAAGCAAGTCCCAGGGTTCAAGTGTTGAAAGGGCTTGGAGCAATACAATACAGAATGCTTGGGAAGCGGCTGTGGCTCAATCAGTAGGGCTCCCGTTTGCCATGTGGGAGGCCCCGGGTTCGGTTCCCAGGGCCTCCTGGTGAAGGCGGGCCCGCCCGCATGGCGTGGTTGGCTGACCCAGCGAGCACAGGCAGCAAGGGGGGGATAAATGAATAAATAAATAAAATCTTTAAAAAAAAAAAAAAAAAAAAAAAAAAGAATGCTTGCCATCTCTCATTTAGGCTTCACAACAGCCCTAGGCAAATGTCAAGAGGAAAAAACTAAGGTTCAGAGATTTACTAAGTTCACTAAACTGTGAGGACCTCCAGAGCAAGGATCCAGGTAATCTCTTTCTACATTTGATTCATTACTTTATGAATGTTTGTTGAGTTGTTGCAAAAAGAATCCCACAAGATCATCTAATACAGCCTGTGCATTTTTACAGATGAGAAACTGAAACCAGAGCAGTTAAGGGATATGCCCAGATCACATAGTTAGTGGCAGAGCTTGGACTTCAGAGCTCCCGAGTCCCAGTCTGGTGTCCTTTTCACTCACCCATCCATCCATCCATCCATCCATCCATCCATCCATCCATCTATGCGTCTCTTTTTTTTTTTTTTTTTTAAGATTTTATTTATTTATTCATTTATCCCCCCCTTGCTGCTTGTGCTCGCTGGGTCAGCTAACCACGCCGTGCAGGCGGGCTTGCCTTCACCAGGAGGCCCCGGGAACCGAACCCGGGGCCTCCCATATGGTAAACGGGAGCCCTACTGATTGAGCCACAGCCGCTTCCCTATGCGTCTCTTTATCCACCTACACCAACTAAGCTAACACACTACTAGGCTACTAGGTATTATGGTGGGCTCTGGCAACGCAAACTTGCAGGGAAGGAGTTAGAGTGAGGAGAGTGAGGCACTTCCCTTGGGTACAAAATCCAAGGGGTATACCAAAAAACTAAGGAATCAGGATAAATAATATATATAGTTTTTAAAGATTTATTTATGTATTTATTCCCCCACCCCCACCCCATTGTTTGCACTCACTGTGTCTGTTTGTTGTACGCTCATCTTCTTTTTAGGAGGCACTGGAACGGTTTGAGGGACCTCCCATGTGTGAAGGAGGCACCTAATCGCTTGAGCCACCTCTGCTCCCTATTTTGTTGTGTCTCTCATTGTGTTTTCCTCCTTGTGTCTCTTTGTTGCATCATCTCGTTGCATCAGCTCACCACGCCAGCCCATTGCAATAGCTCGCTGTCTTGCTCATCTTCTTTAGGAGGTTGGGAACCGAACTGGGGACCTCCCATGTGGTAGGTGGGAGATCAATCACTTGAGCCACAGGATATTCCCAGGATAATATTTTAATGCAATGTTTAAAAAATAAAATAAAATCAGCAAACTATGGTCCACAGGCCTGCAGCCTATTTTTGTAAAATTTTATTAAGATAAAACTTGGGGGGGCAGATGTGGCTCAAATGGTTGGGCATCTGTCTGCCATATGGAGGGACCTGGGTTCGATCCCTGGGGCCTCCTGGTAAAATAAAAAAAATAAAATAAATTAAAAAAAAAAAAAAAAAAGATAAAACTTGGCTCTGTTCTTGGGGAGCTCACCGTTTAGTCAGGAGAGACAGACCCAAAGGGAGCATTTATTTCATTCTCCATGAATGTCCTCAGGCAAGGAGTCAGGGAAAGCATTCAAGGCAGGAAGGGGAACTGCAAAGGCCCAGCTGTATGTCACAACTACTTTGTTGGGAGAAACCGCAGCAAAGCTGGGTAGTGCCACAGAAAGAGGGCTAGGAGCCTGGGGAAGGAGTGGAGAGTGGCCAGGAGGCAGAGGTGGGGGGGGGGCGGCGGTGATGCAGGGCCCACCCAGCTGAGGCTGTCAGCTAAGGATTTGGACTTTATACCACAGCAAAGCTAACTCTTCTGAGGCTGATAATCAGGGTATCAGACAGAAACCAGAGGGGGCAGGTCCTCTCTCAGAAATATTTCTGAGATATAATGTCCACAAGGAACATGTTTATTAGTTGGTCCCTAGGTGTACCTGGGGCATGTGCCTACCTCCAGTCCTTGTCCCCCACCCTTGTGCTCTGGAAGCCTCATCTACGACTCAACCCCTCCTCAGGGTAGAAGCTGCTGCCTTGAGCTGCTGGAAGTCAGGGTAAACCTTGGCAAGGCTAAAGCTGCTGAGGAATTCACCTCACTTGCTGAGAATATTACAGGATGTGTATTTAAAGATACTCCATGTAAATAACTTAGAACAGAGCCTGACATAAAATAAATACTCAAAACTGGTAACTATTATGACTTTATGTTTGTTATAAAAGTACTACATAATTTTTGTGAAAGTTATGATTTGAAGGAACCTTCAAGCGTATGTTGGAAAGGACATTGTCCCCTTCCCCTTATGTTTGTGTTGATGGTGTGCTGGTGGTTGTGGAAGTACCTGACAGCCCAGGTTGTAAGTTCATAGCTGAGGGGATGTGTTGTTTGGGAAGGATTAGAGTCCTGAGTGAGGTTGAATCCAGGAAGACTTCTTGGAGAGGGGGAGTTTGGGGCAGAATAGATAAAGGACAGCTAGTGGTTCTGAATGACATGAAGTCTGAAAGATGAAGCAATTTTGCCCACCTTCTGTGAGAATGAACTAGATCATGTATATAAAATGGTTGTTATCAACAAGGAAGGACCCAGTGAATGGTCAGTGGTGAAGGAGAAAGGGAAAAGGATGAGAGAGAGAGAAAGGAGCTGAGAAGCAGGAGAACTGTTTTAGGCACAGCTGTGCCTCTGATGAGTAAGGGGGACCTTAGGGACATCATTGCCCCTCTTGACAACTCAGATTTCTTTTCTTTAAAAATGGATAGTTTAAAAACACTCAGATAACTAGCAAGAGAAGGAAACTTCCTCAACCAGATAAAGGGAATATATAAAAAGCACAAGGCTAACATCATACTCAATAGTGAAAGACTGAAAGTTTTCCCCCTAAGATCAGGACCAAGACAAGGATGCCCACCGTCACCACTGATATTCAACATAGTGATTAGGCAAGAAAAAGAAATAAAAGGCATCCAAATTGAAAGGAAGAAGTGAAATTTTTTCTATGTGGAAATGATATGATCCTATATATAGAAAGTCCTGAAGAATCTACAAGCAAGCTGCTAGGCTAATAAACAAATTCAGCAAGGTGGTGGGGGTCAGCACACAAAATTCACTGGTGTTTCTATACACCAGCAATGACCAGTCCAAAAAGGAAATCAAGAAAACAATTTCAAATATCATAGCAACTAAAATAATCAAATATCTAGGAATAAATTTAACCAAAGAGGTGAAGGACTTGTTCACAAAAAACTACAAAACATTGATGAAAGAAATTAAAAAAGACTGAAAGAAATGAGAAGACATTCCATGTTTATGGATTGGAAGGCTAAATATTATTAAGATGTCAATACTACCCAAAGTGATTAACAGATTCAGTGCAATCCCAATAAAAATTCCCACAACCTTCTTTGCAGAAATGGAAGAGCCAATCATCAATTTCATATAGAAGGGTAAGGGGCACCAAATAGTCAAAACCATCTTGAAAAAGAAGAACGAAGTTGGAGGACTCACACTTTCTGATTTCAAAACATACTACAAAGCTGTAGTAATCAGCAGTGTGGTACTGAAACAAGGACAGACATATAGACCAGTGGAATCAAATGGAGAATTCAGAAATAAGCTTACACAGCTATGGTCAACTGATTTTTGACAAGGGTACCAAGTCCATTCAGTGAGGAAAGAATAGTGTCTCACAAATGTCCTGGGGCAACTGGATATCCACATGCAAAAGAATGGAAATGGAACCCTACCTGATACCATATACACAAATTAACTCCAAATGGACTGAAGACCTAAATATAAGAACAAAAACTATAAAACTCCTAGAAGAAAACATAGGGAAATATCATCAGGGCTTTGTATCAGGCAATGGATTCTATACTAAAAGCACAACCAACAAAAGAGAAAATAGATAAATTGGACCTGATCAAAATTCAAAACTTTTGTGCATCAAAGGGCATTATGAAGAAAATTATAAGACAACCTACAGAATGGGAGAAAATATTTGGAAACTATATATCTGATGTTTACAATATAGAATATATTTTTAAAAAAAAACTCCTGCAACTGAACAACAAAAAGACAACCCAATTTTTAAAAATGGGCAAAGGACTTGAGTAGACATTTCTCTAAAGAAGATATATGTGGTGGTTTGGAGCTGTATACAGCCCCAGAAAACCATGTTCCTAAACTTAATCCATTTGGGTGGGTGTGAATCCATTGTAAGTAGGACATTTTGATGAGATTACTTCAGTTAAGGTGTGGCCCCTCCTCAATCAGTATGGGTCTTAATCCTATTACTGGAGTCCCTTATAAGCAGAATGAAATTCAGACAAAGAGAGAGAATGCCATGGAGGGAGCAGCCAGAATCTGAACATCAAGGAAACCTAGAAGAGAAGGGAGAATTTTCATCTCTACTTTAGCCAGCCAGCTTCTCCTGGGGAATTCATCAAAAATTTTTATTAGAGACCTCAGTTTGCAGCCTGCCCTATGGAATTTGGACTTGCCCATCCCCACAGTCCTGTGATCCAATTCCTAGTAAAAAAAATCTCATTTTATATATGGTGGTGCTGTTTCCCTAGAGAACCCTGACTAATACAATATACAAATGGCCAATTACCACATGAAAAGATGTTCTACATCATTAGCCATTAGGGAAATGCAAATCAAAACCGCAATGAGATACTATTTTACATCCACTAGAATGACTATTATTTTATTTTATTTATTATTTTTTAAAGATTTATTTTATTTATTTGTTTCTCCCCACCCCCTCGTTGTTTGCACTTGCTGTGTCTATTCATCTTATTTCTTTAGGAGGTACTGGGAACCAAACCCAGGACTTCTGATGTGGGAGAAAGGCACCTAATTGCTTAAGCCACCTCCATTCCCTGCTTTTGTTGTGTCTCTATGTTTTTCTTCCTGTGTCTCTTGCTGCATCATCTTGCTGTGTCAGCTTGCCATGCTTACCCCTCCTGCCAGCTCACTGTCTTCTTTAGGAGACACTGGAACTGAACCAGGGACCTCCCATGTGGTAGGCGGAAGCGCAATTGCTTGAGCCACATCCACTTCCCTAGAATGGCTATTATTATTATTATTTTTTTTTTTTTTTTTTTTACCGGGAGGTACCGGGGATCGAACCCCGGTCTCTCCATATGGTAGACGGACACCGAACCTTTTGAGCCACATCCGTTTCCCAGAATGGCTATTATTTTAAAATAACAAGTTCTGGCAAAGATGCAGAGAAATAGCAACCTTAGGACATGGTTGGTAGGAATGTAAAATGGTGCAGCTATTGTGGAAAACATTTTGGCAGTGCCTCAAAAAGTTAAACATAGAAAAACTACCCTATGACCCAGAAATCCCACTTCTAGGTGTATACTCAAAAGAATAGAAAGCAAGGACTCAAACAGATTTTTGTACACCAGTGCTCACGGGAGCACTATTCACAATCGCCAAAAGATGAGAGCAAACCAAATGTCCATCAACAGATGAATGGATAAACAAATATGGCATGTACATACAATGGGATATTATTTAGCTGTAAAAAGGAATGAAGTTCTGATACATGCTACAATAAGGCTGAACCTTGAAGACATCATGTTGAGTGAAAGAAGCCAGACACAAAAGGACAAATATTATATGATCTCACTTATATGAAATAACTAGAATATTCAAATTAATTGAGATGAACGTATAGTACAGGGCACCAGGGTGGGATAGTGGTGAGGAATGGGGAGTTAATGCTTAATGGGTGCAGAGTTTCTGTTTGAGGTGATGGAAAAATTTGGGTAATGGACTTTGGTGAAGGCGGCACACATTATGAATATAATTAACACCACTGGAAGTAAACTCAAGAGTGGCTAAAATGGGAAATGTCTGTATATGTATCACTGCAATACTTTTTAAAAATGGGTGGTTTAGGCTAAGGTTTCCACCTCTGATGGTCTCTGATTGTAATAGCATGAAATAACAGTTGTCGTTTAATGCGCACTTACCTTTCCCAGTCTCTCTTTTAACTGATTTACACGTGGCATCTCATTTAATTTTCATAACAACCCTATGAGTGGACTCCATTATTATTCCCACTATACAGAGGAGGAAGTAGAGGCTCAGAGAAATAAAGTAACCTGCCCAGGTGGTAGATCTGGTGCATAGAAGCTCTGACCCCAGGAAGGCAGAGGGCTGCTGCTGCTGGGGACGGCCCCTCTACCAGAGAGGTATTTCCTCGGCTGGTCCCAGCTCCCCAGAATTACCAGTGTCGTAGGAGGCTCATCTCCTTCCTGGTTTCATCGCCCAGTTCCTGCGGCAGCACCAGCCCGTAACGTGAACATCCGCCCACCCACCCACGCCTCCACCCCAGCACAGTGACTTTCCCCAAAGGCTGTGTCACTCTTAACAGATGACACTCAGGGAAAAGCTCTGTGGTTGAATCACAGTGACCACTTCCTGTTCCGCTCAGGGTCCCCTACTCTCCAGAGCTCGCACTCTGCCATGATGCCCTGTTTAGTAATGAGCCACAATATTCACGTGCCCTGGTCTCCTAGGGATACTTAGTCATGGCTTCCTACCTCCTCATCCTATTAGGCTGAGGACCACCAACTCTCAACTCCAGGCCTCCCCCAAGCCCCGTTCCACAGCCCTGCTATGGAGAGCCCTGGTGGGAGACCCTGTGTATTGAGGCAGAAGGACAGATCCCACTCCCTCCAGACCGGTGACGTGAGGCTGACAGGGACGGGTGGGTGGGTGTTCAAGCCTCAGCCATGAAGCAGAGGTCATCACTGACCCAGGAGGCACGTCGGAGGCACCAACTCGGTGGAAGTTGTTGTCTTTAAGCACATGGGTCAGGACACTGAGTGGAAAGATAAATACAGAGTGGGGCTGCATGTCTTTAGGGGAAACCCCGCTTCTCTCCCATTTGCTCAGAAAGGGCTTCCTGGAGGTAAACTGAAATTAATTCTGAGTCTGAGAGTCGAGGGAGTCATCAGATATTGGAGGGCCTGTCTGGAGGAGGAGACTTCCTCTGGGTAAATGCAGAGAGCACAATCTAGGAACATCGGAGTTGGATAAAGATCTGCAGAAGTCCTAAACCTCTAAAGATTATGGTGTTTATTGCCCCAGCCCCACTTCCGTAGGGAATACAAAATACAACCACCTAAACCCCTAAAAGCAAGGATAGGAAGTCCAATAAAGTTTTGATCTTTCTCCTGATGACCACTTTAGTGCTTTTTTGATACTATTAATTCTCAATGTCCTTTGAATTTGTTGGTTCAGCTGACTCCACTTTGCTGGTGCTATAAGTCCCTGTTTGGTCCTCCAGTTGGGTGATTCTGCACCGGGAGCAGTGGGTGGGTGTTCCTGGGCCATGCATGTCAGTTAATATGGGGAAGAGCTTTGTAACCATTTGCGTTGTGTGGCCACTGAGTGGGCTTCCCTGGGGAGGGAGTGCCCAGTTCACTGGTGTGTTCCCACCAAGGCTAGAAATCCCTGTGATGGAGATGGGATGTGTGGGAGAAGGAGTCTGGAAAGAGAGTGGACCATGCTCAGGTGGTGCTAGGGTGGGATTCCAAGTGCTTTGGAGGGAAAGCATCCATGAGGTCTGGTCCAGGATGAGGGTCACCACCTGTGGGGATAAGCCTCTGGGGTCCTGTTGGGGACTTTGAGAAGAGTTTCTCTTTCTGGCATAGGCAAGCTTAGCCCTGCCCTACAGGTCTTTGACCAGCCCTTTAGCTACCTCTGGGAAAAGAGCCACATTGCTCTTGAGCCACTGGGGTGGGATCAAGGGGCATTTTGGCCACCAACCAGAGCACTCTGTGTTCAGCCCAGGTGACGTGTGCCCCATTGCTCTACTATGAGCTTCTTGAAAGCCAGGTCTGCCTTATTGATTCTTGTATCCCTGGTGCCAACCCTCAGTTGAATTAATTGAATGAACCAGGACAAATGGGGAGGCATATTTCTTTTAGGTGGCATATAATGCACATCCTAGAGACAATAAATAAAATGCCTGACAGCTGTTTAATGCCTTTCTAAAATGATTCACAGGAAACTGGCCATAGTGGCTGCCTCTGGAATAAAGGGCCAGGAAACTAAGGTTTGGGGTGGGAAAGAGATTATTTGTCACTTTATGTCCTTTTTATTGTATGTATGTATTAGTCATATAAACTAAAACTAAAACACTGAATTAAAAAGTTTCCAAAGTGCCTTCAGCCACCACAGGAGGTAATTTCAGTGGATGTAGCAAGTGCATGACACTCCAAAGGTTGAAGAGGCTCTCAACATTTTACTCAATATTTATTGACTTTCAACTTTCAAACAATTTTAAAAACCCTGAAATATTTATTTTCTGGTGTAGAGCTCATTAAGCATCAAATTAAAAGCAGGCTTGTGATAAGGGCAGGCAAGCACACTTAACCCAAGAAAGGAGTCAGAAAAAGGATTCTGTTTCATTTTGGGTACATCAATTGACAGTCACAGAGTTGACCAAGCGTTATCAGCAAAAGATTACATTGTGTTCACATGTTTTTAAAGAGAGTCAAGATACCTTCTAGCCGAAATCACCAAGTCTAGACAATCTGTACACCTTGAGACTGGACAGTGAAGCAGGGAGAGTAAACTGTTGGCCCTTGCTAAATTCTAGATTCTTGGAGAGTAAACTGATTCTAGATTCTAAATTCTAATTTCTAGGTTTTTTCAAATTCTACAAAGTATACCTCACTGACACCAGGAAGTTTGCAATCGTTCAAGAGAAGAGAGTGGAAAAGAGGGGGTTTCTGCTCCAAGGATCGATGCTGCCACCAGCTTTTCCTCCACTCCTCCAACCAACTCCGTGGCAAAACCCACATTTTCTTCTGTCATCTGCGTTCAACGGGAGTCCTCGACTGTGGGCATCGCTCCAACTCCCTGGACTTCAGTGTCCTCAACAACTGAATTCAATTGTAAATTAGAATTCCTACAGTTTGTTCTGTATCCTGATTGTGATGGTAGTTACATGAATCGATACTTGTGTTAAAATGCACAGAACTGTGCACTGAAAGATAAAAAGGTCAACTGTACTGTATGGCAATTCTAAACATAAATAAAAATTTTTTAAACCCTACACTGAAGGATAGTGTGAGAATTAAGTGAGAAGCTCTTTACGTGGCATCCTTGCTTACCTGTGTGTTCTTTCTAGCATCCAGCACAGGGCCTAGCTCACGGGTGGCGTTCAACAAGCTGCATATTGATTGATTTATTGATTGATTGAATGAATGAGTGAATATTAGAAAGAACAGAGTGATGACCGCAGGCAGGCACTAAATAGTTGCTAGTTTCTGTCACTTTCCCTTCAATCATTTCAGAAAACAGGACACAGTGCAGGTCTTTAGAAAATACAAACTACTTGCTGATTCTCTGAGCACTTGGGCAATGTTTTCCCGGGGGAGAGAAAAGGCAGCTGCTAGTAAATAAATATGCATTGTATGGCACTTTAATTTGGTCCTTACAAGAACACAGCAAACAGTGTTGTACCTCTTCCTGCTTTACAGATTAGTAAACTGAGGCACAGGGAGTTTAAGCAGCTTCCCTAAATCACTCAAGCTTTTAAGCACTGGAGAGATGAATCTAACCCAAAGTGCAGAGGCTGGTTATTAGAATATGTATTTCTTTGTTGTTGTGGAGTTTAATACAATACTGAATTTAGCAAAGTCTGGCAAATTTACACAAATAAACAAAAGATAGCTGTGGGCACAACAGAAGCAATTTCCTCTGGGTTTCCCCATAGCAGAGGCAGGGAGAGTCACTTGGCTGATTTCCTGTGGCCAAGGATTAATTCATTCAAGGCTTACCCAGCGTCTTCCTGTGCCAAGCACCGTGCTAAGTGGTGTGAATACCAAGTCCAGATAGACGCATCCCTCCCTTTGGTCCGCTGTAGCGCTGGAAACTGGGTGTTTATCCCAATGCCTCGTGTTAACATGATGGTGGATCACCCATCTGCTGGTATTTGCAGAAGCCTCCGGCTTATTTTGAACGACTCACTGGGAGTTTGAATGAAGGAAGCTGGGCAGAAAATCAGTAGGGGGAGCCAGTCTGGAAGCATGGTCCCTGGGTCTGGTCCTATGTTTGGCAGCATCAGGGCTTTGATCCACCAGCTCCCACAAACCTAATCAGGTCCCCAGAGGCCAATTCATTCTAATTCATCCACATGAGTGGGGATAGTGAAACGGGAAATGAATGTATTTGTTTATAAGGCAATTCCCTGAGTCCAGCTTCAGTGGTATTATTCTCTCTCCTGCTGGATAAGGCAACAGTAGAAGCAGAAGGTTGCTCAAAACACAGAAAGAGCACAAAGGGACCTGCAAATTCTTTAAAAAGAGGGAAGCGATGTAGTAAAAAGAAACTCGCCTTAGAATCAGATGGAATTGGCTGGAAATCATGGCTTCAGCGCTTATTTACTGTGTGACCTTGGGCAAGTTGCTTAACCTCTCTCTATGCCAGTTTCCCGGTAAGTAAAATGGGCACAATAATACCTAACTCACAGCTGTTTTGAAGTGTAAGGGAAGATTCAGACACAAAATAGATATCACCAAGTGGTCACTTTCTTTTAATAACTTCTTATAATAACTTTTATTTGCAAAGGTATTACATGTTCACTACCAAATATATAAAAAATGCGATAAGCCAAAAAAGAGAAAATTTAAGCCTCCCATAATTCCATCAGCCAGAGGTAACTGTTGGCAGCCTTTTAGAATTTGTCCTTCCAGGCTTTTTATGTATTGTTATTTTTAAAACAAAATGAGATCCTACTCCCATGTGGTTTACAACCTGTTCTTTTCCCTTATGAGTGTGTATTAACAATCTCATGTCTTTAAATGTTCTTCTATAGCTGTTTTTTTGTTTGTTTGTTTTTATAGGAGTTACCAGGGACTGAACCTGGGACCTTGTATATGGGAAGCAGGCATTCAAACCACTGAGCTACACCGGCTCCCTTGCAGCCGTTTTTAATGTCTGACATAGTACCTCACCAAAATCCCATATTGTCGAGTATTTTCACCATTATAAACAATGCTGAAAAGTACATTTTGCAAAAGATCATCTTTTATTACTCTCCTATGATAAATTTCCCCAGAAATTGTTGATCCTTACTTACAATCCACCTACTAAAAACATCTGCTCTGTTGTACATGTCCATCATTTTGAACACAGACCAAACCTGGGTTTTGTCATTCTTTTCTCTCCAGTAGCCATAGCCTGACGTAGTTCTGTCCAAATTCCTGAATTAGGTCTCCCAACTTCACAAGGCCTCTCCTGCCCTGCCTAGTTTGGAGACACAGGCTCTGACTCTTGTCTCCTGCCAATTTTCGACCTCAGCCCCTAAATCTTGTCTCACAGAGGACTCATCACAATTAATTGGATTACTGCTTGTCTTCTGGTGGCTACGTTTCCCATCAACTTCGTTTACAACTCTGAGTTCTTTCCTGAGAAGATTTCCACAGATAACTAATATCACTCATTTTCTGTTTACACTCCTGGTTTCCGTTTCCGAGGGTGAGGCTCTCGACCTTGTCTCTACAGGCAGGGGCGGGGAGGAGGGCATTTTATCAAAGCTAAATTTGGTTCCTGGGACAAATAGCAGGAAATGAAGGCTCAGATCAAAGAAAGGGCACCCAAAAGGGAAGGGGACGTGGGGAAAGCAAAGGCTCCTGGTCATACACAAAGGGTTCCAGGGCGGTGCCCTTGACCTTGGAGCTCCCTTTCTGTCCATCACCACAGGCTGGGGATGGGGGGGGGAGTGTCCAACAGGGGCCAGGACAAAACTGTGGCTGAAGAAGAGGTTTCTGTTAAAATTTGTTCAGTCGTCTAAAATCAGAATTTACAATTTGGACATTTTGAAAATTTTGGTGTCCTGAACAAAACACTGCCCTCAGAGGTAGAATGAGAGCAAAGGGTGCCTTAGGATCAAAGCAATGCTTTTATCCCTCTCTCTCCAAGCTGCAACCTGACACCAGAACTTGCCATGGGTGGCATCTTTGCAGGTCCCCCTAGACTGGCACCCGGAGACATGTTGCCCTCTGTCCCCTTCAGTGTCCCTTCACCTGACAGTTTGTGGCTCTGTCTTATATTCCAGGTTTATGTGTCCTTATGCTCCTTGGCAGCCGGGTACTAGCCAAGGCTTAGGATTTGGGGTTCTAGTTCCAGCTCAAACACGGACTTGCTCTCTGGCCCTGGTGTATTTGTTTCCCAATATTACTGTAACAAATGACCACAACCTTAGTGGCTTAACACCACATGAATTTATTATCTTACAGCTCGGAAGGTCAGAAGTCTGAGATGGGTCACCAGGACTGCATTCCTTTTGGAGGCTCTAGGGAGAATGCCTTTCCCTTGCTTTTTCCAGCTTCTAGAAGCCACCTGCACTCCTTGGCCTGCATCCCTCTACCCTCCCTTCTGTGATCACAACTCCTCTGAGTCTCCTGTCTCCGTTTCCTTATAAGAGCCCTTGTGATGTCTTTGGGCCCACTGGGATAATCTAGGATTATCTCCCATCTCAAGGCCCTTAATTTGGCCACATCAGTAAAGTCCTTTTTGCCATGGAAGGTCACATTTTCACAGATTCCAGGCATTAGGATGTGGACATCTTTGGGGACCACTCTTCTACCCCCGCCCCCCACACCTGGGCAAGCCTTCCCCTTTCTAGCCTGAGTCTTCTCATTTGAAAGCTGAGTTTTTGACAGAAAGCTCTCTAAGCTACCTTTAGGTTTGGTTGGTGGGAACATTTTGAAATGTAAGATCTAGAGGGGCTGAAGTATAGGAATGGCACTGAGTTTCTGTTGGGTTTCCCGATTTCCTCCTTTAGGACTCCATCATCTCCTCTGCATGCTACTACAGGGACTTGTTCTTATGCTTTGGTGAACTGGACAAGCTTGCAGAGAGCACTTACTATGTGCCAGGCATTGTTCTAAGCACTTGGCAGAAATCAATCCGTTGACCCCTCATAACAATCCCATGAACAAAGTACTGTGGTAATCCCTATTTACAGAAGCACAGAGAGGTTAAGTAACTTGTTCAAGATCACAGAGTGGTAGGGCTGAGGTTCAAACCTTGACTCTCTGGCTCCAGAGTCTGTGCTCTTAACTGCTGGCTACCCAGCCTGTCCTCAAAGCCCCTTTACCTGTAGTCACATGGCCATCGTTTAAGTCTCCTCTCCCTCCCAGGCTATGAGCAACTCGAGAGCAGGAGCCTTGTCTAATTCTGTGAATCCCCAGCTCTGTTAACAGCCTGGCACACAAATGAATGAGCAAAAACACAGATGAATGAATGAATATGGGCCTAATGACTTGTCTATTTGAATGTCTCTTATAGATCAAAGACATGGTTGCAGAAGGTCATAATAAACATTCATGGGACACTTCAAAAGACATGACCCTCATGCCAAGCCCAGGAGGTAGGTACTATTATTATCCTACTATTATCTTCATTTTACAGATGAATAAACTGATCCAGAAAGAGGCCAAGAAACTTACCCAAGGACAGGACCTGGGATTTGAGTTCAGGTCTGTTGGACTCCCAAGCTTCCATCATGAAGGTGAGCACAGACTTTATGAGGCCTGCATTTTTTGAAGTTAGGTCCAAGTGTATCTCTGGACAACCAAAGAGGAGGAAGAAAGCAAAGGAATTTTTATCGAGCAACTTCTATGTGCCAGTTCTGGTGCCAGGTGCTTTACATAAGTATATCATATTTAGTCCTCAGAACAACCTTATTGTCTCATTTTACTGAGGTTTAGACACATTAAGTGAACTTCTCAAAGTCCATAAGTAGAAGTAGGATTTAAAACCAGGTCTGTCTAACTCCACGATCCATTATCTTTCCACCATTATCAGACTGCTGGGCCTCAATTTTCTCATCCATAGGATGAAAAGGTTGGGTGGGTGAGATGGTCTCTGGGTCATGCTCAGCTCTTTCTTTAAATTTTATTTAACCAGTCTTATTACATGCTCATTACATGGCATGCACTGTGCTAAGAATTTCACATACATTATAGAAATTCATCCTCACAACAACCCTTTGAGAGGCTACTATTACTGTTTCCACTTTACAAATAGGGAAGCTGAGGCTGAGTCATAATGTATATATTGTCCAAAGTTACACAGCTACCATGCAGCCCAGACTGCTTTAACGGGGGCCTGTTTGATTCCTAAGCCAACTCTTAACCATCACCCCCTACCACCTCCAGCCATCTCTGGCAGCCTTTGGAGTAAGGACATCCTGTGTTCCTGCAGAATCAGAACCAGGCTGGAGTAGCCGTGGGATGAGTTCCTCAATGCATGGGCTCCTCTTCCTTTGGATTTCAAAGACTCACTTCAGTGAAGTTCTGTAAGAGTCAAAAGGTGACATCCTTCCCTGGAGAGTTGGCCAAGGCGAGAGTCCAGCCCTGGCACTTCAAGGGCTTGGTGATTTTTTCTGATTTGTTGTCAAGTCAACCCTCTATCTCTCTGTGACTCTCTAGTTATACTGTCTCTTACTTCCTTGTTTTCCTGCTATTTCAAGAGAACGCTTTAGTGATGGCAACTCTGAGTGGCCCATTTGTCAATGACTGAAGGAGGTGCTGATTCTAAATAAAAACAGTTCCCAGGACCTTTGAGGTCTACTGTGACAAAGGGGCATGTTCTCTAAACACCTGGAGGGCAGAAGCTGTCTTTCTAATTCACGGCTGTACCCCAGCGTCTTGCAAGAAGCCTGTAACAGAGGAGGCCTCGGTGAATGTTGAATGACTGAATAAACTTACTGGTTTTGGAAAGAGGCAGATTGTCTCTGGACCGTCAGCTCCCTAAAGTAATCAGCCTGGGGTAAGATTTGCAGTAGCGACCCCGAACAAAAGCGCACTCACGTGTGTGCGAGCTCGACCAGCCCTGTGCTGCGCCCCTCCCCTCTGCACCCTGGGAGCTGGAGCAGTCAGCGCAGACAGTTCCTGCCCACCCCCGGCTACTGGCCTTGGACAATGTCACTGTCTCTTCAGCCTGGTTTTTATCCCATTTTCACCTACTGTCTTGGACGTTAGCTACAAATACATAGGGATTGGGTTTTGAACCCTTTGTTGAGTTGTACAGCACAGTACAGGTGCTTGGTAACTGTCCTCTAAGGAGTAATCTGAGTCTGTTTTATTTTTTCCTGCATGCTTCAGTCTCTTGATATAATTTTGGATTTATGGTACGTACTTCTCAACTGCCCTCTGGTGGCAATGGTGAGGAATTGAAACTCAGAGCGGTCGTCCCACTTTCCAGGTGGAGGGTTTGAAGTAGCCTTATTTTTTGTTCCTGTTAACTCCTTGGGCTTCACACAATCCAAAGTTGTGATCGATCCGAAGTTGGCCATTTTTACATTTCATCATGGGGAATTCATCCCTACTTTACAGATGAAATCGATGCCTAGAGCGTGCTTCTTAAATTAACTGTGGCAAAGGACCCATTTTTTTTTTAATGTTAATTTATTGCAAATCAATGCATGTGTAAAAGCTCAATAAAAATGAATTACTAGATAAATAACATAAAAAACAGAGACATACAAAATACAAATCTATTTTTTATTATCAGATTCAACAGACAAAAAATCACATTTCAATAAATATAATCAGAACAAATGTAATATAGGGAAAAATAAAGTAACTGCAAATTCTGTAAATGTTGCTCATTGAATGTGTGTATATAGGCTATCAATAGAGAGAATTGCTATTACTCTCATACTATTTTGTTGTTCTGCAATCATAACAAAACAAAAATCACGTGCAAAATAGTGTTCCCCACTTCTTTTTGCCTAAACATCAGTACATCAATATTTAGGGTTTTTAATGTAACAATTGCACATGCCTATTGCTTGCTAACCTATCTAATCCAGGCAGGATGGTCTACAGTGCTACTCCCAAGGAATAAGGTGTATTGAAACTATTTCTATGTTTTGTTACAACAAGACCTTTAGTGGAGAAAACAGGCTCACAGAGATTTGTTGGTGGGGATGGAACAAGAGATTTTTTTTTTGGGGGGGGCGGATGTGGCTCAAACGGTTGGGCATCCGTCTCCCATTTGGAGGGACCATATCCACTTCCTATGTTGTTGTTTTTTTAACTTTCTAGAAACACTAAGAGTTTGCTCCATATTCAAACAGTCCTGATAGAACTTTTCCCTGCAGTAAACATCCTACATCAGTGTGCAACAACAGTTGTTTATGATCAGCTTCCATATTAGCACAGTAAAGAGAATAATCTTAAATTTTACGCACTAGCCTTGGCTTAATTTGCAATTTTTTTTTTTTTTACCATGTCACTAGGCACACTGTTTAGTTAAGGTGGCATTTTTTTTTCATTGCAAGACATTCTTGATGAAGGAAGCAGTGCACTGATTTACATTCTCCTGCAAGTTCACTAACCTGGATAACTTCAGATTGTCTTTCTGTCAATCTTGCTGCATCGTTAAAACATATTCCTATACCAAACTTAAACTCAAGCCAAATTTGTTGACAATGGAATCCTTCATACCTTTATACAGCTTAGAGCTAGCTGTGTTTGTCATCAATGAAGCTGAAAAGAAGAATTCATCCTCATCTCACCATCATGTTCAAGTTGCACATATACCAAATTGTCATATTGTCCATATCTGTGTATTCAACAAATTGCAATGAAAAATATTTTGTGAACTGTATTTGTTTTGTGAGTTCATATGCATTTCATTGGCTAGTCACTGAATTTGTCCAGCTATGAAAAGTTATAACTGAACTACCTTCTTTGCTGCAGGTTCATCCATTTTCAAGATCTTTGATGCAGTCTTGCATTAATGCCATTTTTTTGAAAAAAAAAAAAAAGATTTCCACAGTGGCTGCACCATTTTACAATTCCACCAACAATGTGTAAGGGTTCCAATTTCTCCACATTCTTGCCAATACTTGTTATTTTCTGTTTTATTTTGTTTTTATTAACAGCCATCCTAGTGGGTATAAAGTGGTATCTCATTGTGGTTTTGCTTTGCATTTGACTGATGACCAACGATGTTAAGCATCATTTTACATCTTTTCATGTGCCTATTGGCCATGTGTGTATCTTCTTTTTTTTTTATTTTAAAAACAATTTATTGAAGTATATCATTCATACATGAACATACATAAACAATAAATATATAGTAAAAGTTGTGAACTTACAAAACAAATATGTGTAACATTATACAGGGCTCCCATACATCACCCCACCACAAATATTTTGCAATATTGTGAAACATTTGTAACAAATTATGAAAGAGCATCATCAAAGTATTACTAAAACTGTAGTCCATATCTTACATTGGGTGTATTTTCCCCCTACCTGCCCTATTTTTGTTGTTGTTGTTGTTCATAGACCATACAATCCATCCAAAGTGTACAATCAATGCCATTCAGTACAATCAAAGAGCTGTGCACTCACTACCCCAATCAACACTAGAGCATCTTCATTACTCCAAAAAAAAGAAAAAAAAAACAAAAAGCTCCCAACAAAAATCACACCACTATCATACCCATATGTTAGCATTACTAATTACAAATCCTAGGATGTGCTTTCACCATCTCTATTCATTTACAAACACCTTTTCACCAAGTCTGCACAGATTAAACCTCAGCCTTGCATTCTCTAGCCACATTCTATTCTCTGATGACTTATAATCTAGCTATTAATTCCATGAGTGTGCTCAATATATTTAGTTCATAACAGCAAAATCATGCAATATTTGTCCTTTTGTGTCTGGCATGCTTCACTCAACATAATGTCCTTCAGGTTCATCCATGTTGTCATATGTTTTACAACTTCATTTCTTTTTACAGCTGAATAATATTCCACCATGTGTATATACCACAATTTGTGTATCCATTCGTCAGCTGATGGACACCAGGGTTGTTTCCATCATTTGGCAATAGTGAATAATGTCACTATGAACATCAGTGTAGAGATCTCTGTTTGTGTCACTGCTCTTAGTTCTTCTGGGTATATACCAGTGGTATTACTGTGTCACATGGTAGAGTGACATCTAACTTCCTTAGGAACCACCAAACAGACTTCCACAGTGGCTGTACCATTCTACCTTCCCACCAACAGTGAATTAGCATTCCTATCTCTCCACATCCTCTCCAACACTTGGAATTTTCTATTGCTCGTGCTTTTGTTATAAGGTTTAAGGGGGGAAACGGATGTGGCTCAAGAGGTTCGGCGTCCGTCTACCATATGGAGAGACCGGGGTTCGATCCCCGGTACCTCCCGGTAAAAAAAATAATAGTAATAAGGTTTAAGGGACCCCCTCCTACTACAAGGTTTTGTACATGTTTCCTTACATTTTCTTCTAGGAGGTTTTATGGTCATGGCTTTTATGTTTAGGTCTTTGTTCCATTTTGAGTTGATTCTTGTATAGGGAGTGAGATAGGGGTCTTCTTTCATTCTTTTGGTTATGGATATCCAATTGTCCCAGCACCATTTGTTGAAGAGACTGTTTTGTCCCATTAACATTAACTTGATAACTTTGTCAAAAACCGTTTGACTCCTGAATGACGCTGCAACAACAGATATAGGCCATTTTATGTCATCACATAACATGCAGAACTGAGTGGGAGAGAGTATCGACTACAATGTGAACCATGGTCCATGCTTAATGGCAAAGCCCCAGGACACGTTTATCAATTGCAATGAATGTGCCACACATATGAAGGATGTTTATATGGGAGGGTGTGGGAGGTGTGGGGAGTGGGGCATATGGGAATCCCTATATTTTTTGTGTAACATTTATGTAATCTAAGTATCTTAAAAAAAATTTTTTTTTAATTATTAAAAAAAAAACAAAAACAGTCAACTGCATAGATGAGGGTTTATTTCTGGATTCTCAATTCTATTCCACTGATCAATGTGTCTATCTTTATGCCAGTACCATGCTGTTTTGACCACTGTAGCTTTGTAATATGTTTCAAGGTCAGGCAGTGAAATTCCTCCCATGTCACTCTTCTTTTTTAGAATGCTTTTGGCTCTTCAGGTGCACTTTCCCTTCCAAATGAATTTGGTAATTGCCTTTTCTAATTCTGTAAAGTAAGCTGTTGGGATTTTGATTGGTATTGCATTGAATCTATAAATCAGTTTGGGTAAGATTGACATCATCATGATATTTATTCTTCCAATCCATGAACATGGAATGTCTTTCCATTTGTTTAGGTCTTTTAAAATTTCTTTTAGCATTGTTTTATAGTTTTCTCCATAAAGGTCTTGTACTTCTTTGGTTAAATGAATTCCTTGGTATTTGAGTCTTTTTGTTGCTATTGAAAATGGAATTTTCCCCCTGATTTCCCTCAGATTGTACAGTACCAGTGTACAAAAACATTACTGATTTTTGCTTGTTGGTCTTGTATCCTGCCACTTTGCTGAACTGATTTATTAGCTCAAATAGCTTTGTCATGGGTACTTCAGAATTTTCTAAGTACAGGATCATGTCATCCACAAACAATGAGAGTTTTACTTCCTCTTTTCCTATTTGGATGCCTTCAATTTTCTTTCTTGTCTAATTTCCCTAGCTAGAACTTCTAGTACAATATCGAATAACAATGGTGACGGTAGGTATCCTTGTGTTGTTCCTGATCTTATTGAGTATGATGTTGGCTGTGGGTTTTTCATATATGCCTTTTATCATATTGAGGAATTTTCCTTCTATTCCTATATTTGAAGTGTTTTCATCAAAAAATGATGCTGGATTTTGTTGAATGCCTTTTCTGTGTTCAATGACATTATCATGTGTTTTTTTTTTCCCCCTCAATTTGTTAATGTGGAGTATTACATTGATGATTTTCTTATGTTGAACCAGTCTTGCATGCCAGGAATAAATCTCACTTGGTTGTGGTGTATAAGTCTTTTGACATGCTGTTGGATTCGATTTGCAAGTATTTTATTGAGAATTTTTGCACTTATGTTCATTAGAGAGACTGGTCTGTAATTTTCTTTTCTTGTAGTGTTTTTATCTGGCTTTGATATTAGGGTGATGTTGGCTTCATAAAAATGTGTTGGGTAATTTTCCCTCCTCTTCAATTTTTTGGAAGAGTTTAAACAGGATTGGTGTTAATTCTTTTTGAAATGCTTAGTAGAATTCTCCTGGACTTTGCTTTGCTGGGAGATTTTTGATGATGGATTCAATCTCTTTAAATGTGATTGGTTTGTTAAGTTCTTGTATTTCTTGTAGCATCAGTGTAGGTTAGTTGTGCATTTCTAGGAATTTGTCCATTTCATCTAGGTTGTCTAATTTGTTGGCATACAGTTTCTCATAATATCCTCTTACGGTTCTTTTTATTTCTGTGGGGTCAGTTGTAACTTCCCCCCTTTCATTTCTGATTGTATTTATTTGCTTCTTCTTTCTTTTTTTCTTTGTTAGTCTTGCTAGGGGTTTGTCGGTTTTATTGATTTTTCTCAAAGAACCAGCTTTTGGTTTTGTTGATTTTTTCTATTTTTTTTTTGTTGTTGTTGTTGTTGTTGTTGTTGTTGTTGTCGTTCTTCTCATTTTCATTTATTTCTGCTCTAATCTTTATTATTTCTTTCCTTCTGCTTGCTTTGGGATTGGTTTGCTGTTTGTTTTTTTTTTGTTGTTGTTGTTGTTGTTGTTTGTTGTTTGTTTTTTGTTTTTTTCTAATTTCTCCAGTTGTTCAGTTAGATCTTTGATTTTAGCTCTTTCTTGTTTTTTAATACAGGCATATAGGGCTGTAAATTTCCCTCTCAGCACTGCCTTTGCTGTATCCCATACATTTTGATAAGTTGTGTTCTTGTTTTCATTTGTCTCAAGATATCTATTAATTTCTCTTGCACTTTCTTCTTTGACCCACTGATTTTTTGAGTGTGTTGTTTAGCCTCCATATATTTGCAGTTTCCTCCTTTCCCACCAATTATTGATTTCCAGCTTCATTCCATTATAATCAGAGAAGGTGCTTTCTATAATTTCTATCTTCTTAAATTTATTGAGAGCTGTGTTGTGGCCCAACATTTGGTCTCTCCTGGAGAAAGTTCCATGAGCACTTGAGAAAAATGTATAACCTGCTAATATGGGGTGTAATGTTCTGTATATGTCTGTCAGGTCCAGCTCATTCATCATATTGTTCAAGTTCTCTGTTTCTTTGTTGATCTTCTGTCTAGTTTTACATATATTGATGTGAGTGGCAAGCTGAAGTCTCCAACTATTATTGTACAGACATCTATTCCTCCTTTCAGTTTTACCAGAGTTTGTCTGATGTACTTTGAGGCACCCTGGTTGGGTGCATAGATATTTATGACTGTTACTCTTCCTGGTAGATTGCCCCTTTTATTAATATATAATTGCCTTCTGCATCTCTTCTCACTTTTTTGCATTTAAAGTCTGTTTTGTCTGACACCAGTATAGCTCTCTTTTGGTTACTATTTGCATGAAATATCTTTTTCCAACCTTTTACTTTCAGTTTATTTCATCCTTAGTCTAAGGTGAGTCTCCTGCAGACAGCATATGGGTGGCTTGTGTTTTCTTATCCATTCTGCAGCTTTTTTTTTTAGGTACCAGGGTCAGGGACCTCGTATGTGAGAAGCAGGCACTCAACCACTGAGCTAAACCAGATCTCCTGGAGTTGGTTTTTTATTTGTTTGCTTGTTTGTTTGTTTTTGTTTTGGGGAGGTACTGGAGATTGAACCTGGGACCTCATATATAGAAGCAGGTGCTCAACCACTTGAGCTACATCTGCTCCCCAGCCTATGTCTTTTGATTGGGGAGTTTAATCCATTAACATTCAATATTATTACAGTAAAGGCATTTATTTGCTTCAACCATTTTATCCTTTGACTTTCATATGGCATACTTATTTTTGTCCATCTCTTTACCCCTTTGGTTACCCTTACTGATAGTCTTCACTTCTACTTTCTCCTCCCAGCCTCTCATGTCTTTCTATTTTTTTCTGGCTATAGAACTCCTTTAGTGTTTCCTGCAGGGCTGGATTCTTGTTTATAAACTCTCTTAGTTTCTGCTTATCTGTGAATATTTTAAACTCACTGTCATATTTGAAGGATAGTTTTGCCAGATAAAGAATTCTTTGCTGGTAGTTTTTTCTTTCACTACCTTAATTATATCATACCACTGCCTTCTCACTTCCATGGTCTCTGAAGAGAAATCCACACTTAAGTCTTTTTTGTTGTTGTTGTTGGTTTTTTTTTTGTTTTTTTTTTTGTTTTGTTTTTTGTTTTAGATGGTCATATTTTTATTTTGTTTGTTTTCACTTTTTTGCTTTATTTTAGTAATGTGAAGAATTACATTTGTTCCACACTAAGTCTTATTGGGCATCCCTTGTGTGTGATGTTTCCCTTCTCCCTGCTGTTTTCAGAATTTTCTCTTTTATCTTTGGCATTTGGCTTTCTGAATATTATATGTCTTGGGGTATGTCAATTTGAATTTATTCTAATTGGTGTATGATGTGCTTCCTGGACATGTATATTCATGTTTTTCATGATAATTGAGAAATTTTCAGCCATTATTTCCTCAAATACTCTTTCTTTCCCTCTTCCCTTCCCTCCCCTTTTCCTTCTGGAATTCCTATAACACGTATGTTGGTGCACTTTGTGCTATCATTCAACTTCCTGAACCATTGCTCAATTTTTTCCCCTTCTTTTCTCTTTGTTCTTCTCTCTTTTCAATTTCAGCTGTTCTGTCCTCTATATCACCGATTCTTTCTTCCATGATTTCAAATCTGCTGTTGTGTGCCTCTGTTGTATTTTTTTTTTTTCATTTTTTTATTGTATTTTTTTTTTAGGAAGTACTGGAGATTGAACCCGGGACCTCTTACATGTAAGTAGGCACTCAACCACTGAGCTACACCCACTCTGCATCTACTGTATTTTTAAGCTCACTTATTGAATTTTTCATTCACATAAGCTCTGTTATTTTTCTATCCAAGGTTTCAAATTTTTCTTTGTGCTCACCCAGTGTCTTTTTTTTTTTTTAATTTATCCCCCCCACCTTGCTGCTTGCACTTGCTGTCTACTCTCTGTGTCCATTCACTGTGCATTCTTCTGTGTCTATTTGTCTTCCTTTGTTGCATCATCTTGCTGTGCCATCTGCAGGCGCAGGCTATCAGCTCTCCACAGGCATGGGCCAGCTTGCCTTCATCAGGAGGCCCTGAGAGTTGAACCCAGGGCCTCCCATATGGCAGGCGGGAGCCCAATCAATTGAGCCACATCCACTTCCCCAGTGTCTTGTTAATGTCTTTTATTTTTTTAGTCATGTTGTCCTTCAATTTCATGATCTGATTCAGATTTGTATGAACCTCATTGATTAGTTGTTTCAAGTGCTGTGTCTCATCTGGAGCTTTGATTTATTCCTTTGCCTGAGTCATATCTTCATTTTTCTTAGTATGGCTTGTAGTTTTTTGTTGATGTCTAGGCATCTGATTATGATGCTGAGTTTACACTGATGTTCAGCTTCTCTCTATTGCCTATGGATTTACTGTTATGTAGCTCTGTGCTACCCTACCACTATTCTTTGACTTTTGGTTCAACTTGCTCTAGATATTTAGGATTGTCTCTCTTTAATTGCTCAAATCAGGGCTAAAGACCCAGTAATGGGGTACAGGCCAATTCCCTAGGTCCTTGGAGATGGGGGCAGTAAAGTCACCTGACTGCCTCTTTATTTATTTGTTTTTTTCCCCTTTTCATGCACTTTTCTGGTCTGCCAGGAGATGGCACTCTTTGGAAGACCTCTCAGCTCAGATCCCAGGTAATAGAGGGGAAATGCACTTAGTGTAACTCTATAGTGGGTTGTGCAGAAGCAATGTCCTCAGGGCTGGCCAAGTCTCACAAAGTTCCTCAGAAGCTGTTCTCCTGCCTTGGCTGGCTGCACCTTCCCTTCCTCTGCCTCCTCAGAAACTAGCCCAGGGCAGTAAGGAGGGTGTTTGAGAAGGCAAATTATCTTTAGCTCTCTGCTGGCTTTCAGTACAAACAATGTTGCAGCCCCACCTGGCCTGGAACTATGCAATGCAGCAGACCAAGTTTGCCGGCCACAATCTGAATTTGCTTTAGGCTGTGTCCCTCCCTTTCCCCTTTCTTGAGGAAGAGGATCCTTGCAACCCCCTTAGTCACAGCCACTACAGTCCACAGCAGTCTGCAAACTGCTGTTTGATCCAAGGGAAGGACTGCTGCTGTAGTTATAAAGACTCACAGGATTTTTCCAGCCAGCTGAGACTCCTTTCTTTCACCCCTCTCTCTTCTGGGTGGTTTCTCACCTTCCCCTGGTGTCCTGAGCCCCAGAGCAGCCCTCCAGCCTGCCCTCTAGCTATTTTTTTCTGGGAGAGAAGTGATTCCTCTGAGTCCTTAATCCTCCATCTTCCCAGAAGTCATCTTCGTATATTTTCTTTAGAGAAATGTCTATTCAAGTCATTTGTCCATTTTTAAATTGGGTTATCTTGTTGAATTGCAGCAGTACTTTATATATTCTAGATATTAGACCCTTTTCAGATATATGGTTAGCAATTATTTTCTCCCCTTCTGTAGGTTTTCACTTTCTTAATTATGTCCTTTGATGTAAAAAAGTTTTTAATTTTGATGACGGCTATTTTATCTATATTTTTCCTTTGTTGCTCGTGTTTTGTTTTCATATCTAAGAAATCTCTGTCAAACCCAAGATTATGAAGGTTTCTCTTGATGTTTTCTTTCTAGAGATTTATGATTTTAACTCTTATGGCTAGGTTCTTGATCCATTTAGAATTCATTTTTTTATATGGCATGAGGCAGGGGTCCAATTTCATTCTTTTGCATGTGGATATCAGTTTTCCCAACACCATTTGCTGATGAAGCCATTCTTTCCCCAATTAATATATTTGGTACCTGTTTTCGTTTCCTGGGCTGCTCAAGCAAATACCATGCAAAGGGAGGACTTAAACAATGGGAATTTAATGGCTCACAGTTTTGAAGCCAGGAAAAAGTCCAAATCAAAGCTTCATCAAGGTGATGCTTTCTCCCCCAAAGACTGTGGCATTCTGGAGCTGACTGCTGGTGTTTCTTGGTTTTGGTCTCCTCCATCATATGGCAATGCACATGGTGGCTTCTCCTGGCCTTTCAGTTCTCATCGGGGGTCTGATGAATTTCAGCTTCTTGCTTTCCAGGGCTTTCTCTCTGTCTGAATTTTATTCCACTTATAAAGGACTCCAGTAATAGGATCAAGCTCCATCCTGATTGAGGTGGGCCACACTTTAACTGAAGTAACATCATCCTACTTACATGGCCTCACACCCACAGGAATGGGTTAAGAACATGTTTTTCCGGAATACGTAGCTGCAAACCACCACAGATCCTTGTCAAATATCAGTTGGCTATAGATGTATAGGTTTATTTCTGTACCCTTAATTCTATTCCATTGGTCCATGTGTCCAAAATGAGGATACTTATAACATATATAAAGCAAAATCTCAATTTGTCTTTGAGTTAAAAGAATATTTCAAGCAAAAACTCATGATCTCTTAATTATATATGTTCTTTTCTGCTAGCCATATATATTTCTAAGGTACTAGGTTTATTATTGACAACCCTGCATAAAATTAAAGCCAAGATAATACTAATTGGGAGAATCATTTGGATTTATGTGTTGTGTATCCTGGTAACACAATCCATAGCACACTAAGTGTGTTAGGAAACATAATATACTATAAAATGTAGAAGACTTTTTAGCTCAGCAAAATAAATGAAAACGCTTGAAAGCTCATGACTGCATTTAGCAAAGTTTTTATTATTATTATTTATTTATTTCTCCCCACCCACTTGTTTGCACTTACTGTATCTGTTCTTCTTCCTTGTTTTCTTAGGAGGCACACGGGAACTGAACCTGGGACCTCTGATGTGGGAGGAAGGCGCTCAGTCTCTTGAGCCACCTCTGCTCCCTGCTTTGCTGCATCTCTCATTATGCTTTCCTCGTGTCTCTTGTTGCGTCATCTTGTTGCATCAGCTCACTGCGCCCACCCCTTGTGCCAGCTTGCTATCTTCTTTAGGAGGCACTGGGAACCGAACTAAGGACCTCCTATGTGGTAGGCAGGAGCCCAATCTCATGAGCCACATTCGCTTCCCTAGCAAAGTTTTTTAAAAATAAATTAATTATTGTGCTCCTAAGTATTTACCAAAGGTGTTGAAAATGTATGGTCCTGGTTTGAGTCTTTTGTAAGAAAATTATGTTCTTAAGCTAACCCATTCCTGAGCATGTAAGCCTATTGTATGTGAGGCTTTTTGGTTAGATTCAGTTAAGTGACCTTTTGATTAGATTGATTCAATTAAGTGCCTCTGATTAGATTCTGGGACCTAGGGTGGGTCCTAATCCTTTTACTGGAGTCCTACATAAATGGAGGAGAGGGCAGAGAAAGAGACCCACCATTTTACCCTGGCATGAGAGAGAAGACTCTGGGATCACCGGCAGCTGCAGAAACACAGATAAACCCTGAGAGGCTGAGATGCTGAGAGGCTGGAGGCTAGAATCAACAGAACACAGAGGCATGGAAAAAGGCTCCCAAGAGGCTCAAAGAGACAAAGCCCTGAGGAGAGGGGAAAGACAAGCCATATGCCTGATCACTCACAGCTGAGCTTGGGGAGAAAGTGAGCCTGGAGGAGAAAGCAGAGACTGGCTGCCATTTTGCCTTACCGCGTAGCAGGAGTCCAGGATCAGCAGAGCAGCCAACCTTTGGGGAGACAGCATCTCTGATGATGCCTTGATTTGGACATTTTCATAGCCTCAGAACCGTAAGATTTTACACTAACAAATTTTCATTATAAAACCCAACCCATTTCTGGTATTTTTGAATTGGCGGCCTTTAGCAAACTAAAACACCCACCTTTTGCCCATTCCTGTACTAGTTTCAGTGGATCAACACCCAAATACTTGAACTCAAATTCTTATGAGCTTCTATGAAAACTAAAACTGAACCAATTACTACCAGAATGTCCTAGAAAGCAAATCCTTAAGATGGGATATTGGAACTGAATTCTGGCTGCCAGATGACAAGGAGGTAATTTCAGGTAGTAAGTGGATGATGATAACCCTTGGCATGCTATCTGTATTAGTTTGCCAAAGGAGTGCCAATGCAAAGTATCAGAAATCTGTTGGTTTTTATAAAGGGTATACATTTTGTAAGTTTTTACAATTTTCACAGAAATTGTAAAAACTTATAATTACAAGGTCCTAAAGAGTCCAACTCAAGGTTGCTTTCTCAACAAAGTCAGTTGCTATATGTTGAATCAAGAAGGTCGCTGATTTCGGTGAGAGTTCAGCCTTCCCCTCTGGGCTTCCTTTCTCTCAGCTGCAGGCTGGCATAGGGCTCATTTCTTTCCGGGCCTTCTATATCAATCTTGGCTCTCTTCCCAAGGTCAGCTGTAAGATATCAGGCAAATGGTACATGTCTCCCCAGAACTTTAGCTGTTTGAGCCTTCTCCTTTCTGTCACATGGCTGGATCAAAATGACAGAGCTCTCACTCTTCTTGAGTGAGTGTCCATTTATATCAGCCCACCAAGGGGGTGGGTACTCAACCTGAGTTACACCTTACTGATGTAGCCCAATCAGAAGCTCTAAATTGATTTTATCACGTAAACTTAATCAGAGTCCCCTTACTGAATTTAATACAATCAAAGGGTATCACACCCAGAGGAAAAGATTGGTTTATAAACATAATCTGTCTTTTTGGGATTCATAAAAATCTCAAACTGTCACACTGTAGCAGTTTAATTACTAAGGCTCTTTCCTGTGTTGAGTTGGGATGTTATACTGGTGGAATGAGATGCATAGGCTTTACAAGATAAACCCTAGAAGTTGAGAAATATAAAGGGCATTGATAATTATGAACACTGTTAAGTTGATTGGCTGTGGGTAAGTGAAAAGTGCTGAAGGAAAAAAAAAATGACAGGCTCAGAACACCCAACTATTAATTCAGGGCATGCTGTTAAGTCAGAAGGCCTCAACGGCAAAATTTGTAGAGACTCTAATCTTCTTCAGCTGGAGGGAAGACTGTGCTGTACATCAGGCCCAGGAACTGATTATAAAAGTGGCAGGATGATATATTCATACTTTGGCAAGTCTTCTGAAACCTGGGATGAGACATCTGGGTGAATGCACTTGAGAACCCTGAATTCTCAAATGTCCTTGAATTCTTTGGGGTGGCATAAGTGCTTGCCTCCCCACCTTGCAAAAGGATAACAGCCTCCCCTTGTCTGGTGTGGCAGTTTGAATCTTTTGTGGACACCAGAAAATACTGTTCCAAAAGCTAATCCATTCCTGTGCGTGTAAACCTATTATAGATGGGACCTTGATTAAATTACTTCAGTTAAGGGTCTTTGATTAGACTGCATGACCCAGGGTGGGTCTTAATCCTCTTATTGGAGTCTTTTATAAATGGAGGAATAAAAAGTCGCAGATACAGAAAAAGGCTAGAGACAGAGAGGAACCCAGAAGCTAAGATAGAAGGCCTTGGGAACCAGAAGCTGGAATCAGTGGATCACAGAGGCTGAGAGGAAGCCATGTTAGCCAGGAGCTGAAAGCAACAAGGCGGGAGGAGAGGGGAGAGATGAGTGAACACTGCCATGTGCCTGATCACCCACAGCTGAAGTTCAGGAAGGCCACATTAAGCGTTTAACCTAATAAATCCCCACTGTAAAAGCCAACCCATTTCTTGTATATTGCTCCCAGCATCTTTTAACAAACTAAAACACCTGGAGAACCTACACCCTCACTTGCTGTGCATGTCTTGCAAGTTGATACTTGCTCTCCTCAAGATCTGCCCCATCTCCTTCATTGATTTCATTTCATTTCATTTCATTTATTTTTTAAGCACATGAGCCTGGTTTATAACATTCCTTGGGCAAAACTCCTGTCCCCTAGCACTGAGCACAGCCCAAGACAGTTATGCTACCATAGCAGCTGCCAAGGGGCCCAATCGCCCAGTCCAGCCCTAGCTCCCAGCACTGTTGCTGGGCAGGCCAAGGGCACTGACATTAGTCTCACTGCCCTTCACGCGATTCACCCTGGTAGGATGGGGTGGGAGTACAGTTGTGGCTGAGGGTTCATGAGCTGGCCTCCTACCCAACAGCAGAGGTGCTGGAGGAGCTCTGGCCAGGTTCTCAGGAAGACTTACTCTCAATGATTCAGCAAGAAAGGCATCCTTGAGTAGGAGACATTATCCTTCAGCAGGAGTGACCCTATGGCCATGCACACTTTGTTCCAGCAGGGCCCTTTTTTGTAGATGGGCTTGATGGATTGTAGAGACCAGCGGGTAAATACTGGTTGAGTTGGGATTTGCTCTTAGGAACAAATCCTTCTGGAAGCCAAGGCCTGTGATTTGGGAACAGCCCTGCCCAGTGGGCCATCTTCACACCCTCCTCAATCTTGTTATGCTCCTCCCGGTACAGGCCTGTGATCCTTCAGGGCAGCATGCCTCTGTGAGGCTGGGTGAACAGACTCAGCAGCAGCACATCCTCACAGTTATACTTGTGCTTCAGGTTCCAATGACAGATGGGGCACTGGCCAGAGGGATTAGGGGTATCTAGACTCTCCTTGGGAGTCCCTGTGATATGGCCTTCAATTATAGTCGATTTCCCTTCTTGGGTCTCCACCACTTCCTGGGATCCGTGAGTTGGAAGCTGAAACCAGCTAGTAGCAGCTGGACCTGTAAGGAGCTGCTGGAGCAGCTGCCCACAGCTGGACAGCAGGGTATTGAGAGCCACCATCTTCCTTCATTGCTTTTAGACCAATGGGTAGAATAAAGCCTCAGCCTGATCTGACTAAGGGAAGTACTGTCCCTGCTACAGTAGGAAAGGGATTAGTCACTAAGAGATCCACAAGAATTGGCTATTATATATCTGCAGGAACCAGGTGAATACACCTGGATTTGGACCTTGAGGGTGACGGATTAGAGAAGGCAGAATAAGGGAGAGTTTATGGTTTTGGGGGTACTTTCCCAGACTCACGATTTAACATCCTAGCATGGATATTTGAAATTGGTCCTAATATGCTGCTGGGATGGCTCCTTGAAACTTGGAAAAATGATGGTCCGCAGTAAATGAGGTGGAGATACTAGGACTTCACTGGCAGAATGTTGAGGAAGGGATCAAAGATCATAAAGTGGGCATGTTGGAATGAACTTATCATATAAGACCAGAGAACCCACCTGCTAACTATGCTCTCTGGAAGATCACCAAGGACACTCCTTTCCCTGAAACAACAACAACAAAAAATGTGTTAATGAGAATTCTATCATCACTGAAAAAGATGGTGGCTGTCATCCGGTGGAGGGAACGGCTGCTATGGAACTGCACTCCCTAGTGTCAATTGGGATGACTCTGGAATAGTAGTGGCTAGGTAGTAACACCACACTGTCATAGGCAAGGTGTACCAATTGCCATTATAGGAAGCAAAGTCAGAACGGTAACCAGCAGGCCCTGACCCATAGGGATCTGTAACTAAGGCTAATGGACCATATTGTTCCTAGGAGCAAGATAGACAGGCAGTCAGTGATGGTGCAGCTTCACTTATATACCTAATCAGATTAAGCTTGTGTGAGCTGAGGCTGATGTCAGTCACCACAATGAAAATCACAACCCTTCCCTCAGTTTCAGGACCTGAGCCAGATCTCACACCATGGTCCATGGATTGAAGGGGGAGGCTGGGTCCTAAGGAAACTATATTCCTTCCTCAGGTATACCAATTCCTCCTATCTTACCTTAAAAAGTTACCAGAGTAGCTGAACCCTGGGAAAAGGAGATCTTTTGAGGGCTATTAGATACAGGATTCAAACTGACCCTGACACCAGGGCACCAGGAGAGCTAAAACACATGCATGGTTTCCCTGATAGAAAGGAGCTATACAGAGGCCAGGTGACAAATGATATCCTGGCACAAGTTTGTTTCCCTCTGGTTTTAATGGGTTCACAAACCTACCCTGTAGTCATTTCTTTGGTCTCTGAGGGCAGTCAGGATAGATACACTGGCAACTGGCTGCAATCCCATGTTAGTTTCCTGACCTGTGAACCAAAAGCCAGGATGGTAGGCAAGGCCAGGGGGAAGCCCCTAAAAATGCTTCTGCCAGGGAGTGGATGGCTCAAGTGGTTGAGTGCCTGCTTCCCACATGGGAGGTCCCAGGATCAGTTCCCAGTGCCTCCCCAAAACAAACAAAAACTAACAACAACAACAAAATAAAAATAAAAAAGAATAAAAAAACAAACAACAAGCAAAACAAATGAAAAAACTGACTCAGGGGAGCCAATGTGGCTCAGTGGTTGAGCGCTGGCTTCCCACATACAAGATCTTGGGTTCAATCCCTGGCCACTGGTACCTTAAAAAAAAAAAAAAAAAAGCTTCAGCCCAAACTGAGATAATAAATCTGAAGCAATATTACATCTTAGGCAGAATGGCAGAGATTATTCCCTCTTAAAGGCTTAAAGGACCATCATATCCCCATTTAATTCACTAGTCAGGTCCTTGCAAAAACCAGATGGACTAGTCAGATGATAGTAGCCCTTAGACAAGAAGTAACTCCAATCTCAGTTGCCATGCTGGATGTGGGATCTTTACTACAATAGGTCAAGGCAGTCTTTGGCACATACGTAGATATTCTCTGGCAAATTCATTGTTTTCCATCATCATCTGGAAGAAGGACCAGAGATTCCTTTGGGAAAGACAATAGTTCACATTCAAGATCTGACCCTGGGGCTAAATTGCACATAATCTAAAGAGATCATCTTGATCATTTCATTATTGAAATGAATACATTGATATCTTGTTCCTCAAACTGGGAAGGAAGAAGTGACAAGTATTCTGGATGCCCTAGTAAGACACGAGTTACTCAGTAAACACACGTTGAGGGAATGAACTTTCAGTTCAGCTGTTGTCCTTTCTCAAGGAACTTGTTGGATAAGAACTTGGCTAGGAACTAATAACAAAAATAGCTAACCTTTATTGAGTATCTCTCTTTTTTGTTTTAAGATTTATTTATTTACTCCCCCCTCCCCCATTGTTTTGGGCTGTCTGCTCTCTGTGTCCATTCGCTGTGTGTTCTTCTGTGTCCACTTGTCTTCTCTCCAGGCGGCACTGGGAACCGATCCTGGGACCTTTTGGAGTGGGAGAGAGGCACTCAATCTCTTGCGCCAACTTAGCTCCCTGGTCTGCTGTGTCTCTCATTGTCTCTCCTCTGTGTTTCTTTTTGTTGTGTCATCTTGCTGCACAGTTCTCCACGTTGGCCAGCACTCCTGCACGGGCCAGCACTCCGTGTGGACCAGCTCGCCGTGCAGGCCAGCTTGCCTTCACCAGGAAGTCCTGGGAATCAAACCCTGGACCTCCTATATGGTAGATGGGAGCCCAATCGCTTAAGCCACATCCGCTTTCAATATTGAGTATTTCTTGTGCCAGTTGTTTTCCATAAATCATCTCAATTTATCTGTATAGAAATTTCAATACATATCATTATAATTCTCATTTTACAGATGAGGAAACGGAGACTCTGAGAGGTTAATCTTCTCCAGGCATATAGTCAGCAACTGGTAGACCTGAGATGTGACCGTGGTTTTCCAAGGTCTGATCTACAGCCTACTCAGACTCCTTATCAGAGCAGACCTCTGTATGTCTCTGTGGCCTGGAGGGGCGGAGTGTTCCCATTTTAATTACAGGAAAGCTAAGGTCATGGGGTAAAATGGCCTGTCCCAAGTCATGGAACTTTTAAAATGGAGTCAGCTTAAGACTCCTGAGTAACCAATCCAATTTGGACTAATAAGTGCCACTGTTCCTCACATCGTTGTGATGAGAAAAATGTGAGGCAGAACACATACGTGCCAGCACTAGGAAGCTGGTAAAGAGCCACAGGAGTATAAGGGATTCTGGTGATTCTTGAGAGTAGATATTTGGATATTAAAGAGATTTTGGTGGTGGTGGTTTTTTGTTGTTGTTTTGAGGTGCTAGGCTGGGATCGAATCCAGGACCTCATAAATGGGAAGCTGGCGCTCAACCACTGAGCCATATTGGCTCCCGAGTTGGTTTTTTCATTTGTTTTTTTGTTTTTGTTTTTTTTTTTAGGAGGCACAGGGAACGGAACCCAGGACCTCTCACGTGGGAAGCAGGTGCTTAACTGCTTGAGCCACATCTGCTTCCAGATTTTGCTCTTACAGACTTTACGATTAGTGCCTCTTTTTTTTTTTTCCCTTCCCCACTCCAGTATGTCTGAGGATTATATTGAATCAATCTGAGGTGGGAGTAGAGGAGAGAAGCAAAAATATGCAAGGAGATGATACCATGTGTTTTTAATGGGATGTTTTGATGTAAAAGGCCTATAGCAGTTTTCATTTGCTTGGTTATGGGCAAATGAGGCATTGTATCTTTGGTCTTCTGCTTTATCGTTATTTTATTTGGCAATGTCCCTTTGCCCCTAGATAGCACATGACTATGATGAACTCTTCATCCAGGGCTAAAGGAGATCAAGGGTTACAAGATTCCCAGAAGGATGATGCTATAGAGAATGGGAGATGGGTGGGTGGGGCAATGGGGAGACTTTCAATACCAATAGCTGGCATTTCTGAGCCTGGTACTGTGGTAAGTGGTTTGCTTTCCTGCATTTGTCATTCACATTTATTGAGTATTCTCCATGAACAAGTTATTTAGGAAACAGCAGGAACAAAACAAAGCCCCTTTTCTCTTGGATTTATATTCTAGCAGATAGATAATAAACGTGTAAATATAAATCTCAAATTCTCAAAATCACATTTTAACGTTTGAGGTTTTCTGTTATCATTATTTTTTTCTGACTATGTAAATTATATAAGCTAATTGAATAAGATTCATTTAATATGGAAACATCTAAGGAAGAAAGTAGAAATCCCATCACCGTGAAAACCATCACAGATGTTTTGGTGACCTTCCTTTTCTCTAATTTTAGTTAAATAGGATTTATTATACATCCTGTTTTTGTGGATACGCTATGGTTTCATCACCCTCATTTTATAGACTAGGGAAATGAAACTTAAAACCTTAAATATTAATAATATGGCTAAAACCCAGTTAAAAATGGGCAGGTAAAGAGCGCAGTGTTTAAAGAGATTCGGTGTTTTTGTTCTCTTCCCGGCAGGTAATTTCAGAGCCGCCCAGAGATCCAATTTCTAAACAAATAATGGTTTCTCCCCAAGAGTGATCGATACTGATCAGATATACTTAGCGATGTTACATGTTTCAGGCTGTAAAAAATAAGTCGTTTTTAACCTAGATCTCTTTTTGCTGCAATTGTCCAGGTCTGCTTAGATTTTTAACAAATGGCAAAAGAGTAACAGCTCTTGAGGTATTAATTATCACATTATTAAAGCAAATTTTCAAGCGTCGACAAGTCCCTTCGGGGCTGTCCCGCGAGTGGGCGGTCCGGAGCCAGCGGAGGGCGTTCCAAGTTTGTCAAGGTTTCTTCAGTCAGAGAGAATCGGGCGGCAGGGAATCGGCACGCCAGTGTCCCACCTCTCACCACCGGTCCGCGGGTTCAAGGACTGGTACTGTCCGCGTCCGGTCGGTATTTTTAAACAGTCCGGAACCACGTGGCCGCCGACCAGCTCCGCAACTGGCCCTCCGACTCTCACACTTGGCTTTGGCGCCGAACCTTTCCCCCCTTGTGGACGCGACCATCGGCTCCACGCTCGGCGGGAGCACGAGCCAACCTCACGGTAAAGCCTTCCCCGAATGAAGCTTCCGACAAATTCTCAGGAAAAGTTCAACAATAAATTTTTGTAGTCAAGTGAAA
The DNA here is from genome assembly GCA_026826555.1 of Tolypeutes matacus. Classification (NCBI taxonomy): domain Eukaryota; kingdom Metazoa; phylum Chordata; class Mammalia; order Cingulata; family Chlamyphoridae; genus Tolypeutes; species Tolypeutes matacus. Next base: position 3,541,008 of record JAKSZT010053836.1, read on the forward strand.
TTCACTAATAACGCTGTATAAGCCCCGTTTCTCCAAAAAGAAAGAGCATGCCTGAACCCGTCTCCCCCTACGCTCTCTGGAGGTCGGAGGGTGGTTCCGCCCGAGGCGCGGACTCCGCCCTCACGGGCGCCGCCATTTTGTTTGGCTGCAGGGGAGCGAGCGGCGCTTTGGGGGAGGGGTCTCGTTGGCGCCTCACCTGTCCCCGCGGTCGCGCTGGTGTTTCTTGGCTGGGAGGCCTGCTCCTTGGTTAGGGGCGCGAAACCATGTATATAAAGCAGGTAAGGCTGGTGCGTCCCTCACACCCCTTACTGGCCCGTGAGGGCAGCTTCTTGAGGCGGGGTGTCGCGGTGCTAACCCTCGGCCTCGCCCCTCGCCCCTCGGGGTGGACCCGGGGCTGGAGAGAGGCCTGTGGGGAGAGAGGCTCCTCCCCGCGAGGGCCCGGGCCTCGGGGGCCGGCGAGAATTGGTACGCCGCTCTGTAGCCCCGGCCTCCCCTGCGGGGCGCCGGTGTGAGGCAGGCAGGGTCCCCGAGGGATGTGGAGGGGTCGGCAGGGCGGGCCGCTTGGAGAGAACCGGCTTTTTCCCGCGGGCCGGGGGCCGAGGCGGGAGCGCTCTGGGAGAGGGCCGGTCGCTGGCTGGGGGCCGGGCCGGGGGCGGGAAGGGTTGTGTTATCCTGCAGGATAGTCCTGGACGCACGGCCTTTTAGGTGGGATGTGTGGAGAGTGTGTCTCCCCGGCCGGGGGGCGCCCCTCGGGGTAGGGATGTCAGCTGTAACTGGGGGGGGGGTGTCTTTCCTCGATTTACCGGAGATGTACAAAGGACCCTCCTTCTGGCAGAATGTGTAGCGCTTCCTCATTCAGTTGTTTACTCCTGTCAAAATGATCTTCCCGCGCAGGAGTCCACCACAAAAACGAGCCCATTCATACTGTTTTGGGCAAGTTTTTTTATTGGATATGTTGGACTCTGAGGACTCCTTCTTTGGAGCGGTTACTCTTTTTGGCTGGCCGGTGTGTCTGACTATGAAGGGAGCATTCACTAGTCTTGGAGTGCCTCCATGGTATACTTTTGCTTTGGCACTGTATGTTTAGCCTTCCAATTGAGCTTCAACAGCGAACTTGATTTTTGGAGAGTTACGTGTCAGTTTACTAATTCAGATTCCTTTAAAAAAAAAAAAAATTTTTTTTTGGTAAGGGTTACTGACAAAATGATTTTTAAAAAGATTTTCAATCACCACTTTCCAAAATCAATTTTTCTTATAAAGAAATTGAAAGTTTTCTGTCTTGAATAATTTGAGAATCCACAAAGGAAAGAAATGGGGAAAAAAGTGAATTTAGAAATTTTTTCTGTTTTTGTGTTCTAAAAAATATCTCTTATTTAACAGGTTATTATCCAGGGTTTTCGAAGTTATAGAGATCAAACAATTGTAGATCCTTTCAGTTCAAAACATAATGTTATTGGTAAGTGTTCCTGGTTTACCAGGGCCGATTTATATCTATACAGCCATATCAGTTCTGTCCATCTATACTAGGTTTAAAGGGACAGGAATTGTCTCTGAATTTTCTGTAAATTTATTTGTATTTTTTGTGTATGAAATAACCTCTATGTCCTTATCTGCACTGATTAATTGCTTATTTTGTAAGCTTAAAATGTTTGGATAAGACAATCATAAGTTATTTTTGGGTAGCTTTGTATGCACAACATGTGTTTTAAAAGCTTGAAGATCTATCCTTTAAATTTACAGTGAGTGACACTAAGTGTTTGAGCTATTCTGTTCTTGATATGCCAAAGTCTAGTTAAAAATGCTCACCATTACCTTATTTAAAAGATCATTTTTTATTCACAAATGAGGTGATTCTCAGATTTTTTTCCCCGTCATAATGTCTAAGGACAGACAATATAGCTTTGTAGAAAGACCATAAACTTTCGGGCATAGCAAAATGGGGCTCAGATCTCAGTTCTGGCAAGTACTCTTTTTCTAACTTTATTCTCTAAGAAACTTTCTCATTTGTAAAGTAAAGATAAAAATGCCATGTCATAGGGTTCTTGGGGCAATTAAATGAGAAAACATATGTATGTTTGAGGATAAGGGGCTAGGTTATTGGAGGTTGCCATTATATCATATTTAGTCTTTATAGATTCTTCAGATTATAATGTCCATCTTGCTGATAGAGCCAACAAAAGTGTTTTCTGATATTCTGTTGAATTTTTAAAAGATAGATGAAACAAGTGCTTATAGATACTATAAAAGAGACTGTGTTGTTGACACAGTAAGAGTTCTGTCATACAGTGTCTTCATTACAGGGTGAGATTTATATAGAAAGTTAATACAGTGAACATTGAATGGTAATGTTCCCTAAAGATGCTTAGAGAATCACACTTTCATTATTCTGTGTTTTTTTCCTGTTCTAACTTTGACAAGTTGTAACCTTGTAGTAGGGATAATAAAGACAATATGTTTATTCCTACTCCAGCTACTGGAGTTTAACTTATATATATATATTTTTTTTTACTGGGAGGTCCCGGGGATCGAACCCGGGTCCCTCCATATGGGAGACGGATGCCCAACCAGTTGAGCTACATCCGACCCCTTAACTTCTATTTTGATTACAGGTGCTTTCTGATTTTCATCAATCAGAAAATCTTTAGAAATGGGGAAAAGTGAGCAATTACTAGATTTGTATTTTTTATTTACCTTAACAAGTTAAAAAATAAGTAAATGTCTTAATATTTCAATTGTATACTTTTACAAATGACTTTTAAAATGCTGTCCATTCATCTACAATGAGAAAATTACTTCTTTAGGGTCTGTCATGTATTTTTGTTTTATCTCTTACAAGACAGCTATTTACTAATTTGGTTGCAACATTAGCACTCTCAGTAGTCATTGTTACAAAGGAAATTTGTCTAGTGTTCTTTCTTTTGTTTGTTTTAACTAACACAAATAAACCAAGTAGAATTTTGTGGATTAAACAGCTTTAAACATGTAACAGCATATTCAGGTTGTGTTGTGTTGTTTTGTTTTATTTTGAGGTACCAGGGCCGGGGATTGAACCCAGGATCTCGTATGTGGGAAGCCTGTGCTCAACCTCTTAGCCACATTGGCTCCCCTGAGTTGGTTTTTTCATTTGTTTTTTAGTTTGTTTGTTAGTTTTTAGGAGGCAGGGGGATGAAACCCGGGACCTCCAATGTGGGAAGCAGGCGCTCAACCACTTGAGCCACATCCACTCCCCAGGCATTTTTTTTTTTTTTAAGATTTTATTTATTTATTCATTTATCCCCCCCTTGCTGCTTGTGCTCGCTGGGTCAGCTAACCATGCCGTGCGGGCGGGCTTGCCCTCACCAGGAGGCCCCGGGAACCGAACCCGGGGCCTCCCATATGGTAAACGGGAGCCCCACTGATCGAGCCACAGCCGCTTCCCATCCCCCAAGCATTTTTAATAGTGTAAAAAAGACTCTAGTGTATACGGAGATTGACCCTGAAATATCTGGTGAAAGTATACCACTTTGATTGTTAAATGATTTTTGTTGCTGTTTAATGATTTTTGACACTTAAAAAAGAAACATGCACACACACAAGATCTTGAAGGCTGATATCTCTTGTGCTGATGTTTGAATGTTTGATACTAAACATAACTTTTCCTTTTTTAAAATTTTTTCTTTTTCATGGCCTTATAACAAAAGAAATACATGTTAGATATAGAGCATTATGGAAAAGCAGAAAAGCTAAAGGAGGAAAATTAAAATGACTTAGTTCTTTTACTCTGATAGCCGTTTTTGTTTCCCTAAAAATTTTAAAAATCATACTTAAAATACAGGGTTCCCATATACCATCCTATTATTAACATCTTTATTGGTGTGGTACATTTGTTACAACTGATGAAAGCACATTCTTATAATTGTATTATATGATCTAACTTAGGGGTCACAGTTTGTGTTGTGCAGTTTCATAGATTTTTAAAATTCTAATAGCGTATATATAACCTAAAATTTCCTCTTAACCACATTCAAATATATAATTCATTGCTGTTATTTGTGTTCACAGTGTTGTGCTACCATCACCATCATCCATTACCAAAACTTTTCCAACCATTTTTAATATTAATGATCTATACTTGTGCTAGAAAACATAGCCGGAGACTGGCTTAGCTGCTAAAGCTTTAATGGGAGGTGCAGTTTGAGGGCAAGAGTGAGGGGGAAAGCTGGTTACAACTTTATTGAAAACACAGCTGGTTTATGGTCACATTGGATGATTCCCAGACAGATTTTGTGTTCCCACTGCACCTTGGAAAGGAAGAGGGTTTTGTCTGCTGGCTCCTCTTGCACTGGTCAAATTTTACCACCTTGTATGTTAGTTCTCTCATGCTTCTGGGTTGTGTTACTATGAGAGCCAGGTAGTATATTTAGTTATTCCTATTGATTTAAGTAATTGGGAAAGAGCAAAAGAATAAATTCTGGAAGTAGTTGGGAATCCATGACCTCTTTTGGGTCTTCATAGCTCTGATCTGAATGCTCCTCCAGGGAGCACTAGAAGTGTTAAGAGACCTGAGGCTCTCCATTGACCTTTGGCAAGGCCTGTGTTGGGATTAATGAATCTGACAGGTCTACCTTAGTACCCGTACAGTCTTTTCATACATTTATAAGTAGGCTTTTTAAAATAAAAGAGTTCATAGTGTAATTTATTGGTAATCTGCTATATTTTTCTCCTTCAGAATAAATCTTGAATATCTTTATCATTAAATATTCAACAGCCTTTAAAATTGCTATACAGTGTGCCACTCTATAGGTAGGAATAATTTTTAAAGGGAAATTTTAATTATGAATGGATTATAGTTTATGTATGTTCATTTATTGGTAAATTATCTTCTTTAACTTTTTATTTGGAAATTTCAAATTTATAGAAAAGTTGCACAAATAAGAACAGTACAGAGAATACTCATATTTCCTTTACATTTTCCCACTTGTTATCATACTGTACATACACTGCACACAATTTTTTTTTCCCTTCTTAGAGTCAGTTATGTACATCATGGCCCTTTACCTTTGAAGACTTCAATGTGTATTTCCTAAGAATAGGGGTATTTTCTTACATAATAGTATAGTTATCAGCTTTAGTAAATATAACATTAATAATCTGTTCTCCATATCCCAGTTACGTTTATTTTTTTTATTTTTTTATTTTTTTATTTTAAAGATTTTATTTATTTATTCATTTATCCCCCCCTTGCTGCTTGTGCTCGCTGGGTCAGCTAACCACGCCGTACGGGCGGGCTTGCCTTCACCAGGAGGCCCCGGGAACCGAACCCGGGGCTTCCCATATGGTAAACGGGAGCCCTACTGATTGAGCCACAGCCGCTTCCCTACCCAGTTACGTTTATTGACTAAGAATGTCCTTTATAGCATTTCCCCCTCCAGTATAAGTTCTAATTTAAAATCAGGTATTTAGTGGTCATGTCTGTTTATAGTCTCCTGTAATGTAGATTATTTCCACAGCCTTTCTTTGTCTTTTATAACATTGTTATTTTTTTTTAAATATTTCATAAGTGATGTGTGGTATCCCATTCTCATGGTATCACATCTGTAGAACAGATGATGTCCATCTACCCTTATTGCTGATGTTACTTTTGGTCACCCAGTCAAGTATTGTCTGATTTCTCCACTATACAGTTAATATTTTTTTTCCCTTGCAACTAATAAGCAGTATGGGGAAACACTTTATTTTATTTATTTATTTATTTTTTTAAAAGATTTTATTTATTTATTCATTTATCCACCCCTTGCTGCTTGTGCTCGCTGGGTCAGCTAACCACGCCGTGCGGGCGGGCTTGCCTCCACCAGGAGGCCCTGGGAATCGAACCCGGGGCCTCCCATATGGTAAACGGGAGCCCTACTGATTGAGCCACAGCCGCTTCCTGGGGAAACACTTTAGAATCACGCAAATATTGTGCTCCTCATCAAAATTTTCCCCTAAATTTAGCATTCATTGATGATTCTTGCCTTTTTGCTATCATTTATTTATCCTTTTGTTATTAATATGGATTCATGGATAACTCCCCTGCCCTCCCCACCCCCTCCAATGATTTATAAGTCCTTACTGTCCTTTGTTATTTTGGTTCTCAAATCATTCCAGATTTGGCCAGTGGGAACCCCTTTCAGGCTGGCTCCTCTGTCTTTGTCACATGCTATCCCCCTTTTAAAAAATTTTTTTAGCACTTCCTTACTTTCTGGCATAACCTAAATTATCTCTTAAGGATTTACTTTGCATTAAAGATAATAACTTGGGAAGCGGCTGTGGCTCAATCAGTGGGGCTCCCGTTTACCATATGGGAGGCCCCGGGTTCGATTCCCAGGGCCTCCTGGTGGAGGCAAGCCCGCCCGCACGGCGTGGTTAGCTGACCCAGCGAGCACAAGCAGCAAGGGGGGGATAAATGAATAAATAAAAAAAAAAAAAAAAAAAATAAAGATAATAACTTTGGAGTCAACTTGTTAAGGATATTTTGGTCAAGATTGAGAGAGATTGGCATCATTATTTATAACTCTTCATACTGAAAATCTTGCCAAACAAAAAAATTCAAATAAATTCACTAAATTAGAAACATTTTATATACTTTTATGTATGGAATTGCTTCTTTCTGAATTCAGATAGTTAAAAAAAGTGCTTTATAATTGTCTATATTGTCTATGCTTTTATGGTTCTGAGACTAGAAATGATATATGAAGTTGGTCATAAACAGTTTGTTTTAGAAGGTAGCAATATGTGAATCTTTAAATTGTTAAAAATATTTTCTTATATACAATTAAAATAGAATTTTATGTTCATCATCATGATTATATATTATGAATGCTAAGTAGTATATTTAGTTATTTCCATTAGTTTTAAATTGGAAAGAGCAAAAACATTAATACATTTCTTTTAAAAACTGTCTGAAATCTATGGAAAACTTGCACTCATTTGGTGACTAAATGTTTTTTTGTTTGTTTTTTGTTCACTGTTCTTTTGTATTTAAATTTCAACTATTGATGTTATGTTAGAAATTTGGATTTTTAAATTTCAAATAATTTTGGTAAACAGTTTTAATTTTATTTGTTGTTTTTATAAAAAATAATGTGTACTCTTTGAAAATTTGTAGTGGGCAGAAATGGATCCGGAAAAAGTAACTTTTTTTATGGTAGGTATTGTTTTTAAATTCTAAATATGTTAAGCCTTAGATATCTTAAGGTAGTTTACTAAAGTCATTGGCTTTCTGAGGTTGTGTATGCATGAAACCCAAGAAATACTTCTTCACACTGGGGTGCAGTTTAGTGTTGAGGGTTTAGAATCTAAGGATCTGAGTTCTGTTCTATACCCAGTAGATTATTAGGTATGTGAGACTGGGCAAAACATTTAACCTTTCTCTGAAAATGGAGATGTTTGCCCTATCTTAGATGGGTTGTATATATAAATGTTTAAATGCAGTTGAATACTTGTACTCTTTTGGAAAATATTTCATCTTCCTGTTTTCCCTTTTTTAAAAAAATGTTTTCTGAAGCAATTATTGATTATTTTTATAAAGCATGAAGGGTTTTAAAAAGTTTAGACTAAACAAAGACTGCTGTCATTTTGAAAATAGTAAATACAGCTTTGAAAATTCTCTAAAGGCAAAAGATGTTTTAATATTGGCTTCATTAACAATTCTTTATGGAGAAAAAACTTTTTAACAGTATTAGCCTGTATAAAGAATAGATTGAAAAAGTTTTAGAACCCTGAAAAAGTTTTAGAACCCTTATTTAGTTGGATAGTGCTTGAAGCAAAGTGGAGAGGGGTTGGTGGACTGATTTGTAGTAAGAGTGGAGATTCTATCCTTTTTGTCCTTACAAATCTTAAGGGTCTATATACCCCATCGCTAGTTGTAATATGATGATGGGAAGAGAGTAGGATTGGAGTAGTGAGTATTCAAAATCTGCAATGGGATAAGGGCTGTTTGAATCCATCTCCTCAGGTGGATAGGAGAGAAAACTAACCTCTCTTAGCACATACACATTCACATACAATTTCTCTGTTTTAGAATATCAGAGATCTCATTTGGGTGGACTGGGACCAGGACAGCCAAGTAAAGAGTTCCACTTCTAGGGCAGGGTGGTCCAGTTAGGTACTCTATATGGAAATAGGAATGTCTGCTTCTTAAAGAAGGTAAGGCAGTGCAAACAATGCATTAGAAGGTGAAAATCTGAAACATTTCCCTGTATTTCTTACTTAGTTTTATTTCTTTTGGCAAAGTATCCAACCAAGTATATTGTCAGAGTACATCCTTTTTTGTTAATAAAGATTTTAATTTATGTTATGTCTAGTGAAAGGAAGCAAGTAGAGTTAACCTAACCAGTCAGTGTACACTTTGGTCAAGAAGTAGATCATAGTGCTCCTACTTATCTCTTTCTGTACCTTAATGTTTTCTCTTTAGTTTCTTACCTTAAGTGTTTCAGTGAACAACTTCTTAATATTTTCCTTATATCTTCATTTCCTAGCTCATTAGTCTGAAGTACAAACATATTTTCTTCATTCTTTTTGTCTACATGTAATAGGTAACACATTATCTGCATTGTTCATTATATGACATTCTAATAAGGTATAGAAAATTTTAAGTAAGTCATAAATCCTTTTTTAGACTGTACTAATAGTTACGTTTATGTATTTCTAGCAATTCAGTTTGTTCTCAGCGATGAGTTTAGTCATCTTCGTCCAGAACAGCGATTGGCTTTGTTGCATGTGAGTAAGGCTACTTTAAGACATCAGTGATATTATATATTTTTAAAATTCCGTGGTTAGTCCTGGTGGGCAAAATAATTTTTTCAAGTTTCAGACCTTTTGTGACTGTGTAAAGGCCTATCTCTTAAGAGTGTTATTCTGCTGTGAAATTTAGCTTACTACATTTAATTCAAGATAAAACCTAATTTTTATATAATGGTTACAAGCAAATTTTATTATTTGCCTATAGATGGATGTATCTTCCATATTGATATAAATGAAATAATTTTTTATATCTTATTAAGGATGGCATCTGGTAAGGTTCTAGAAACAGGTTTGCTGGGAGAAAGAAGTGTTTGGAGTTGAGAATTAGGAATTTTGAGACACAGAACCAGATATGGGCTGTAGAGAAACAAATATTGCAAACTAAACAACATATAGGTCTGTTATTTTTAGCCATATTTGTACTTAAATAGTAATATTTTTCAATATGAAAGAAAGTATATAGTAATGAAAATTGTTAGAATTTTTCATTAGATAATTAATGATGAACTAAAGTAACTTTAGGATTAAAAACTATAAAAGGCTATACTAAAATGACATAATTTATCTCCTTGTTTGAAAATGGCTTTTAATTAATTTTAAGACCAGAAAGGAAGATTTTTAAATATATTTGGCAACAGTATCTCTCACATTAAGGATGTTCTTTTTGTTTAACTGTAATTGTTTTTTCTTCTTCGGTTTGAAGTCATAGCCCAGTAATCAGCACTGATTCCCTATAGAAAATTCTCTTTTTTAGGTTTCTCAGATTGGTATTAAAATAATAACTCTTTAACTATAGTTCTCCATTGTATTGAACCACCACATAGTAAGAACAGTTTCTAGAATCTAGAAATTGTCTGGACTTGGTCTGTAGTGATTGAGTCATAGATTGATCTAAATGAGACACATGTTAAATGTCTTTTTCCATAGAAGATTTAAAACTACATAGAATGTCTCAAATAACATGTTTTAAAAAACTAGAGCTCTCTCTCACCTTCTGCGCCCTGCTCTTGCATTGTCCCTGCTGCATGGATTAACATGCAAGTAAAACCTGGTCATTTATAATTTATAATGAGAAATTGTAGTCTTTAAATCAGCCCTCTTTATCATTCTTCAGTCCCTTCTTCTCTTTCTGGGACCTGTGATCTGTTATTTTCTCCCATTTCTCTTCCCTCACTACCATAATAAATTACTGGCCTAATCAATGTGAAGAAAAGAAAAAAAAAAACAAAAAACAACTAGAGTTTCAGGAATTACCACATGATTTCTTAGGGTTCCTTTCCAGCATTAACACATGTCTAGATGAGAAAAGCCTAAGGTATTTTAGATAATAGTAGATAAAATTAGGTAGCTTTGGGGTCATGTGGTCTGATAAAGTAGGCTACAGAGCAATACCTTAGAACATCTAACTTTGAGAACTCCTGCATAGTTCTCATTGTTTTTCCAGAATCCAAAGCTATTTGGATGCAAACTGTTATATTCTTAATTCTAATCCAGTCTCTCTGCTGTTTTGGCAAGATGGATATACACTAGTCTGATAGAATTATGTCTCCATGGAATCAGGTTATTACCATTCACTAAATTTTTTAAATGTTTAAAAATATGAAAATACCACTTACACAATAAATGTGCTATTTTTCTCTTTTAGGAGGGTACTGGTCCTCGTGTTATTTCTGCTTTTGTGGAAATTATTTTTGACAATTCGGACAACCGGTTACCAGTGAGTTAACTATTTTTCTTTTCAGTAATAACATTGAGAATTTTATTGATGGCAGTTAATTTTTTTCATACTTTGGAACATTTGTTTATAGTTACGCCTTTATGATTTAGCTTATGCTAAAATAATTATACAGTTTACATAGTGATTTTGTCTTAAAATTATGGTGAACCTTCTGTAAAACAACAAATGGAATGTAGAAGCTTTTGTGAAAAATACCTGTTCATGAGAATTATGTATGCACAGCATATCCTTAGTGAAATTATTCAGATTTTTTTTTTTTTTTTTAGATTTTATTTATTTATTCATTCATCCCCCCCTTGCTGCCTGCGCTCGCCGGGTCAGCCAACCACGCCGTGCGGGCGGGCTTGCCCCCACCAGGAGGCACCGGGAACTGAACCCGGGGCCTCCCATATGGTAAACGGGAGCCCTACTGATTGAGCCACAGCCACTTCCCATCAGATTTTTAAAAATGAAAAATAGTTTTATGGTCAGAGAACTTTAAAATGCCCTTATTAACTAAAAAGTTTCTCACTGTTTTATTAAATTAACTTTGTGCCTTTATTTTTTTTCTTAGATTGATAAAGAGGAAGTTTCACTTCGAAGAGTTATTGGTGCTAAAAAGGATCAATATTTCTTAGACAAGAAAATGGTCACGTAAGTATTTTTCTTTTTCTTTAAACTTTACTATTCCTTTACAAGAGAGTAAAAGTATTCTTTTATTTTCCTCATATAAGGTGTATTTGCCTCATGTTCAACAAGTCGGCATTTGAAATGTGACTTTGCTGAGGCTGACACAGGAGATGGTTTAATGACTGTTCTGTACTAACAGTACAGACTAACTTATGCTGCTTAATTAATCTGTTTTTCGCTTTTGTTAGATGCTTTTAAATTACTTATCTAAAACCAAAAATTCATCCTTTTCATTAACAGGAAAAATGATGTGATGAACCTCCTTGAAAGTGCTGGTTTTTCTCGAAGCAATCCTTATTATATTGTTAAACAAGGAAAGGTAAAAACATTGTATGTCCTTGTTTTATAAAATTTGTTTTCTCAGTGTATTCTTCACTTGAATGATGAATTTGGTTTATTGAGTCTAGTGATTAAGTTGAAGTGATATGAACTTTTATTTTCTTTTGTTTTCATTGACTTATTTTGTTTTGAAGTCAGTATTATCTTTTACTGCTATAAAGTACCAAATAAAGATCCGTTGCATAATGGGATAGAAGTAGTTCAGGTGTTTAAGTGGATCTTGTTTCTTAATGACCTGTATTATTCACTGAGGTGCATTGTACTGAAAGGTATTTTTGGTTTGTAGAAGTTAACAATAGTCATTTAAGAATATCATAGAAATTGTGTAAAAATCACATTTGAAAAATATTACATAAAAGATAAGAGAAAAAAAGAAAACAAAAAAATTACAGGGGGCGGATGTGGCTCAAATGGTTGGGCGTCCGTCTGCCATATGGAGGGACCTGGGTTCGATCCCCGGGACCTCCCGGTAAAATTTAAAATATATATATATAGAAGGCGCATGGGCTGCCAGGCTCTGTGTGCCGCTGAGCCGTCGGGACCCGAGAGCCATGCAGCAGGATGATGACGTAACAGGGGAGAGACAAGACGAGATGCTCTGAAAGCTCCAGAAGCCAGGAGCTGAGATGGCGCAGGCAGCAGAATACCTCTCTCCTACATTGGTGTTCTCCAGAATCGAATCCTGGTGAAGACTGGAGGAGGAGGAGGAGGAGAAAAGATGGCAGGAAACAGACAGGAGAATTGCCCAGCGAATGGTCACAAAAACAGCAAATGGGGAAGGGGGTGTTTAAAATGGAAACAGGCAGGAGAATTGCCCAGCGAATGGACACAAAAACAGCAAATGGGGAAGGGGGGGTTTAAAATGGATAAAGTAAATAAATAAATCTTTAAAAAAAAAAAAAAAATTACAAAGTTAACAATCTGTGTTACTAAGTTTATTGCAGAACTATAATACTGAGAAGGTTACATTATCAGACATCTACCCTAATGATATATATTATTTTCCCTGATAAAGATTGTATTCTTTATAGATTTTAGCAGCTAAGCAATAAACATTAGCTCATTGTTTTATGTCCCCTTATATACTTTATATTTAAGTTAGATTTTTTCCCTTAGCACTTACCCTGCAATGCCCTAATAGTTTCAGTAGTGGGGTTTTTTATGTTTGTTTGTTTTTTGTCTTTTGTTTTTTTAGACAAGAGGATAATTCTTGAAGAATGTGTAATTCTTTTCTATTAGAGGCTTTTTAAAAGAAATCTTATTGTGGTAACATATAACATAAAATTTGCCATTTTAATTATTTTTAAGGATGCAAGTCAGTGGCATTAGTTACATTTACAGTGTGCTGCCATCACCACCATTCAATACCAAAACTTTTTCTTCATCCCAAACAGAAACTCCCTACCTATTGAATGATAACTCCCCGTTCCCCCTTCCCTCCAGCCCCTGGAAACCTCTAAATCTATTTTCTGTCTCTAGGGATTTGCTTATTCTAGATATTTTGTATAGGTGGAATTATAAAACATTTGTACTTTTGTGTCTGACTTATTTCACTTGACATAATGTTTCCAGTGTTCATCCATGTTGCGGCATGTTAAAACTTCATTTTTTAAATGGCTGAATGATACTCCATTGTACTACATTTTTTTAATCCATTCAACTGTTGATGGACATTTGGGTTGTTTCTACCTTTTGGCTATTATGAATAATGTTGCTATGAACATTAGTATACAAGTATCTGTTTGCGTCTCTGTTTCAGTTCTTTTGTATATATACCTAGGAGTGGAATTGCTGTGTCATATGTTAATTCTGTGTTAAATATTGAGGGATAATCAAATTCTTTTCCATAGTACCGCGCAATTTTACATTCCTACCAGCAGTGCAAGAGTGTTTTGATTTCTCCACATCCTGGATGTCACTTGTTATTTTCTCTGTGTTTTTTTTTTAATAGCCATCCTAGTGGGTGTGAAGTAGTATCTCATTTTGTTAAGTTTTTTTATTGTATTATTATAACTTTAAAAAATGTACCGTCAATGATAGTTCCCCTTATAAAAATCCTTTGATCTTTGAGAATGGAGTTCTTCTTTTATACCTTACTTACCTTACTTATATTGACTAAGATAAAATGGTGGTGTTGGATAGTCCTCTATTTGTAAGTTAGAGGGTCTTTTTCATAAAGGAGACTAAGAAATGCATCGCCAGTATTTGGAATTTGTTTGGCAAATTGCATTTAGGTAAAGTACATAAAGATACGTAGGTGTATGTTCATTAGCCAGCTCATAATCTACTTAAAACATATGAAGAACTTAGCATGTGAATATATGTATTAAAAACCCTTTCAAGGTGGGGCTCTTGTTCTTAAGGAGCCATCTCTAAGTATTTAGAAAATTATTTCTCTAAAATTTTATAGATTAACCAGATGGCAACAGCACCAGATTCTCAGAGACTAAAGCTATTAAGAGAAGTAGCTGGTACTAGAGTATATGATGAACGGAAAGAAGAAAGCATCTCCTTAATGAAAGAGACAGGTAAAATAAATGTGATTCTACCTTATCTTTATCTTTTCTTTTACTTCTTTTTGTTGGGAATTATTTTAAAATCCTGTTGTAATAGTTCAGAGGAGTTATGTCTATTCTCGGGAGTGTTATTTGCATGGTAATTTGCCTATGTACTCAGTGGAGAGAAAATTAGCTTGAAGCAGTTTAATTTTCAGTAATTCATCTCTTTGAATAAAGAACTGCTGCTGTTAAATAAGAATCCCTTTGCAGATCATTTATCTCAGCTACTTTGTGCCTCTAACTTTCCATCATTATTAGGGCAGCAAATGTGGATGCAGTCCAAAAAACAAGTACTGGATTATCAGTTGTCATTAAGTTTGAAGTTGCTCGGGAGCAAATAAATGTAAAACTTTGAACTTGGAGTCTTCGTTACTATATTTATCATGGAAACCTTTGCTTTTCAAGTGCCCTGTTGTTATGGCTTAGAACACAGTCCTGGTTTACAAACCTGAGTAATAGTTAACTGACATTATAACTTCAGATTTGACCTCTCTAATCCAAAGCTTTCCCATCTGTAAAATTCTATCTTGTAGTTTATGGTGGTGAGTAGTGGAGCAGAGTAGTACTGTCACTGGAATATAGTAGGTGTTCAATATATAGCAGCTCTAGATAGTGCTATTATTAATAAAAATTGAGTATCAAAGAATCAGGGTCATCACATGTGTGTTCTCTGCTTTTCATATAAAGCATCTTAATTGCCATCTCAGTATCATAAGTTTGGTTACCACATAATATCAAAGAAAATTTTTAAGATTAAGTTTAATGAATGATATATTTGAGAAGTTATACTATTGAATAAAAAATTGTATTTAACTCCTCCATCCCACCCCCATTTTTTTTAAAGAGGGCAAACGGGAAAAAATAAATGAGTTATTAAAATACATCGAAGAAAGATTACATACCTTAGAGGAAGAAAAGGAGGAACTAGCTCAGTATCAGAAGTGGGATAAAATGAGACGTGCCCTGGAATACACCATTTACAATCAGGAACTTAATGAGACCCGTGCTAAACTTGATGAGGTAAAATATTTTACTTTGCCATTTAAAATCAGACTGATTTTATTTTTATAAATATGTTAAACTCATGCTGTGTTTCTACTTTTTTTTTTTTTTTTTTTTTTAACGGGAGGTCCTGGGGATCGAACCCAGGTCCCTCCATATGGGAGACGGACACCCAACCAGTTGAGCCACATCTGACCCTCTACTTTTTAATGATTTTAAATAGAAGCTTAAAAAATAAAAACTCAATGAATTCATTAGGCAACAAATGATTTCCTTTTAGATTACTTGGAAAGAAAATGCCTAGATTCATATGGACCCAAGTGCTTTGAGGGATTACCTCCTTTATTTCCTTGTTGTATTTGAAATATAACTGGATGGTGGTGTCACACAGACTAGGATGAGAGGAAAGCCTCCTTTAAAACTTCATTGAATTTTTTTTTTCTTTATTAGAGAAGTTGTAGTTTTACAGAACAATATTGCATAAAATGCAGTATTCCCATATACCACCCCACCAGCAACACCTTGCATTGGTGTGTAACATTTATTACAATTGATGATAGGCTTCATGGATTTTTTTCTTGGCTTTTTAGAATGTATTATATAATTAGTATTGCTGAAATACGTTCAAAAACTAATTGTGGGGAAGCGGCTGTGGCTCAATCAGTAGGGCTCCCGTTTACCATATGGGAGGCCCCGGGTTCGGTTCCCGGGGCCTCCTGGTGAAGGCAAGCCCGCCCGCACGGTGTGGTTAGCTGACCCAGCGAGCACAAGCAGCAAGGGGGTGATAAATGAATAAATAAATAAAATCTTTTAAAAAAAAACCAAAAAACTAATTGTGTTTTAGGCAGGATTTAAAACTAAAGAGTTTTCTATTTAAAAACATTTTAATAGGGAAGCGGCTGTGGCTCAATCAGTAGGGCTCCCGTTTACCATATGGGAGGCCCCGGGTTCGGTTCCCAGGGCCTCCTGGTGAAGGCAGGCCCGCCCGCATGGTGTGGTTGGCTGACCTGGCGAGCACAAGCAGCAAGGGGGATAAATGAATAAATAAATAAAATCTTTAAAAAAAAAAAAAAAAAAAAAAAAATTTTAATAATATTTCTGTAAAATTTTTAAAAGTAAGTGATTAATTGTAGTTCATCAGATGTGATCTTTTTTTGTATCTTTACTAGATGTAATGAAATATTACACAAATATAAAATGAGTTAGAAATGGTAGCATGTTTCTTTTCCAGCTTTCTGCTAAGCGAGAGACTAGTGGAGAAAAGTCCAGACAGTTAAGAGATGCTCAGCAGGATGCCAGAGATAAAATGGAGGTAAGATTATACATTAACCTGAGCCTAGTTTATAATATTTAACCACAATAAGTCCTTTGTACCAGAATTATGGAATGATAACTACAAGGGGGAGTCACAGGGATTATTACCAAGACAGAGTAGTTCCAAAAGTGTAAATGAAAGAAAAAGAAGGAACAAAATTATTGATATCATAATTCTGCTGTTAAATTTGTTATTGCCCAAATCGTTTCTTTTTTAATAGGATATTGAGCGCCAAGTTCGAGAATTGAAAACAAAAATTTCAGCTATGAAAGAAGAAAAGGAACAGCTCAGCGCTGAAAGACAAGAGCAGATTAAGCAGAGGACGAAGTTGGAACTTAAAGCCAAGGATTTACAAGATGAATTGGCAGGCAATAGTGAACAAAGGGTAAGTTAAAATGCTCAAAGGGAAAGACATAAATGTCAGATGAGTGGGAACTGCAGTGAGAAAGGTGCATGCTTGAGTTTTTTGTAAAAGATTTTCCACATTAAAATAACTTGCATTCAGGTAGCGAGTCAGTACAATCTCTTTTTTTCTTATATTTAGGAAAAATTAAGTCTTATGTTGCAGGATCAGTTTTCTCATGAATTTTTTTCATGAGAAAATACTTTGTGCTAGGTTTATAAATTAAGCAGATTCATTTTTACTTATCTTGCTTTATTTACAGAAACGCTTATTAAAAGAGAGGCAGAAGCTTCTTGAAAAAATAGAAGAAAAGCAGAAAGAACTGGCAGAAACAGAACCTAAATTCAACAGTGTAAAAGAAAAAGAAGAACGAGGAATTGCTAGGTCTGGGATTTTTCACCAACACTAACTTTCTACATAGTTCTATGTAGTTATGGGTTAATAAGTCAATGGCATTGTAATTAAACATGCACACTGTTCTTTTATTCAAATGGCATCCTACTCTGTTTGATTCTGTAGCTCTTTTTTAACTCAATGATATTAGACATCTAGACATTTTAGTATCTACCTACAGATTGGACTTGCCAACATTTGGTGTTTTCATGTGATTTAGTACATTGTCATGTTTATAAACCACCTATATTTGCTCTGGTGAATTGCCTGTTATCTGTCCTTTGCCCATTTTTTTCCTCCTGTTTTTATATTTTCCTTACTATTTTATAAGAATGTTTTATGTAATCTGGACATTAATCTTTGTTCTATATGTTGTAAATATTTTCTCTATTTTTCTTTTGCCTTTCAATCTTTAGGTGTCTATTATTGTAAGGAGTTGAAAATGTTTATGTGTCAAATATAGTTGGGCCATTTTTAAAAGTTCCTGAGATAGAGCACTAGAACTGAAAGTCTGGATATGCTGACTAACCCAGACTTGGAGTGAACATGGGGTCTGCCTGAAATCTTTAGGGTATGGGCCTAGTATACCTGACTTTATGTTTTTGAAGTTAAATTAATATTACATAAAACCAACTACTCTAAGGGGCTCAGCGATATAGCACCTTCTTTTCATATGCGTAATTCCTTTTTTTTTTGATAATTAAAAATTTGTTTTATTGCTTCTTTGTACAGATGACATTATTGATTGCAGTTTACTTGGTTATATTTTCTGTTCTCTTTTTCAATCTATTTATCTTGTGTAGATTGGCCCAAGCTACTCAGGAAAGAACGGATCTTTATGCAAAGCAGGGTCGAGGAAGCCAGTTTACATCAAAAGAAGAAAGGGATAAATGGATTAAAAAAGAACTCAAGTCTTTAGATCAGGCTATTAATGACAAGAAAAGACAGATTGCTGCTATACATAAAGATTTGGAGGACACTGAGGCAAATAAAGAGAAAAATCTGGAGCAGTATAATGTAAGAACTTTTATAGCTGCTTTGTGAAAAACTTTCAACTGAGATAAACACCTTAAATTCTTAAGTTTAATATACAATTTTATCTGTTTCTTTAGGTTTTGTTTTTAAACAAGTTGCATGCTACTCTTAAAGTATGCAAAACAGATACTTATTAGAAAAGACTAGAACAATTTAATGTTAGGCCATGTAGTAGTTCTCTTTTTTTAAGCATATTTTTTTCCATATCCAGCAAGTATTCATGTAGGCTGAGGATGTTTTGAAATCTATTTTTATGAATTGGTTGTATGTGCCTGGTATAGCCTTAATTTCAGCATATTATACAAATCTAAAATTTAACATTAATTTCTTTTTTCCATATTTGTATTCCAACATGAAACATTTAGAAAGCAGACCTCTTCAAGATCTACACTCTTCTAGCATATGAATAAATATTCTGGGGACTAAATAAGTCACTACTCTTGAAAAATTAAATTTTATTCTTCTGTGGTTTAAATAGCACTGAGTCACAAAATCTTCACGTGTAGAAAAAAGGGTTAGTTTAATTATCCTTATAAGTAGTTAAATTGCCTGACCCCCCCACCCCCCACCCCACCCCACCCTGTTCTACCATCCATCTTTTGGCAGAGAGTCTAATTGAACAGATGATAAACATAAGATATTTCACTAACATTACCCCAATTTGTTGACACATAGAGTGAAATAAAAATGAGAGTATTATATAATATCTGTGTATATGTTACCTTACCATTAAGGACTAATACTTTTTTATACTCTGTTGGAGTATTTGTAATTGCTTTGGAATAATTGGTTACTGAACAGATGGATGTAATTATCTTTCAAAGTATAGTTTGAAGTCCCTGTCCCGTGTACCCCTCATCACTCCTGCTGCCCTTGCAAAGGATCGTTGATCTTCAAATTTATCTTGCCTATTGTTCCCCTAAAGTATAAAGGTTTTTGCTTGTTTTGATCCCTGGTGATTCTTCAGCTCTTACAACAGGCCTGGCACAGTGGTTTTTGGTAACTACTAAATGGATGAGTGTCAGCCAAAGAAGTTACTGAATTTTTTAAATTTAGTGTTAGTTATATAAATGACCATAGTTCATTAATAATCCTTAGGAAACATTGCCTTGCTTTCTTAAGTACTTCTTGAGACATTGTTTGTATTGATCGTAATAATAATCCAAAATATCTTGTGTGTTCTGTGGTATATATGTAGAGAGGATAATATGACAAGCAATTAGAGCAGTTTTTGAGAACTTATGGATTCATTTTCTTTTGTAAAATTCTGGGGTATGTGTTATATAGAATTAGTAGGGTTTAAGTCAATATTTTGGCGGTATTTTCTAGTAACTCATTTTATGGTTTGTGTTTTTTGATAGTGTGCTTTTTTTGCATAGACAGTAACAACTTGAAATTGGATTTTTAAACAACTTTGAGGTATAATTGATATACAGTAGGTTGCACATATTTAAAGTGTATAATTTGATAAGTTTCAACATATGTGTACACCTGTTGAACCATCACTACAGTTAAGATAATGAGCATGTTCACTACTCCCAAAAGTTTCCTCCTGACCCTTTGTAATTCCTCTTTCCCTACGCCCTCCCCCATCTTCAGATAACAACTGACCCGCTTTCTATTACTATGGATTCTTTTGCATGAAATTGGATTTTAAATTTGAATTATTTTTATTTCCATAGAAACTGGATCAGGATCTTAATGAAGTCAAAGCTCGAGTAGAAGAACTGGACAGAAAATACTATGAAGTAAAAAATAAGAAAGATGAATTACAAAGTGAAAGAAAGTTAGTATAGACTAAAATGTACCTTAATTTTTTTTGAGTAATGCTAGTTAGTGTCTACTACATGGTGTTTTAAGTTATGTCAGTTGTTCAGTTTTTTTTTTTTTTTTTTTTTTTTATTTGTTCAGTTTTGATTTCAGTATTTTATTCTATTGTATACTATTAGTGTATCTTCTTATGCTTTTAAAATTAAAGGCAATCTTAATTTTTACAACTTAGTTACTTATGGAGAGAGGAAAATGCAGAACAGCAAGCACTTGCTGCTAAAAGAGAAGATCTTGAAAAGAAGCAGCAACTTCTTAGAGCGGCAACCGGAAAGGTGGGCAGTTGTTTTCATTACCTCAGTTTACAGTGAGTCATTGAGTCAGTCACTAATTCAAGCTGTAGGGCTTTAGTTCCAGTTAATAAATAAGAGAGTAGAGTGCCAAACATTATCCTGTAAATATGAAATGATAGCTCTTATTTAAACAGCTCACTGTCACCTTTATGCTACTAATAATAGTGCTTTTAATATTTACATGAAAAGCCCCTTTATAATATTAGTGGGCCAGAAAAGAACCCATAAAATGTTGCATATAGTTGGTATATTTTAAGGGGGTGATGTGTTTGGGGAGGGGCAAATGTTTAGTTTAATGTGTGATTTTCAAATGTGTAGAGTAATGGGCTCATTTCTTACCAGCAGGAATGCCATTAGTGATAGTATTTTAATTTTTTTACTTCTTACAATTTTACAGGCCATTTTAAATGGCATAGATAGCATAAACAAAGTGCTAGACCACTTTCGCCGAAAAGGAATAAACCAGCATGTTCAAAATGGTTATCATGGCATCGTGATGAATAACTTTGAATGTGAGCCAGCTTTCTACACATGTGTGGAAGTCACTGCTGGAAACAGGTAATTTTTTTCCTTAAAGTTTAGGGTTTTCAGAGGAAAGAGGGAATAAAAATAACCTAAGAAACAACTTTTTGTAGTTTTAGTACAATATGTCTGCCATTATCTTCTTGCGTCCTCAGTTACTTATTTAACTTTCTAGTTAAATATGTAGGTGCTACTTGTTCCTAATCACAGAAACTAGAACTTTTGCCCTTTGGGGCTTTTTCTTTACCCCATTGGAATTTTTTGAATAGGTTTTTTTGTTTGTTTTTTTTAATACAAATTGGGTTACATAGAAAAAAGTTTTGTTGGTTAAATTTAAGTTTATCACACTTTAAAGTCTAGCAATAAAGATGTTTCTTGTTCTGCTTACATGTAGGTTATTTTATCATATTGTTGATTCAGATGAAGTCAGCACAAAAATTTTAATGGAGTTTAATAAAATGAATCTTCCTGGAGAAGTAACTTTTTTGCCTCTTAACAAGTTGGATGTCAGGGATACTGCTTATCCTGAAACCAATGTGAGTCGGTGTGTTAAGCTCTATCTCTCTTTCAGTTACTTTCTCTTCATTTGGTCTGTTAGCACATGCAGGTGTCAGGCATTGGGATTCATTGGTCAGTGAGAGGAATATGCCCCTCTTCCTGTGGAACATACTCAGTGCTAAGTGGGGTTGGGGAGGTGAAAAAGGTCCCAGCCAAGACATGAAACAAATGATTGCAAATGTGAAAAGTGTTAAAAAGCATAAGTACATGATACTCTGAGAGCATATTTTGGGTGACAGAATTAAAGCTTAGAGAGTTGGAGATTTACCTGAGGAACTCTCATTTAAATGAATATTTTTAGGTTCCCTGGATATGCTTGAAAATATATATGTATGTATATATATATATATTTTGGTTTACAAATTACATAAAAAATATCTCACAAGATAGTGAACTCAGCATAATGCTGCTTTTATTACTAGCTGGTACACTTTGAATGGATTAAAAATATTCTTCAGATACTATTCTTGAAAAAATATAATTGTTTTGAGGTTTTTGGCTTAAGTATGTTAGCTGTAGTAGCAACTGTTTTACCATCCTCTAAGGTTAAAGCAAGAAACCCTGTGAGAGTGACCAACAATTTAAGTGGAACAGTGAGGATATTAGTTACTAAAGGAATCAGCCTTTTTTTACTTTTATATCTACAATTATGTTTGAAGTTGAGGGAGGAATAAAGGAGTCTCATAGACATGATGTGTGAATGAAGCAAGACACAAAAGAATACATATGGTAGGATTCCATTTACACTAACTCATAAACAAAGCTAAACACAGGTTGTAGAATTAGAAAGGTGCAAGGAAGTGATTAATCACAAAAGAGATCACAAAAATCACGTAGTGGAGGTAACCCACTGTGTGATTAGGAAAGGGGCACACGCATGGCTTCTGGGATTTTGGCAGTCTTCTTTTTCTTGTCCTGCATGATGATGCAGGTTTTCTCTTTATAATTATTCATGAAGCTTAACATTTATTTATTGCATTTTTTTGGTATATAAAATACATTTCATAATTAAAGTTCCAAAAATCTTGTTCTAACAGTTTTAGAAGAGAAAAAAGGAAAATAATTTTTATCTGAAAAATACATTTTTCTGAATATTTAGTTCAGATGTATGTCATTTGTATAATTAAAATGTTTTGAGGAATAGTTTATCTTTGTTGAGCCCTTCTATGTGGCCGTAAGTTTTCCAAGTTTTATAGATGAAGTAACTAATATCTAGAGAAGCTAAGCAATTTGTCCAGAGCACTCATCTGATAAGTGGTGGAATCAGGATTTGAACTTGGGCAGTCTGGCTCCAGAACCACTAAGCAATCTATCACATGAGCACAATTGCCAGGATATTTCAGTGCAGTGATTCTTTTGATTAACTGTGTTGTAATCTGTTTTCTTGTTGGCAAACTTATTGAATATTACTTATTCTTTTTTAGGATGCTATTCCTATGATCAGTAAACTGAGGTACAATCCCAGATTTGACAAAGCTTTTAAGCATGTATTTGGAAAAACACTTATTTGTCGTAGCATGGAAGTTTCAACCCAGCTGGCCCGTGCTTTCACTATGGACTGCATTACTTTGGAAGGTTTGTAATACTGATTCATAGCTTTGAACAAATTCTAATACATCATCTAAAATATAAAATAATCTATGTAATACATCAAACTGTTGCATGTCTTTAAGAGTGTATCTTGTATAGTAATTCAGAGTCATGTTAGTTTTAAGAGTATTTTAAAATTCGTATCCTTGGTGAGAAACAGTGTCAGAAACTGAGAACAGATTGCTAAATCTCTGAACTCTTGAACAAAAGGGTGAGATTTTCTTTTTGCACCTAAAAATATTAACCAGTAATTCTTTTTCAGGTAGCCAGCCAGTATTAAATTTTTTTGATTATTTCACATTTTAAAAAATACCTTGTTCAATTCAGAGTCCAAAGAGGAGCCATACTTCATATTTAGTTAATATTTTGCTTAAGTCTAATATTTTGGCTATAGCAGGGGTTCTTAGCTTTTTTTTTGTACCATGGTCTCCTTGGGCTGTTTGGTGAAATCCTTTCTCAAAATAATGTTTTTATTTTTTTTTATTTTTTATTTTTTTAAAAGATTTTATTTATTTATTCATTTATCCCCCCCCCTTGCTGCTTATGCTCGCTGGGTCAGCTAACCACGCCGTGCAGGCGGGCTTTGCCTTCACCAGGAGGCCCCGGGAACCGAACCCGGGGCCTCCCACATGGCAAACGGGAGCCCCACTGATTGAGCCACAGCCACTTCCCTCAAAATAATGTTTTTAAATGCATAAAAATAAAATATTTTGGATTAGAAAGGAAATCAATTATATTGACATGGTTATCCCACTAGTTTAAAAAACGATGTAGTAAAATGTTTCTTCTTTAATGTATTCCAAAACAGGGTTTACCAGTGGGTTTAATAACTACCATAATTTTGAAGTAGTGATGCACATAAACAGTATTTTGAGATCTGTAACAAGTGTAATCTGATATGAAAATAGCTGTGATTTCTGTTGGTATCAGAGTCACAGGTAATGTTAATATTACTGTGGTTCTTGTCTCATTCATTATGGAAGGAATATTTAAAATTCAGTAAGCGCATAGTGAAAATAAAGATGTAATTTACTTTGCCTCATCCAAGTCACAAACCTTCTCAACTTTATCTGTGGACCCAGATAAAGTTGAGAATAAAAACCCCTGGTTTATAGGCTCCCCCACTCTTGTTTTTTTTTTCCTTCTCTTTGTAATTATTATTATTATTATATATATATATATTTTTTAAAGATTTTATTTATTTATTCATTTATCCCCCCCCTTGCTGCTTGTGCTCGCTGGGCCAGCCAACCACGCCGTGCGGGCAGGCTTTTGCCTTCACCAGGAGGCCCCGGGAACCGAACCCGGGGCCTCCCATATGGTAAACGGGAGCCCTACTGATTGAGCCACAGCCGCTTCCCATCTCTTTGTAATTAATATGCTGAAGAAAGGAGGGGGTAAATCCTGTTCCCCATCCCAAGGCTTTATGTATGTACCTTTTTTGATTGTTGAATCATTTGAGTGTAAGTTGCAAACATCATGACATGGCCTCTGAAGGTTAAGTATGCATCTCCTAAAAATAAGGACATTCTCCTATATAACTATAGTATCACTGTTACATTTAAATTTAACATTAACTTGACAATATTATCTAAAAAGTATCCATTGTATTTTATGATTCACTTCATATGATTGTCCAGAACAGGAAACATTATAGAGACAAAGTAGATTAGTGGTTCCTTAGGATTGTGGGGAAATGGACAGAGAGGGTGATAGCTAAAGGGTATAGTGTTTCTTTTCTCAAAATGATAAAAATGTTCTCAAATAGACTACAGTGATTGTTGCATATTTCTCTGAATATAATAAAGAAAAATTCTATATTTTAAAGGGCTGAATTGTATGACATTAAAATTATATCTTAATAAACCTGTTTTTTTTAAAAAAAAAAAAAAAGTATCCATAATCAGATTTTCCCAATTGTCCCCAAATAATTTTCTTTTTTTTTTTTTTTTTTTTCAATGTAACATTTATGTAATCTAACCAAATAATTTTCTATCCAGCATCAATCAAGGGTGCATGCATTGTGTTTTCTCATCATATTCTTCTAATTTAAGACAGTTCCCCTTTTCACATTTTTCTCCATATTACGACAACTTTCTTGAGAAATGTCCCATTTTTTGGATTTGTCTTACTGTTTCCACGTGAATAAATTTGAGTTAAACATTCTTGGCATGGATACTTCATTAGTGATACTTCCTTCTTTACATCACATAATGTCACTTTGTCCCACTATTAGTGATGCGAAGTTTGATCACTGGCAGATAGATCTTTCACTTGTATTGATGCTTTTTCCCCTCTAAGTAATAAATGATATTTGGAGTTATCCTTTAAGACCACGTGAATATCAGGTTCCCCAACAATTTTCTTATCATTGGTTTTAGCATCCTTTGCTTGACCCTTGCCTGAATCAGTTATTACATTGAGGATTTCAAAATGGTGATTTTTCTTTTTAATTCTATCTTTGCTTCTACATTTATTTGTATTAGCTGTAAAGAAGAGTCTCCTTCATGATCTCTTTCTGTCCCTTTTTTTTTTTTTTTTTAGATATCGCTGGCTCATGGATTTTATTTTATTCAATGTGTTACCTCATTACTATTATTATTTTTTAAAGATTTTATTTATTTCTCCCCAACTTCATTGTTTGCACTCACTGTCTGCTCTCTGTGTCTGCTCGTCTTTAGGAGGTACCGGGAACCGAACCCAGGACCTCCCATGTGGAAGAGAGGTGCTCAATTGCTTGAGCCACCTCTGCTCACTGCTTTGTTGTGTCTCTCATTGTGTTTCCTCTTTGTATCTCCTCGTTTTGTCATCTTGTTGCATCACCTTGCTGTGCCAGCCCGTCAGATCAGTTCTCTGTCTTGCTTGTCTTCTCTAAGAGGCACCAGAAACTGAACCCAGGACCTCCCAATTGATAGGCGGGCACACAAATGCTTGAACCACATCCGCTTCCCACCATTATTATTATTATTATTTAAAGATTTATTTTTTTACTACCCCCTCCCCCCTCGTTTTTTAGCACTCACTGTCTCTCTGTTTTCTTCTGTGTCTGCTTGTCTTCTCTTTAGACAGCAGCGGGAACCTATCCTGGGACCTTGCAGAGTGGGAGAGAGGTGCTCAGTCTCTTGTGCCACCTTAGCTCTCTGGTCTGCTGCGTCTCTTATTGTCTCTCCTGTCTCTCCTTGTTGCATCATCTTGCTGCGCTAGCTCTCTGCACAGGCCAGCACTACATGTAGACCAGCTGTCCACTTGGGCCAGCTCACTGTGTGGGCCAGCTTGCCTTTCACCAAGAGGCCCGGGAATCGAACCCTGGACCTCCTATATGGAAGACAGGAGCCCAGTCTCTTGAGCTGCATCCATTTCCCTGTTATTTTTTCCTTTTTTTATTTATCTCCCCCCTCCTTTGCTGCCTTTGCTTACTGTCTGATTTCTGTGTCCATTCACTGCACTTTTCCTCTGTGTCGCTTGTATCCCTTTGTTATGTCATCTTGTTGCATCAGCTCTCCATAGGCATGGGCCAGCTTTCCCTCACCAGGAGACCCTGGAAACTGAACCCAGGGCCTCCTATATGGTAGATGGGAGCCCAACCACTTGAGCCACATCCGCTTCCCTCCCCACTATTATTTTGATGCTCAAATTTTCTCCAGTATGACCAGTGGGAACTCCTCCAGGCTGAATCCTGGGTCCTATTGACATGTCCCCGTTAATCTTTACCACTTCCTTGCTTTCTAGCAGATATCTAGGCTCACCTAGAGGGGCACATTTTTTGAAGACTGCAAGTTTTGACATTGGAAAGCAAAATTTATTCAGGGTGGCTTAACTTCTTAAGTTTTTTTTTTTTATTCTCATTAAATAGTTATATCCTTATGTTTAGTCAAGTGTTTGATTATAAGGTAATTTATCATTGAATAACAAAGTTGTTATACAGAATTAATTACCTTATGTTTTGTTTATAGGTGACCAAGTTAGTCATCGGGGTGCTCTAACTGGAGGTTATTATGACACAAGGAAGTCTAGACTTGAATTACAAAAAGATGTTAGAAAAGCAGAAGAAGAACTAGGTGAGCTTGAAGCAAAACTCAATGAAAACCTGCGCAGAAATATTGAAAATATCTTTTTTTCTTGTACTTAAAGATAGATACTGTGAAGAAAGAACTGCATTTTAGTTACATATATAATCTTTTGCATGTTAGGTATGTTTTCTCATATATAGTGGGGGAATAATTCCATGTGTTTCACTTTAAGTACAAGAGGTTATACTGTTTGTCTCTCTAACTTCTGAAGACTAAGGGGTAAAAAAAACGGAAAACTTTTATTATTGATTCTTGCTGAGCTGTTAAGTTGCAAATACCACTGAGTATTTTTTAGAGAAAAAAACCTGAGGAACACCAAAATTTGTTATCAAGCAGCGAAAAAGGAAACTGAGAAAGACTGACCAGAGCTTTGTAGAAGGAAAACTAGGATATAGTGTTTCAAGGAGGAAGGGAGGCAGAGTGTGTCAGTAATGCCACATACTGCATAGCAGTCATAGAAGTCAAATATATAAGCATTGAAAAATGTTTATTAAATTTTACTATCTTGAGGTAATTGGTGCAGATTTAATATTAGTGGAGCAGTAGGAATAGTAACTAGATTGCAGAGTTAGAAAAGTGAGTGGAAAGATGAGAAAATGGAATAGAGAATGTAGATATATATTTTTAAGAAGTTTGGTTGTTATTGGCAGGAAAACTGAAGAGTGGTAGTTGAGGGAGCTATAAGGGGTAGGGGAAAGTTTTTTGTTTTGCTTTTAACAGTTGGAGAGGCTTTAGTATATTTAAACCCTAATGGAAACCTGCTGCCAGGGAGATGTGGAAGAGAGATAAGGCATAATAGAAAGAGTAAGGTCCCTGTGAAGATGAGAAGGTCTGAGATCAAGAGGGAAAAGGGTATGGCTTAAGGCAGGAAAAGAGTTTCTACTCTAACAAGAAGAAAGACACAGCAGATGTGAAAGATGTAAGATAGGTAGAAGAAAGTTAGAGCTCTTGTCTGATGGCTCTTAATTTTTCCTTATGATGGTAAAAGTTATCTCAGTGTGGAGGGGAAGAATGTGGGGTTAGAGAAGAATGATGGAGACATAATGTGATTTTATCCTTATTTGTGATATATAATATCTCAGACATGACTTTAAAAATTATTCCCAAATTTTGTGGTTAGCACTCTCTTTTTGGGGCTTGTAATTTCCTTCTTTGATATATTATTTCATTGTTCTGTTACACTAACTGTGCTCATAAGTAAATGCATTTTGGCCTTAGAAGATGGGGTGTAATATTTTAAGTAGAAGCAAGCTGTTTGAATACATGGCAAGCTTTGAAATGACTGCTTCTGAGAAGGCAGGAGGTAGATTTTATGGGGAATTTCTGAGATTGAGTCCTCTAGACTTGACTTTTGTAAGATTAAATGGTTTTTTTTTTTTTGAGTAAATGGTATTTTGATTAAATAGATCCATCTGTTCAGATAGCACTTGTAAAATTCTTTAAATGTTAATTTTGGTGTCATTCTAAAACCAAAATTTCACCAATCTTTGGATCCATGAGAGAAATAAAAACAAAGTAGTATGTTTTTTTAAAAGTAGATATATTCACTTTATTATTTTTAATATACTTTTTAATTTTTTTAAAAAGATACTTAGATTACATAAATGTTACATAAAAAATACAGGGGATTCCCATATGTCCTGCTCCCAACCCCTCCCACATTTTCCCACCTCAACAACATCTTTCATTAGTGTGGTAGATTGATCAACACATTTTGGAGCATTGCCACTAAGTGTGAATTATAGTTTACATTGTAGTTTGTACTCTCTCCTGCAGAATTTTATAAATTATGACAAGATGATTTGTATCTGTCATTGCAATGTCATTCAGGACAATTCCCAAGTCCCAAAAATGTCCCCATATTACACCTGTTTTTCCCTCTCCCTCCCCTTAGAACCTCCAGTGGCTACTGCCTCCACATCAATGATTAAAGTTCTTCCATTGCTAGAATCACAATAAGTATACTAGAATGCTAGTAAGTCTACTCTAGCCCATCATTCAGACCCCAATCCTGAGGATTCTGGGATGGTGATGCCCACTCCACCTCTAATTGAGAGGGGGCGTAGATCCCATGGGGCAGATGGATGGGAATATCTTGCTTGCAGTTGCAGACTCTCTGTTCCTTGGGATGGGCGTTGTCCATCATCATCTCCTTGTTAGTTGTCCTGGGTGAGTCCAGTGAACTAGAGAGTAGGTGTTGCAACTCTTTTGAGATTCAGGGCCCAGTTGGCACATGGACAGCCCAAAGATTTGTCTCTTGGACATACACCTATCAACTCTAGCACTAACTATAGATTCAAATAGAAGGGGCAGAGGAGCCATGTGCTGGGAAACCACAACTGAGTCCAAGTCTGTCACAATGGGGAGCATAAATTTCCAAGTAGGGCCTGCTAGAAGGGCACCGTCTGCCCTGCCTATAGTGTC
This sequence comes from Tolypeutes matacus, assembly GCA_026826555.1. Taxonomy (NCBI): domain Eukaryota; kingdom Metazoa; phylum Chordata; class Mammalia; order Cingulata; family Chlamyphoridae; genus Tolypeutes; species Tolypeutes matacus. The sequence goes on from JAKSZT010053836.1 coordinate 3,570,507, forward strand.
TGGATGTCTCAACTCTTCGAGACAATATTTGCTTGGGCAGTCAATAAGATCCTGCTGCGACGTGCATAAGCATAACCTCTGGAATGACCTCTCGACTCACTTTGAAGTCTCTTAGCCATATAGATATATTCACTTTAAAGCCTGTCCTTTCTTGGAGATTCAGCCCTTTCTTTTTGGGTATTAAAACATCTTTTTATGAAATATTGTGGTGGTAGATGGCAATTGAAAAGACTCCCATGTCTGTCCTTGCAACTAAGAGAAACACTTGTCTTAGATTAAAGTAGGAACAATTTACACTGCTCCACTGTGATTCCATTATATATTATTAAAAAGCTGGTATACTAAATGCATAATGAACTTTCATTATGACAAGTTCAAACATAAAAGACATTTAAAGAGAATAATATAATGAACTCCCATGTACCTCTCATCTAGCTTTAACAAATTATGAACTTGTGACTGAGCTGTATGATAACCCACTGTTTTCCCCATAATGAGTCCTTGATACAGCCTTGAAAAAGATTTAATGTTAGATATATAGAATGCAAATTTAGATTATATAACAGACAAGTGTTTTTCAACTCTTTGGTCTCAGACTTTGCACTGAGGACTTAAAGAGCTTTTCTTTAAGTTGGGTTATTTTTATTAATATTTATTTATTTATTTGATACTAAAACTGGGAAATTTAAAAATATTTAATAATTCATTAAAAGGTAACAGTAAGCCAAAACGTGTTAACAGACATAACATTTTAATGAAAATCAGTTCTTTTCTAAAACAAAAAGCATTTAATTACTAGTGTTTGGCTTACGATAAGGCAGCTGATTCTCATCTATTTCTCAATCTTTTGTAATACATTGCTTTGGTGAAGTATATAAAGTCTGGCCCTATGCAAACATAGCCTCTTCAGATGATTGCTGACTTTCCTCTTTGATGGTACACCAGTACTCAATAAGTAATAATTTCTTAAAGATTGGATTTAATATAGAATCTGAAACCATATCTGCAAGCTTTTCATACCCTGATACATTAAAATCCATTGGTCTTTCGTGCACTTCAAATGGATCTTTTACAAAATCCATTTTGCATTGGTCATTTGGAAAATAATTGATTCACAGAGCTATGCAGATCTTTCAAATGTTTACCAGTTTTATTGCTAATATTTAAAAATCACATTCATTAATATCACAACCAGTCTTCTGAGAAAAGTCTTTAAGTATTGGAAATTGTCAAGTTCATGTGACAAATTTTCCACGTTTCTAATTTTTGCTTGAAATTTATCATTGATAGATAACGGCTACTTTTGGTTTTCCTTTAAAGTCATAGGCTTGCTTTGTTTATTTTCAAGGAAATGGCTACGCATTTGAGTAGCCATATTTGGTCTCAGTCGTTCTTTCAAATAAAAATTGTGTTACATGAAAAAAAGTGGCTAGATCAATTCACTTCTGACTCAGTTGTGCAAGTGTTTTCCCTTAAAACAACCATAGTAATTTGGTATAAGGTAGAAGTGCTTTATGTGTACTTTTCACTTTGCCACACAATATTAAAAATACGGTACTCAAACATAAAAAATAATTTCATTTTTTACTGCTTTGTCAAGGACATTCTTAAGTGAAATTGGCTTTTTTTTTTTTTTTTTTACTGCAAGTTTATAGCTGCTTTGCCATCAGCACAGAGAAAACAGCAAATAGTCATCTTAGTTTTCACCTTGCATTCCTTGAGAACTCTCCAAATTTGGTAAAATGTAAGCCTAAAAAAGTATAGCTAAACACTAAGAAAAAGGAGGATATTGACTGCATATGCCAATTGCCTTGCCATAAACCAGCATTGAATTATTTTTTCACAATGAACAAGGTCCACTTTTTATACATAACTCCTTAACATATTGCCTTAAGCATAATAAAGATATGCAATAAATATTTGTTAAATGAAAAGATATGAAATATATATATATATAATATTGTTAGGTTTGCTTTAGCTTCCTTTCAGGGTTTCCCAAGTTTTGTTTTGTTTTCATATAGCTAATAGCAAAATAATATGTATGTTATTTTGAGAGTGAAATGTTTTAAGCTTTTATGATTGAACTCATTTAATATTTATTTATTCAGCATTGTTTTGGTCCACAAATTTGAGGAAATTACATAGGAGTGAAAAAAGTATATAGGAGGGGCTAATCAATGTTGTGTTTATAAGAACTGAAGATAATTCAAAGCATATGATGTATCCACAACTTGGAGAGAATTTTCCTTAGCCTTGTATATGGATTAATAATGAAATTGATCAGTTGATGAACCAAATGCAACAGATAGAGACCCAGCAGAGGAAATTTAAAGCATCCCGAGATAGCATATTATCAGAAATGAAGATGCTAAAAGAGAAGAGGCAGCAGTCAGAGAAAACCTTTATGCCTAAGGTTCGTAAGTATGCTTTTGTTGTTGATTTGTTTTAATTGTATAGAATTAGAAATGGATAATATGTTATATGGACTTTACTTGAATTTCATATGTTCAATTTTGTTGAGACCCATACTTTTGGGTCCATCTACATCTGTCTATATCAACCTGATATCCGTGGACTCTCAAGTCTTTCATAGGCCACATTCAGACTTACAGAGTTAGTGAACAAATAGGCATCTTGAGCTATGATGTAATATAGTACTTTCCGATAGTATTTAATTTTGTCAATAACCATTTTTGTCTTTAAAGTACTAGTTATGGAGATATTTTAATATTTGGTTGCATTTTGTCCAGATTATATTAAGATGAATAGAAAGCAAACTGTTATCTCTACTACAAGTGATAATCGATATTGGTCCCATAAACTTGAAGCAGTTATGGGAAAAAAACTTTTATTTAGTACAAAAGTAGTCAAAACCATGAGAGAGTGACAAAAAGTATTTCCCACAATTTTACTACTGTAATACATACAGCAGCTTTTTCTTTTTGTTCTTATATGTGTGATGATTTTATATAGTTAAAGCATATGATCTGTTCTACAGCCCTCCCCATAGAGTTGCATCATAAACATTTTTCTTGTTGGATAGTCTTAATTATCACATTTAAGAGGTACATAATATTTAATTGAGTTATGATTATTTAATCCACTTTTATCTCAAAGATTGTTTCCAATTTCCATTTTTTCACTACTGTATAAGTAATGCAGTGACTAAGAAGTTTATTAATAAATGGATAATCTGTCATATAGCAACGTAGCTTACAAAGTTTGGAGGCAAGTTTGCATGCCATGGAATCTACCAGAGAATCATTGAAAGCAGAACTGGGAACCGACTTGCTTTCTCAACTTAGTCTGGAAGATCAAAAGAGAGTAGATGCACTGAATGATGAAATTCGTCAACTTCAGCAGGCAAGTAAAGTTGATAGGAAAAAAAAACTTTGGTTGATATTGGTTTTTGCAACAGGTGTCTTTCTTGCAAAATAAAGGAATGTGAAAGAACAGAATATTGAGGAAAATATAAAAATGCAACTTGGACTTGTAATGTCCATAAGAGTAATTAAATTTTTAATAATTTTTCTAAACCATTTTAGATATATTAGGATTATAAAAGAAATCCTTATTTTCTTCTATCTTATTTAAAGCACATTTATCATTAGTAAGCTTGAGCTTGTTAGTGTTGCCATATTTATTGGTCTGACCACAATTGAACTTTTAATATATTGTCTTGATTAAACATTTCAATAACAATTGCATTTTGGATGCAAAGATGTAAACATTTAACACTGGGTCCAAAAAATGAAAAGCAAAAAAAGAAAATTACTTTTGGTATTTATAAAAAGAACCAGGCATAAAAACTCAGAAATCAGTTTAAATAGGTAAGAGAGAGTTAATACATAAGAGAGAAAATGAAGAATATATAGGGTTTTTTGGAAGAGTATATAACCCCATATCAACTCATTTGAATGCCAGTAATGGAGAGGAGATAGAATTCCTGTGTGTGAGGAGATAAGCCTGGTTATGTGGACAACTAATTTTCTTTCTAATTTTAGGAAAACAGACAGTTGCTGAATGAAAGAATTAAATTAGAAGGTATTATTACACGAGTAGAGACATATCTCAATGAGAACTTGAGAAAACGTTTGGACCAAGTAGAACAGGTGAGTTCATTCTTAGGGTTTCCTTGATTACCATAACCTACTGAAAGTGGTAATATGAGAGGTTTTGATGGAAAGCATAACCTTTGGGGACAGAATGTTTTGTATGATTACTATCCTGGCATATTATAGATGTTAAATATTCATATGAATATTTGTTAATATTTCTCAGGAGTAGTCAGGTGCATTACTTTTTTTCTTTAATGGATACTGTATTTGCAATTATATGAAGTATTTTTCTTGGTTTTCTTTATTGTTTATTCAAACCTAACAACTATAGAAACTGTTGGCACCTTAACCTTTTGAAACTAACAAAGTTCATATTTTATGGTTTAATACTTCTTTTTGTGTTGCAGGAACTTAATGAACTGAGAGAAACAGAAGGAGGCACTGTTCTTACTGCCACAACATCAGAACTTGAAGCCATCAATAAAAGAGTAAAAGATACTATGGCACGATCAGAAGGTGAATTTTTATTTAGTAAAAATTTGGGGGGCATATTTAGTTAAATTTAGGTTTTATAAAATTGTTTACTACAAAGTGAAATATCCAAATAGGCAAAAGCATATATGTTAATAATTTGCGTGTTTTCCATCATAAATAATTTGTGATGAATGGAGTTTGATGGGTTGATTCTAAATAGTAATGTTTGTTTTGTGGAAATGTTTATGACAATTTTATTAGAGACCATAAATCATTCACTTATTCTACTCTAAATTCTGACCAAAGTATGAAATAGCTGGATCTAGTGTCATATTATTTAGTTGCTAAGAGGAAAATATTTTTTTTTTTTTTTTAGTTTTTTTGTAAACACAAGAAACATTAAGTAATGAAAGCTATGTACTTGAGTGATTTTTTTTCTTTCATGAACACTCTTAATATTGTCCTAATATATGTGGTTTGTGAATTTTCACAGTAAAATGATATAAACAAACTGAAAAAAAGAATACTTACTTATTTTGATAGATTTAGTTATTACAATAAAAATCCTTGCTCAGATAGTAGTCTGGCTTTAAGATAGGTATTATGGCCTAATTTTTTCCCTTCCCATCTTAGATCTGGACAATTCCATTGATAAAACAGAAGCTGGAATTAAGGAGCTTCAGAAGAGTATGGAACGTTGGAAAAATATGGAAAAAGAACACATGGATGCTATAAATCATGATACTAAAGAATTGGAAAAGATGACAAATCGACAAGGCATGCTACTAAAGAAGAAAGAAGAATGTATGAAGAAAATTCGAGAACTTGGGTCACTTCCCCAGGAAGCATTTGAAAAATACCAGACACTGAGCCTCAAACAGGTACATCTTGTTGCTTTTAAATTTGAAGGCTTATTGCAAATTTCCCTGTATATCTCAGAACTTCAGTAAAATTGAGCTTACTTACTGATATAATTTTTTCACTTTCTAGTTGTTTCGAAAACTTGAACAGTGCAACACAGAATTGAAGAAGTACAGCCATGTTAACAAAAAAGCTTTAGATCAGTTTGTAAATTTCTCTGAGCAGAAAGAAAAGTTAATAAAGCGACAAGAAGAGTTGGATAGGGGTTACAAATCAATTATGGAACTGATGAATGTACTTGAACTCCGAAAATATGAGGCCATTCAGTTAACTTTCAAACAGGTATGTTCTTGTTTGTAGTTAAACACATAGTCACTGAATGAAAGCTTTCTAAATATTTTAAAGCATTCTTCACACTGACAGGTGGACCTAATAAATGTGAACAAATACAACATGTAGGTGGGTTGCTAACATATAATAACTTGGATATTTCACACAGCTCTTAGAAGGATATCTAATCTGTTGTTATCTTTGTTCTTTACTTAAGACTAAACACTACTTCTGATTGCTTTTAAAGATGTCTTTTTTTTTTTTTTTAAGCAGTAATATATATAATTCTGCCTAAGTAAAATTTATATTTGAATTGACACCCATCTTTTATTTTATTTTATTTTTTTATTTTGTTTAGGTATCCAAGAACTTCAGTGAAGTATTCCAGAAATTGGTACCTGGTGGCAAAGCTACTTTGGTGATGAAGAAAGGCGATGTGGAGGGCAGTCAGTCTCAGGATGAAGGAGAAGGGAGTGGTGAAAGTGAGAGGGGTTCTGGGTCACAGAGCAGTGTCCCATCAGTTGATCAGTTCACTGGAGTTGGAATTAGGGTAAAATATCCTTACATTCAATTTTCCCCAGATTATTACCATAGAAGTGTAGAATTTGTAGACTGTTATGCAAATCTAAATTGGAGCATTATATGATGATTAGTTTTAAGAAGTGATGGGTTGGGGTTTCTACCCTTTTAGGATATTAACTCATTAAATGTTTTCTTAGGTTTCATTTACAGGAAAACAAGGTGAAATGAGAGAAATGCAGCAGCTTTCAGGTGGACAGAAATCCTTGGTAGCTCTTGCTCTGATTTTTGCAATTCAGAAATGTGACCCAGCTCCTTTTTACTTGTTTGATGAGATTGACCAGGCTCTGGACGCTCAACATAGAAAGGCTGTGTCAGGTACAATTTTGGTGTTGAAAGTGAGAACTTGCTTAAAGATGATAGTTTACTTCTTTTATAATGATTTCTTGTTGCCAGAGATATTGGAGGACTAGTTGGGTTATGTAATCAATAAATAAAATTTCTCTTTTAACAGGTTTTTTAAAAATGTAGTATTAAACTATGCAAAGTTTAGTTTTGTGAGAAATAGGTATAATTATTTGAATCAGTTGAAAATCCTACTCCAATTAAAATTTTAATGCAAAAATCTTTCATTTTAAAACTTGTTTTTCTCAACGCATGAATAGCCTTTGTCATAAACAATGTTGATTCTGTGTTTAAAGAACCTAAATTTGTTCTTCAATAATTTCAAAAGATCGTTGGAGGAATGGGGAACATATACTGTTTTTTTGTGTGAGAAAAACTTATTTTGCTCTGACATTATTTCTAATGCTGTGCTAGAAGTTTCTTTTTTATATGAAATTTTTAAAAAAACTGTTCTCTATAAGATAGTGAGGTTAAAAATTGTATCGCTAAATTAAGAAAACAAGTAGGTAATTTTTACAGATATATATATATATAAAATAATCACAGTCTATTTTGACAGCTTTGAATATTGGGTAAGAGCAAAGACACTTGCTTTTTAAATTTTCGGGTCTGTTAAGAAAAGGAGTTTATTAGATTATTTCTTTTTACAGATATGATTATGGAACTTGCTGTACATGCTCAATTTATTACAACTACTTTTAGGCCTGAACTGCTTGAGTCAGCTGACAAATTCTATGGTGTAAAGTTCAGAAATAAGGTAATTTTTTTAATGAAATTTAGTTTTGTGTAGTATTTAATCCATTATATTTGTTGAATTTTGGTTTTATGTCACTTAAGTCTTGAAAGAAAACTTAGAAAATCATTCCTTATCTGATGATGTCTATGTAAAAAAAAAAAACCTCCTCCTTCAAATGCCTATGAAGTTTAGCAATTTTTTTTGTGGCATTCATTGCATTGATTTTATTTTCATTGTCATCAAGAGACAGTATCTTTGGGGAGCTGATGTGGGGAGCTCAGTACTGGGCTCTTTGTGGAGCTCCTGCTTTCCATGTACGAGGTTCTGGGTTAAAAAAAAAAAAAGAGACAGTATCTTATTTCTTTTGGTCTACTTCAATGCTTCTTTAATGCATGGCCTTAATAATTGTTTGCTTTTTTTTTATTTGGCTGGACCAAACAGCCCTCCTGATTGTTTCTAGCCTTAAGCTTCTTTGATGAAGGTAAATTTAGCCCAGATTTGAGTATATAAAATTGAACAAAAGAGGTGGCTCCAACCTTAAGGCATAAGCACATTTTTCAGTGTCTTCAGAGGATTAAAGTGCAGAGTGTTTTTTAAGCCCATACATTGCTCTACAGTTGAACAAACACCGTTGTAAATAAAGGTTTTATCAGTCAATATTTCAGAATTATTTTATTAGATATAGGAGATAGGCTGTATATTTTATTACCCTATACAGTCCAAGCACTGATATTTTTCTTTCTTTAATTTAAGATTAAACAGATTTTGTTTTAACACTCATTGTTCCTTCAGGTTAGTCATATTGATGTGATCACAGCAGAGATGGCCAAAGACTTTGTAGAAGATGATACCACTCATGGTTAATTGGAAAATATTGCCTGCTGTTTTGGAAGATGTGTATAGTAATATGAGTCTCATACTTGGGAACTGTAAATTTAAACTTTAAATATTTGATCATTATTAATAGTTTTCAGACTTAGAGCATAAATACTCCTTTTATATTTCTGTCTCAGTTTTTTATAAGATACTCTGTAATGTTACATTTCTACTTATGGTTTCAGAATTTTATTTCCCACACAGTGTTTTGTAAAGTGTCCTCCTTCTATTTTAAATCTTTTGAAACATGCTAAATATTCTTTCTTAATCTTATCAGTTATACTGCCTCTTTTTTATAGCTTCAATTAAATAATTGGTTTTATGACTAATTTAGTGTTTTATGTGGCTTTTCATTTATTTTGGTACTGATGAGAAACAAATTTTTCTTAGTATCTATTTCTCATTTTGTCACTTAAGGAAGATACAGTTTCATATTCTGTTTATTACATCAGTGGTTTTCAATCCTGACTACACATTTTAATCACCTGGGGAGCTTTTAATAATGTTAACAGTGGGAGCGGGTGTGGCTCAAGCAGTTGAGTGCCCGCCTCCCACATGGGAGGTCCTGGGTTCAGTTCCCAGTGCCTCCTGAAAAAACAACAACAAACAACAAGCAAAAGAAAGAAAAAACCAACTCAGGGAAGCCAATGTGACTCAGTGGTTGAGCGCCAGCTTTCCACATATGAGGACCCGGGTTCAATCCCCAGCCCCCAGTACCTCAAAAAAAACTAACACTTCTCGGGTCTCTTCCTCAACTAGTTCAATCAAAATCTCTAGAGGGTGGGGACTCAATCACTGGTATTTTTAAAGTCCCCCATTTGATTATGATGCTCAAAGAGGGTTGATTTAACTCTATATAACAATCCTTCAAAAATTATTTTGAAGTTAGGATAGCAGAGTATTTCATAGAATTTGCGTATTTGAGAAGTGTAACCAAAATCCTAAAGCCAGGAAATTGAATCATGAAATTTAAATTCTGTTGTTCTGGATATAGGAATAGCTTTAGAAAACTTTTAAATTGAAACTGCAGATTTTTTCCCCCAGATGAGATCTTTGTTTTATTTTCTTGTTTATTATATCTTGTAATCCAGTGGTTTTTAGTATATTTCCAGAATTATGCAGCCATCTGCACAATCTAATTTGAGAACATTTTCGTTATCCCAAAAAGAAACCCTATACCTTTCAACAGTCACTCCACATTTCCCCTTTTCCTTATCCCCTGGCAAGCACAAATCTGTCTCTGTAGATTTGCCTGTTCTGGACATTTCATATAAATGAAATCATACAGTATGTGGTCTTTTGTGATTCTTTTTTCACTTAGCAAAATGTTTTCAAGTATCATCCATGTTGTAGCATGTATCAGTATTTCATTCCTTCTTAATGCTGAATATTCTGTTGTTGGCTAAACCATGTTTTATTTATTCATCAGCTAATGGACATTTGGGGTTTTCTACTTGTTGGCTATTCTGAGTAATGGTGCTCTGAACATATGTATAAAAGTTTTTATGTTGACATAGGTTGCCGTTTTTCTTGGGTATGTATTAGGAATTAAACTGTCAGGTCATTTGGTAACTCTAGGTTTAACATCTTGAGGATCTGCCGATCTGTTTTCCAAAGCAGCTGTACCATTTTTTATTTTCTCCAGCAAAATATGAGGGTTCCAGTTCTCCACACTTTCACCAACAATTGTTATCAACTGTCTTTTTTTGAGTATAATTATTTGGGTGGGTGTGAAGTGGTATCTTGTGGTTTTTTTTTTTTTTTTTTTTTTTTAAGATTTTATTTATTTATTCATTTATCCCCCCCTTGCTGCTTGTGCTCGCTGGGTCAGCCAACCACACCGTGTGGGTGGGCTTGCCTTCACCAGGAGGCCCCGGGAACCGAACCCGAGGCCTCCCATATGGTAAACGGGAGCCCTACTGATTGAGCCACAGCCGCTTCCCTATCTTGTGGTTTTGATTTGCATTTTGGGCAGCTAATGATGTCGATCATCTTTTCATGTACTCATCTATTTGTATATCTTTGATGAAATGCCTAGTCAGATCTTTTGCCCATGTTTTCATTGGGTTTTATTCTGGATACAAATCCCTTATCAGATGTATTATTTTCATATTTTTCCAGTCTGTAACGTGTCTTCATTTTCCTCATGGTGGTTCTTGAATTTTTTCTTTTGTGTAACATCTGGTTTTTTTTTTTTTTCTTTTGTCACTTGTGCTTTTGTTATCATTTTTAAGAAATCATTGCCTAACTTACATATTTACTCATATATTTTCTTCTAAGAGTTTTATAGTTTTAGCTCTTATATTTGGGTAGGATGGTGCATTTTGAGTTAATTTTTGTGTACGGTGTCAGATAGGGGTCTAAATTCATTCTTTTGCATGTTTTCCCATCACCATGTTGTTGAAAAGACTTCTTTCCCCCATTGAATTGTGTTGGCACCCTTGTTGAAAATAGTTGACTATAAATGTAAGGGTTTATTTCTAGACTCTTGAGTTCTATTCCGCTGATCTGTACATTTATCCTTTTGTCCATACCATGCTGTCTTGATTAATGTAGCTTTGTAGTAAGTTTTGAAATTGGAACTCTGTGGCCTCCAGCTCAATTCTTTTGTTGTTGTTGTTCAAGAATGTTTTGGCTATTCTGAGTCCTTTGCATTTCCATATCAATTTTAAGATGAACTTTTTAAGTTTCCACAAAATAACAGCTGCAGTTTTAATAGGGATTGCATTGAACTGTAGATCAATTGAGGGAGGGTTGCTATCTTACCAATATAAATTTTCCAGTCTACAGACATGTGATGTCTTGCCATTAATTTAGGTCTTTCTTTAATTTCTTTCCAAAATGCTTTGAAGTGTATAACTCTTATACTTTTGTTGTTAAATTTATGTTAAATTTAGTCCTAGATATTTTCTTTTAAGATTATTTTCTTAGTTTCATTATTTATTGTTCAGCACTAGTGTATAGACAGAGTTGATTTTTGTATATTGATCTTATATCTTGCAATCCTGCTGAACATGTTTATTAATTCTAGTATTTTTTTAGTGTATTCCTTAGGATATTCTATATACAAGATTATGTCATCTTTAAGCCAAAATGAAAGTAACAGTCAAGCCTTTAATCACTTAACAAGAGGCTACCTGGAGAAAGCACAGCTTCAGAAGTGTTCCATTTTTTCCCCATGGAACAGCACAGTCATGGGTATCATCTCACTGCTAAGAGGTTCTACTGTTTTATGGACCCAGGGTCAGGGAGGGAGAGGGAAAGAGAAGGAGGAGAGAGGAAATAGTTAGCAATGGAAAGGTACTAAGTCTTGAGAAAAGTGTCTTCAAATCCTCCTCCTCTTCCCCACGAAAAGCAGGTCTTAGCAGAGGTGCCTGGGAAAGGCCTTGGCCTTGAAATGTAGATATGCTTGAGAGCATGGCTTGTCTGTCCAGGGGCACTCAAGTCCTTGATGGCAATTCCCTTCAGAGATATCAGTGCACTAACTGTGCACAAAGTCTGATGTGGAGAGGGCAGCTTTCTTCCATGAGGCCTGCCAGGTAAAGCCTTTGTAATTGCCTGTGGCTAAGACTGAAAGATCACACTGTTTTTGTTTTTTTTTCTTCTTTGGCCATGAGCCAGACTCTACATATATATCTATAATTATTTCTATGTCTATCCATTCATATCTATATTAAGCTAAACATGAATTCATACTGATATCCCAAGTCTGATCCAGTACTACTGGGTTTATTCTAGCCTTCCCATTTGATCTAACTTTCTACAGCAACAGAGCCTGTCTCCCACAATCCACTTTTTAATCCAACCCTGTATGCATGTACAGAATTTTCAGATATTTTAATGCTTATTCCTGTGAGAAACAGCTTTACCAACTAAAGGACAGTGTTTATGTAGTTTCTTTTGCTCTAGCTAAGCGTTTTTGGTCAAAACAGTTTACTTTTTGTAAATTTTGATGTAAATTTCTATGGACTTTTGCAATGGTATAATATCGTGTATCTACCAACTCATTACTTTACAGAATAGTTCTACCACCGTAAAAATTCCACTGTACATCCCCTTTGTAGACATTCCCACTCCCCTTCTAAAAGCCCTGGCAACCACTGATTTATTTTTCAACCCTATAGTTTTTCTGTTTCCAGTATGTCATAAAAATGGAATTAATATAGTTTATAACTTTCTGAATCTGATTTCTTTCACTTACCATAATTCATTTTAAGATTCATTCATGTGGCATGTATTAGTATCTTGTTCCTTTTTATTGCTGAGTAGTATACAACTGTATGGATGTAACACAGTTTATCCATTCAATAGTTGAAGAACACTTTGTTTCCAGTTTTTTTTTTGGCAAATATGAATAAAGTTGTTTTAAGCACTTGCATACAGGTCTTTGTATGAACACATACTATTTGTCTTGGATAAATAACCTAGAAGAGGGATTGCTGAGTTGTATGGTAAGTGTATTTTTAACTTCATAAAAAACTGTCACCCATTTCATAGTGGCTATACCATTTTGCATTCCCACCACCAAGTATGAGAAAGCGTGTTCCACACCTTCACTAGATTTTTTTATTAGTCATTCTGATAAGTGTATTATGGTAACTCCTTAGAGTTTTAATTTGCATTTCCCCAATGACTAATAATGTTGAATAACTTTTTCATGTGCTTATTTGCCATCCATATATCTTCCTTGGTCAGATAGCCATATCTTTTGCCTATTTTTAAATTGGGTAGTTTTTCTCATTATTGAGTTTTGAGACTTCTTAATAAATTCTGGATATGTCCTTTATCTAGATAAGTTTTGCACATATTTCCTACTATGGCTTGTCTATTTTCTAATAGTGTATATGGAAGAGAAGATGATTTTAATTTTGAAGTTCAGTTTATCAAGTTCCTCCCCCCCAAGATGGTTCCCTTATCTGTTTGCTCTCATTGTTCATTTTTGCTTGTTTTTGCTCGTTGTGCCCCCCCCCCCCCCCCGTTTTTTCCCTTGTTGTCTGCTAGTTGTCTATTTTTTCTTTAGGAGGCACTGGGAACTGAACCTGGGATCTGCCATGTGAGAGGAGGCGGGTGCTCAACTCCTTGAGCCACATCTGCTCTCTTCTCGTTTTTGCTCATTGTTTGCTCATTGACATCCTCATTGTGTTTGCTCGTTGTCTGCGTGCTGTTTGTTTGTCTTCTTTAGGAGACATCAGGAACTGAACCCAAGTCCTCCCATGTGGGAGGTGGGTGCTCAACTGCTTGAGCCATATCCACGCCTATCAAGTTTTTCTTTAATAGATTGTGTTTTCTGTGTTGGATCTAAGAAATCTTTGCCTGACCCAAGGTCACAAAAATTGGAAGATCAGTTTTTCTTCTAGAAGTTTTTTGTTTTATGTTTCGTATTTAACCCTATAATCCATTTAGAGTTAATTTTTGTATAGGATGTGAGGCATTGGTCAAGATTTTATTTATTTTTTTGCTGTTTCATTGCCTTTGCACATTTGTCCAAATTAGTGTGGATCTGTTTCTGGACTCTGTTCTGTAGATTTTTTGTCTATCCTTTGCCAATATCACACTGACTTGGTTACTGTAGTTTTATAAAGTAAGCCTTGAAATTAGGTAGTGTGAGTCCTCCAACTTGCTTTTTCAGTTGTTTTGGCTATTCTTATTTCTCGGCTTTTCCATATACATTTCAGAATTAGTTTGTTGGTTTCCCCAAGTTTTCCCCCTGGGATTTTGATTGGGATTGCATAGAATCTACAGATCAGTTTGGGGAGAACTGACAGCATAACAATATTGAGTTATGTAATCCAAGAACGTGGTAACTCTCCCTATTTATTTAGATCTTTGATTTCTCTCATCATTGTGTTTTTCTTCCAATATATAGATCTTACACATATTTTGTTAGATTATTCCCAAGTATACCATGTTTTTTAGTACTATTGTAAATGATTTTTTTTTTATTATTTATTTTATTTTTAAAGAAGCTTTAGATTACATAAATAAGTTTTGACAAAATGATAATGGCCCGTATCCATCATTGTAATGTCGTGCAGAACAATTCCAGTGTCCCAGTAAGTCCCATGTTACACCTATTCTTCCCTCTCTCTCCCCTCAGAACTTCTGGTGATCACTGCCTTTACAAGTTCTTCCATTACTAGAATAATAATAAGTCTACTTTAGTCCATAGTTGCATTCCCCCCCCTTATGTTTGTTCATTCCTCAATCTTGAGCATTTGGGGATGTTGATGCCTACTCTGCTTCTGATTGAGAGGGGTTTTAGCTCCTATGGGGCAGATGGGTGGAAGTGCCTTGCTTGCAGTTGTAGATACTCTGTTTTTGGGGGATGGGCATTGTCCATCATCATCCTTTTGTTAGTTGTCCTGGGTGAGTCCAATGTCTCTTTTTTATTTTATTTTATTTATTTTTTTATTTTATGTTTCAATTTCATTTTGTTCATTGCTAATATATAAAAATACATTTGGTTTTGAATATTGACACTACCTTGGAAACACTCTTGGTCTAGTAGCTTTGTGTGGGGGGGGTGGGTTTTGTGGGTTTTGGTGTGGGGGGCTGTTTCTACATAGACAGTGATACAATGATGTCATCTGCAAAGAAAGTTTTATTTCTTCCTTTTCAATATATATGCCTTTTTTACTTTTGACTCCCCTCCCCCCTGTAGTTTGTATCTACAGGAGTGGGCCTGGTTTATTAGGCGCTACCTCCTCCATTACTGGAAGCCAGGAATTCCCAGAGAAGTACTTTTAAAATGAGGAAATACAAATATGACTTAAATTGAGTTAAAAACCAGCATTCATTTGAGTTTTCTTTTTGACTAGCTGAATCTATAGCATTTAAATGTTAGGTTTATCTTTTATACTCTCTTAACTTTGCTATAACTGATCTTCCATCCTAGAGAGTCTGGGGTAAGGTCTGTTCTTCCAAAATAGAGAATGTGGTGTATGGGTTATATAAGCACAGTATCTTTCTAATATTCCTATTATGTGTCTTAAGCATCTCTCCAAGAATATTCATTATGAGTCACTGAATATCCATAGAGATTGAAATGGTTGGTGTATAGTTTATGATCTATAGCTTTGTTCTGTTATAACCAACCCTCCACAATACAAAATTTGGTGTAAGGTCAGTTCTATCTAAGTCCCAATTCAAGGGATACCATCATTTTAGAACTTCTCAATATTTTCTTAAGCATCTACCCAAGGATATTAGTATAAGGACACTCCAGTGAATTTGTAACAGCACTTAAATAATGACAGTGTGTTTTAAAAGCCCATATTCTTTGCTGTACCTTAGTCATAAGTCATTAATTCTACTGAGATTGAATAGAAAGATGTAAAAAAACTTGGCCATATATAGTCAGCCCAGAATCGTAGAAGGAGGACAGAAATTCACACAAGAAATTAGGCAGAGATTCTAAAATCTAAGCAGCTACTGAATCTGTGGCTGGATATTCCTGTCCTCAGAGTAATATTAGTTCTTACACTTTGAGATTTTGTTAAAACCATTAATATATTATGTTCATCATATCAGATTTGAAAAAATACATTATGCATTTTTAAATCACTTTACCAGCCAGACTTCACTAGTAACATTGGGGACCCTTTCAAGTCTTCATACAAATTTTATGGTTGTTTACACAAGTACACAATTTTATATACTGCTTTTTTCCCCTTTAGTAGTACAATATAAAATATTCTGCTTAAAACTCTTTGGGGGTGGGGGGAGCAGATGTGGCTCAAATGGTTGAGTGCCTCCTTTCCACACGAGAAGGTCCTGGGTTTGGTTCCCAGTGCCTCCTAAAAACAAAACCAGCAAACAAATGAAAAAGCCAACTCAGGGGAGTCGATGTGGCTCAGTGGTTGAGCATTGGCTTCCTGGGTTGATCCCCACCCCAGTACCTCAAAAAAAAAAAATAATAACTTTGGAAACAAAATTTTAGTAGTCATAATATTCTGTCAAATCGAAGTAGCATAATTTATCTAAATATCTCTTGTTGGATGCTTAGACTGCTTCCCTATAGCTGTAATAGCAAAAACAAACCCCAAACTGATGTTTTTGCATATGAAACTCTGGAAATTTAAGGTACTTTTCTCAAAATAGAGTCCTAGAATATGAACATTTATAAAGCTTTTGATAAAATTTTTATACACTTAAAAAATATAAAATACGGAATAATTAGTATGCAAAGTGGGTTAAAGACTTACCTACTCGGGGGCGATGTGGCTCAAATGGTTGGGCGTCCGTCTGCCATATGGAGGGACCTGGGTTCGATCCCCGGGACCTCCCGGTAAAAAAAAAAAAAAAAAAAAAAGACTTACCTACTCAAAGTAAGTGAAAAGGTACTAATTTTCTTAGAAAATGATGTAATTTCAATGATAGAAACAATGGTTTTACTGTGAATAGTAGCATAATGGTAATATAATAGATGTATGGAAAAGGTATGGAAGCTGACTTTTGGAGGATTTTTTCCCCCCTTTTTAGAAGTATTTAAGCAATAGTAAACCTGTTTTTAAAAAACTTATGGTTGGGGGCGGATGTGGCTCAAATGGTTGGGCGCCCGCCTGCCATATGGAGGGACCTGGGTTCGATCCCCGGGACCTCCCGGTAAAATTAAAAATATATATATATATAGAAGGCGCATGGGCTGCCAGGTTCTGTGTGCTGCTGAGCCATCAGGCCCCGGGAGCCATGCAGCAGGATGATGACGTAACAGGGGAGAGACAAGACGAGATGCTCCGAAAGCTCCAGAAGCCAGGAGCAGAGGTGGCGCAGGCGGCAGAATACCTCTCTCCTACATCGGAGGTCTCCAGGATTGAATCCTGGTGAAGACTGGAGAAGGAGCATGAGAAGAGATGGCAGGAAACAGACACGGAGAATTGCCCAGCGAATGGACACAAAACAGCAAATGGGGAAGGGGGGGTTTAAAATGGATAAAGTAAATAAGTAAATCTTAAAAAAAAACAACTTATGGTTAACTCTTAAAAGGAGATTCTCTGCTAACAACTCTCTAGATAAGGACTAGCACTTTCATTCAGCTTACCATAAAGGAGAATACTGGTGTTCAAGAAAAGAAAACATTAAGATCTCACTGTTGCCCTTACACCCGAGCAGCATCAAGTTGCTGGGATGATTGCCACAGAGGTGCAGAGTATGTTCTATCTTAAGGATTTGCTAAAGTAGAAATAGTATTCATTTTTTGTTTCTCTTCACTTTTTACTCAAGGATATTTCCTTACCCTGAAACACTAATAATCCAAGTTTGCATATTCATGCTGAGTGTAGTATGTTAAGTAGGGGAAGAGTAAATGAAAACTAGAAGTACAGTTACACAGTTAAAACTGGTGACAGCATTGGTATCGGTGTTAACCTAATGCCTAGAAGTTAGGAGGCTCTTTCTCTACTTGAGGTTTTTTCCATTTTAAATGTAATTAGAAGTTATCCCCTTTTTTTTATGTGAAGATTAAGCATTAGTGATACCTTAGTTCCCTTAGTTTCAAACTTGTAGGAGAAACTGGTAACTCTTACTCTTCTAGGAAAACTAATAATAAACTAATTACAGGTGTCTTATTGCCTAGATGTGTGTTAATGGCCTTTATTTTGGTCATGTTAAGTATTTCTTGCTAAAGTGGGTTGATTCAGTTAAATTTTTAAAAAGGAGTTTGGCAAGAGCTCAGGTTTTGCAAAGCATTTCCTAAAAAATGGTTTTTATGTCAATACTTTCTCTGAGCTAAATATGTCAGGACCTTACAGTTAGGGTATATTTAGATCCAGTGATTAAAAAATTTTTGGTCTATACTTCATTTTTACAGATAGGGAAATTTGAGGCTCTGATTAGGTAAGCCACCAAAATTATTACGTGAGGACACACAACTTAGTAACTGGCAGAGCCAGAACCAAACCCTGGCTTTCCTGTCTGAGCAGAGCAGACTTTCTAGTGTATTAACTCTGTTTCTTCCAAATTACTGATGAAAATGAGGGAGCTGTTGTATCACATTTGTACAGTATTGATTGATCCTCTTTGTTACACTGAGAAACAGATTTGAAGTCCATGAGTCACCACTATCTTTAGTGTTCTTTGTCCTCATCCCCAACCTCCATTACTTTAGACCTCACCTGTTTTGGTACACTATGATCACTTTCTCACTTAATGTCCTAGGGGGACTGGATACTCCTGGCTGCCAGTCTTCTGCATGGAATATGCCAATGTTGTTCTATAAATCTGCCACCTGCCACCATGTGGCACTCTGTCTCCCCTTCCTAGACACAGAGTCTCCTGGGTGTAAGAGTCCATGTAGCAGCCAGTAACTGCACAGAGCTATGAGACAACATAAAGTTTAGGTTTGCAAGGAGAACATGGATATATTTACTTCCTCCAGTCAACATATACCAACATTTGGTTGGTATAAGTCTATTGCACGTAGAACATTAGCATTTGAATGTTATGTTTTATGGATTCCATGTGGTTCTGGCATGCCATCAGATCAGTGGCTGGCAAGTCGATTATACCACCAGCATAAACACTCAAGTGTGCAATGATACCAAGTGTAGTACTAAGTCCTGATTTAGTGTCACAAATTCAGTCTGAAATTATTCAGCCACTAAAAATGTTGGCTGAAAAGACTGGAAACTTGGAAGTACTTATAGGTAAGAAAAAAATCACGATAGAAAATTGAACTTGAAGGACATGGGTTTATGGCCAAGTCATTTGAGACTAAGGTTGCAGAGGCAGCTAATGTAGTAACATAGTAAAGGTCCTTAACATTTCTAAGGCAGAGACTTTTTTTGGGAGAGGTTTTTCAAACAGGAAACTATCAAACCACCTCAGAATTAAAAAGTGATGACACAGTACAAAGGTCTGGAGGGTTGAAGCTCTTCAGCTTTGTCTGTGCTATTTTTTTCTTCTAAGTACCAAGTCAGAACCACTAGAGGGGGCCCTTGACACATGCCAACTCCATTTGCTCACTGGCTTTTCAATGTGCTGTTTCCTCTCATCCTTTATTAGAATTCAGGAGCAATGAGAAGGTTGAGATGTGATATTCTGAGAGTTTATGAAACAAGTGTTTACTGCTTGCAGCTCAGTCACATAAATTGGATGCTTTTAGCCAAGGTACCTAGTGCTTACAACAGGTTATATTGCTTTTTAGAAAGCTCTGCAGCAGCTGTTTAATGGGATCTTATTAACAAAATGTCAAACTGCAACAGCCCTGTTTCTCCTCAGAGCAGTTTTTACTGCCTGTGCCTTCTGAATCTCATATGGACCCAGAAGAAATTATCCTAGTTTTATTATTTACTATTTTTGTCTCTTTTTGTGCATTCCTTAAATTGAAACAGCTTCATTTTACAATTTCTAAATCATCTCCCTAAAAGTCTGAGAGTCCAGATTAGGGTCTCTTACGTTCTTTGACATGGGTGCTTGCTGATTTGTTTTCTAATAGGTCACCCAACCCGTGTAGACTTGGAGAAGGCACTATTATCCCATTTAGGATTGTTCCAGGAGTCCATTTTCTAGACTGCTTAAGTATAAAGGGTTCTTCCCCTTGGTGAGTAGGTATGTAGGAGCATGCGTGCATGCAACGCACTCCTGCCTTCCATACCTCAGGTGAGGTCACACAGCAACTAACTATAAAGCTAGATCTCTTATGACTGATGTGAATCCTGGCATTGAGCATGGCCTTGTGATGGGGTGGCAGTTAAGGAGCAAATAGCTAAATAAGCAAAATGGTGTTTTAGTTCTGAGATGAGAATGTCTTGTCTTTGATCTCAATTGTGAGATTAAAGCTCTGAGGGAAACCCCTGAAGCAGAGTGCCAAAGACCCAGTAATCCTTACCCTTTGTTTTCTTTTATTCTTGTGGACACTGACACGCTCCTGGAGTGCCTGTCCATTTAAAGAGACTTTGATTGCAGGTGGTTATCTTGATTGCTTGGGGCAGAAACTTGAGGATTACAATCTTGGAGATACCCCCTTTGCTGTGTATTGATTTGTACAGGCTAACCTTGTGTAAGCAACTTAGTCATCAAACATACTAAGTACCCGGCGGGCCCTTTAAACATCTCCGGGAAGGGTAACAACTTTGAAATGGGTTGTGTTCACCCCAGTTTGCAGAAGAGGAAACAGGTTTGGTGAAGTAACTGGTCTAAAAGTTCTTGTTAGAAAGTGTTGGAGCTGAGGGTAGAACCCTGGTCCACCTACTCTACCAGACCTTTCTGGCCTCCATTTTAAAACTCAAAATGAAGTCATTGCCAACACTTGCAGATAGACTAGCCACAATGAAGAGTGACAGGCATCTCTGAACCAGTGGGTTTCAGATGTGTCTAAAATTTAGGATGTATTTGTGGAAATTTCATTATTTCCTGCCTGTGCCCCCTCCCCCTTCCCCCCTTGTCATGTTCACAAAAGCAGGTGGCTTTGTTGCATCCTGGGTTATGCAATCTCTTTCAGAGGATACCTGAGAAGGAGTTGGAAATCCAAAGCCAGGAGCTGCTTCTTCCTCACTCTGTATGACCCCTATTTTGTCTTTGTAGAGTAGGTTGCTGGCTGAGCACCTTTGCTTCTACCTTCAACTCCTCTCACCTGCCCCAACTCTGTTCTCTCCTCCCAGCTTAAAAAAGGGAAAGGTTGCGTGTTAGAACTGAAAGGGTTACAGGCAGAACACTCCCACCACTCCCTCCCCTTCCTTGATCCTGCCCCTTAGAGCTCAGCTTTTCCTAAGGAGAGCCTGGGGTCAGTTCTCATTTATCTTTCTGGACTGTGATTTTGCCTCCTACTTTTTGTCTTTTGGCCCTCAAATCCATTTAATTATGCTTCTCTTTGTAGTTTGCAAGTATAGGAGAGATTTTAGAGAATAAACTTGGGATATTTGAGGTAAGAATGGAAATGGAAATGGAAGTTGATCTAAGAAGAGTTCCAGGTTGCCAAACTATTAGACACATTAGTGCAGGGGCATGGGGTAATAATTTTATTTGCCCTACAGAGCTTTGCCCCACCCTAGGATTGACCCTAGCAGCTGGGTAAGAATCTGGAATAATTTAGTCTGAACTCTATCTAGAAATGTATGCAAGACCCCATATACTATTTCATTAGCACACTGGAGGGCTTCTAATCTAAACCTGTATTACTCAAGCCTTGCCTTATCATCTGACTCACTGGGGGTGGTTGTTGAAAATGCCTTTTCTCCAGCCTCTCCCCCTGGAGATTCTCAATCAGCAGGTCGGGGTCAGTGACCAGGAGAGCCTCCTGGTCACTAGGAACATCTATTGGCCTCAAAGAGTGTGGTCAGGCCCACTGAGACGTTTGAGCTTTGAAACAAAGTTTGCTCTGTGAACCTGGGAGAAATAATTTCTGAGGCATCTGTGCAAGGAAAGTGTCAGAGTTTTTTGTTCCAGTTTTTACCCAAAGAGGAAAGTGAAGCTTTTACTTTAATTAAGGTTACCTTAACTAAGGTAACTGGGTGGGGCAGCATCTAGTTACAGAACTACAAAGTCTCTGCAACTGGGAGAACCTTTGGAAAGAAAGGTCCCCAAGCTAGAGGGCTGGGATTACGGAGATGAGTAAACCCAGGTCTCCTACCTCTAGGCCAGCCACAATAGTATGCTACCTCCCCCATTTTACTTAGGGCTTTTTAAGCTAATGCCTATTTTGATAGAGGATGATTTTAAAATTTACAAGCTTAAGTCTCATAGAGCCCTTCTCACTAAGAGAGACCCGAAGAGTCTGTGCCTGCAGGCAATTCTGAGGGCAGGATTTGTGGGGAGGGGAGAGCTAATTACAGTGTTTGCAGCTAGAGGACTCTATAGCTGCTCCCCTCAGCCCTGATACCTTCCTTATACACCAGTGGTATTCTCGGGAGCTTTTGTTGAAAGCCAACAGCCAGAACCCAACATCTGGAGAAGGGCCAACTCAGTGGTGGTCTCTAGCCCAGCCAGTGTGAGCCCTGCCACCTTGAAAACTCCAGTGGCCCTTGTCCGGCAGCCTGGTTAGTCTGTCACAGGCCTCATTATGACTCAGCTTCTCCTCCAGATGGATTCATCTGATTAAGGGGGGCCAATAGGATGACAAAGCTCGTTCTATAGGGCACTAAAACCATACCTTTGAAGTTACCTTTTCTAGTGAACAAGAATCATTTCCAACTTACCAATCCTCTAGTTTTCTATAAGTTAAACATCTAGTTTTATGGAATTTGGGCCTGATTTAGTAGTAAAGAGTGAGTCAAAGTTGCTTTCCCCTAGAGCGGTGTTTTTTTTTTTTTTTTAAGATTTTATTTATTTATTTATTTATCCCCCCTCCTTGCTGCTTGTGCTCGTTGTGTCCATTTGCTGTGCGTTTTTCTGTGTCTACTTGTCTCCCTTGTTGCCTCGTCTTGCTGCGTCAGCTCATGGCACCTCATGGGCTGGCTTGCCTTCACCAGGAGGCCCCGGGAATCGAACCTGGGGTCTCCCATATGGTAAATGGGAGCCCTATCGATTGAGCCACAGCCGCTTCCCTAGAGCAGGGGTTCTTAACCTTTTTTGTTCCATGGACTCCTTTGCTAGTCAGGTGAAAACCATAAACCCTTTACTAAGTCCACACTATACTGTGTGTTATTAATAAGTATATCACATCTGCACCAACACGTCCCCACAAGAATAATGTTTTTCAGAATTTCAATTCAAGCTCATGGACCCCTTGTTAAGAACCCTTGCTCTAGAAAGTCAGATGACCCTGCAGGGGCTTGTTTGACAGTGCTCCGGTGTGGCTTTGAAAGAGCATCCAATAAGTTGTGGCCTTATATCCTAGTATGGGATACATTTTCTAAACCTCTGAAATTGCTCTGACCACCCTCCCTGGCCCTCAGATGTGATCTTGAGGAAAGTAGCTCAAGGACCTTTAGGTTGTAGAGGAGGGGTGGGGCCTAATAGAGAGCAACTCAGGTCAAGTCCAGTTGAGTGGAAGGGGTATGGGGAGGAAGGGGAAGTGTGGATAACAGTGGGGAGTTTGGGATATGCATGATAGGATATGAATGGATAGATTTGGGTGATGACACTGGTTTTATTCCACAAGTATTTGATTTAAAAGCCTGTGAATTAGGTGCTATGATTAAATCCATTTTACAGATGAGGAAACTGAGCTTAGAAGCTTAGAAACAGGCCCAGAGTCACCCAGCTAGTAACTGATTAAGTCCAGAGTTAATCCAGGCCTGTGTGGTCTCCTGAGAAGATAATGTGTGGGAGGCCACTGGGTGCGAGGTAAGTAATACAGTGTGAGCGCACACAATGGTGGAGATAGGAGGTGACACTGTATCTGTGAGCAAGCTGAATGGGAGGTAGGGACACTGTGTGTATCCATGAATATGCTGGGTGGGAAGTGATGGCTGTGAGTGTGCACATGCTGGGCAGAGGTGGGAGGTGATGCTCTGAGTGTGCACGTGCTGGGTGGAGGTGGAGGTGATGCTCTGAGTGTGCACGTGCTGGGTAGAGGTGGGAGGTGATGGCATGAGTGTGCACGTGCTGGGCGGAGGTGGGAGGTGATGGCGTAGTGTGCACAGGCTGGGCAGAGGTGGGAAGTGATGGCTGTGAGTGTGCACATGCTGGGTAGAAGTGGGAGGTGATGGCGTGAGTGTGCATGTGCTGGGCGGAGGTGGGAGGTGGTACTGTGAGTGTGTACATGCTGGGTGGGAGGTGATTGAGTGTGCAACTGCTGGGTGGAGGTGGGAGGTGATGCCGTGAGTGTGCACGTGCTGGGCAGAAGTTGGGAGGTGATGCTCTGAGTGTGCATGTGCTGGGTGGAGGTGGGAGGTGACACGCTGAATGTGCATGTGCTGGGTGGAGGTGGGAGTTGACGCCGTGAGTGTGCACGTGCTAGGCGGAGGTGGGAGGTGATGCCGTGAGTGTGCACGTGCTGGGTGGAAGGTAGGAGGTGACTTCCTCTGGCAGCAGGTGCAGGGCCCAGGCCTGGTGTGGTATTACACATCTAAACAAAGCCAACTGCAGGATTCCACATATCCCCAATGCAAGCCCTCATTCCTCTTCAACACCAGTCATCTAATACCCCAGGGAATGAGCTCAGAGAGTGGGGGTCCCAGCAATGATGGCAGCTGACGGTGCCTTTGACAGATTTGTCCTCAGCCTTCAGCATTGTTTCCAGGAAGTATGGGTCTCTTCCCTCCTGTGGATTGGAAGGAGGGGGAGGCACCAGGGAGGTGGGGGCATATGGGGTCTGTAATCGGATCAGAGGCTGTGATGGTGACAGCTGCAGCAGGAGCCTGAGGAGGGGGCTTGGGCACCCAAGCCTGGGCAGGTGGAGAAAGGCTGGGCCTGGGGTTTGCACTCATTCATCATTCTTGAGGTGTCTTTCCTGGGGCCCTGGGGCTTTCAATCCAGCGTCTATACCAGAGTCCCTGGTGTCATCAATAGACCCTGCCCATTTGTGGGGAGGGCCTCAGGGAAGCTCCCACCCATTGGGGGAGTCAATAAACTTAGACTCTGGAAAAAAAAGCCTGGGTTTTTTAAACCTGTCCTTTTGCTAGTTGTGTGGTCTTGAACAAGTTTGCTAACCTCTTTGTTTCCATTTTTTTCCTGGTAAACTGGAGTCACCACCTGCAATTATCTTAAAAGGTGGTTCGAGAAATAACGTAGTGCTTTGTACACAGTAAATGCTCCATAAGAATTAGGTTTATTTGTGTCAATTGACATTCAAGTTATATTTATAATATTTGGGGTCAGGGACAGCTTTAAGAGGAGCTTTAATGAAATCCATGCTAATAAAGTATAAAATTTAGGGGTGTTGGGAAGCAGATGTGGCTCAAGCGACTGGGTTCCTGCCTATCACGTGGGAGGTCCTGGGTTCAGTTCCTGGTGCCTCCTGGAGAAGGTGAGCTGGTGCGACAGGCAGGCATGGCAAGCTGACGCAACAAGATGATGCAACAAAGAGGAAGGACAATGGGAGACAACAAAGCAGGGAGCTGAGGTGGCTCAAGTGATTGAGCCCCTGTCTCCCACATGGGAGGTCCCAGGTTCGGTTCCTGGTGCCTCCTAAAGAGAAGATGAGCAGACACAGTGCACAGATAATGGACACAGAGAGCACACAGCAAATGGACATAGAGAGCAGACAGCAACCACAAACAATGAAGGGGGTGATTAAATAAATAAATCTTAAAAAAAAAAAAATTTCACTTTAGAAAGGGCTCAGCAGCCAGCCCCTTTATTTTCTGGTATGTTTAAGATGGAACGCTACCATACACTTATCTATTATTGTGTACCATACTATCCCAAAATTTGGCAGTTTAAAACAAGAGCCATTTTATTGTTATCTCCCCATTTTGTGGGTCAGGAATTTGGGCAGGGCTCAGCAAGGCAAATCTGCTCCATGTAGCCTGAACGGCAGTCACTTGGTGACAATCAGCTGGTGAATGGGCCAGTCGGGACGGTTCCAGAAGGCTTCACCACATGTCTGGTGCACTGTTAGGGATGGCTGGAAGGCTGAATACAGCTGGGACTGCCAGCCTGAGGCCTGCACGGGAGCTCTCCAGTGTGGAGGTTTCAGGGTGGCTGGACTTTTTACATGGCAGTTCAAGGTTCCAAGGCAGAGGCTAGAGTGCAAGCTGCTAGACTTCTTACGACCTAGCCTTGAAAGTCCCGGAGCGTCACTTTGATACCATTCAATTAGTCAAGCAAGTCCCTATGGCCAACCCAGATTCAAATGGGGTGGGGGGGAATTGGACTCTACTTCACAACGGGAAGAATGGCCAAGATTTTGCCATCTTTAATCTACCACAGTTACCTGCAAAAAGACTTTTTTTTTTTTTAAGATTTATTTATTATTTCTGCTCGCGCCCCCCCACCCCCACCCCCATTGTTTTTGTGCTCGCTGTCTGCTGTCTGTGTGTTCTTCTGTGTCTGCTTGTATGCTCTTTAGGCAGCACCAGGAACCGATCCTGTTACCTTCCGGAGTGGAGAGAGGCTGCTCAATCTCTCGCGCCACTTCATCAGCCTGATCTGATGCGTCTCTCATTGTCTCTCTTCTGTGTCTCTTTTTCTTGTGTCATCTTGCTGCACCAGCTCTCTGCACAGGAGGCCCTGGGAAACGAACCTGGACTTCCTGTGTGGTAGACGGGAGCCCAATCACTTGAACCACATCCGCTTCCCCATATAGACACTTACGAAGTATTGCTTGGGATAGAACTTTTCCAGTGGCATCTTTGGGGAGTAAAACAGTTTGGGACTGGCCACCAGCAAACCAGGATTTGAATCCAGCCAACCATCACTTTGAACCCCAATTACACTCAAGGTCCTATGTCTGATGCTGGAAATACGGAGATGGAGAAGTGAGTTTTCCTAGGTTAAGTCTCAGCTTCAACCTGCTTCTAATGGGAATGATCTCAGGCTTGTCATGTCCCTTCTCAGGACCTCACTTTCTTGGCAGTAGAATGAGAAGGAGGTTGGGCTTGCGACCCACTGAGCCTTTTCTCAGCACCAGCACCCTGTGCTGGCACCAACACTGGCACCTTGGAGACAACTGAGGAAGACTTACCTGCTTCATGCCAAGTTTCCAGGCAATGTTTGTGTACCTCTTGCCTTTGGCAAGTCACAGAAGAGCAGCCTTACAAAGCTCAACAGGGAAGAGGTATATGATCTGTCTCTCAGGGTGTACAAAAACAAGACTTTTTAGGCCCTTCTCAGGAAATCTGAGACATAGAGTGAACCCACAACAAATGAATTTCAGTGTGAGGGACTTGGGATTTGCAAGAAATGTTTCCATTATCCTTAATATGTTTACTTATTTGATCACACCTCCCCGCCTCCCCAGTATGTCACCCATATCCCATGTCCTCCACCAATACCTCCCTCACACAGTGCTCTCCTGTCACTGCTTGGGCTCTGACGCCCCATTCCAGGCTGCCCCCTCCAGCATGCATAGCTGTTCTCTCTCCTCATCTAGCTTGTGGGCTCAGGCTCCCCACACCAGGCTGGCCCCCACACGGCCATTCCCTTCACACCACTTGGACTCTGACACCTCATTCCAGGCTGTCCCTCTGCCCCTGCATCTGACTGTCATCCATGGCCCACTTGATCTCTGAGCTCCCCACATTGGGCTCCATGCCCCCACCCCCAGTGGCTTCCCTCCTTGCCCTGTTTGGTTTCTGACCATCTATGCCAGGCCGACCCTCCACAGGGCATCCTCCCTGCCCCCTTCTGTTCTCTCACAACTGGCTGCCCCCCCACGGACATCCTCCTCTCCCTGCTCAGGCTCTGAGTTGCTGCAGCCCCTTCCCCCCCACACACACTGATGAAGGAAGGAGAGGGGAGAGAAGAGGAAGATGTAGAGTTTAACAGTTTCTTTTTTCAATAATTGAAGTAACTGAAGCTTAGAGAGGCTCAGTCACCAGCCCAATGTCACAGCCAGTAAGTGGCAGAGATGGGATTTGAACCCTACAAGTCAGGCTCCAGAGCTCCTGCTCCTACCTCCTATGCTGTAGCACATTCATTAAGGCCTCCTTGATGTTATTGCTGGGTGAGTTGATTCAGCTCCAGCCCTGATAGTCTGCAGTGTACGATAGAGGATGTTTCTCTATTTCACAGGTGAGGAAGCTCAGACTCAAAGGATTTAAGCACCTTGCCCAAGGTCACACAGCCCGGAAGCACCAAAGCCAGGCTGAACCTCAGTGCCTGTTGGGCTCCAGGCTGTGAGCGTAATCCTGTGCTACAGGGCCTAGAGGAAATGGCCGGTGACTCCAGTTCTTCTCGCCTCGGTCCAGGAATTATCTAACGCAAGGTGGAGTCCTCGCCCTACATTTGTGGGGTTCCCGGCATATTATCAGCTGACCAAGGCAGTGTAGCCCAGAGGAAAGCACATACGATTTAGAGCCTGTGCCACTGACTTGCTGTGTGACCTCTGACAAGTTAAAAACCTCTCTGAGTTTCATGGCCCCAATAATGGTACTTCTCTCCTGGGTGGCCATGAGTAATCAGTAAGATAGCAGGTCATTTGTCTGCTATGGAGTCTGGCCCAGGGTGAGCCCTCAGTGAATGGGAACTGTTACTGTTTTACCATCAGGCCTTAGAAAACACTGGGAAGGCCTTGACCAGCACCTAATGAAGTGAGAAGGTGTCACAGTGAGTTCAGAGCTGTGGAAATGGGGAGGCATGAGGTGGGCAGAAAGCCAAGAGCTTTAACTCTAAGCATGATAATTAGACCCCAGAGGCTCATCTCTTCCCTGCTTTCAAGCAGCGTTTCTTAATAAGGCAAAACAAATTGTATTGGTACATTTCTTGGGGCCATAAAGGAAGCTAGCATCTGCCAGTGGGATGCGGAATGCAGGAAGCACTGCCTCTGGGGACTCCAAGGGCTGTTGGAGCTGGCTCCCCTTTGTTTGGGGGTTTGGAGAGGTGAACCTGAGAAATATGAGGGTGAGCTGCTCTCCAGGGGTAGAGTAACCCTTTATCAGAAATGCCATGGGCTCCAGCTTGTGGGACCTGGGATCAGCAGTGCACCCCCAAACCTGTTGGGTGGTGGTTTCAGCCTTTTTCTCCTGTATCCTTCACTGACGCCCTCAGCCTGAGGACTCAGGTTGACCAGCCGAGAACCTGGGCTCTGAGGCAGCCAGTCAGAGACCTTCAGCAGCCAGCACCCTTCCAGGGAGAGGCTGGCCCTCCGGCACCCTTTCTGTCATAGCTTCTGAAATTCAGACAAGGCCTGAGCTTGAACCCTGACACATGTGCCCTGGGCCAAGTCCCCTCACCTGTGTCGCTTCTGGGTTGGTTTCAGTGGATTGATGATCAGCCTTACTATGGGTTATGCTTTCCTCTCTCTTTGCATGCCTAGTAATCTGACCGATGCCAGACATTGTGAATTTTACCCTGTTGGGTTCTGGATATTTCTGTCATCCTACAAGTCTTCGTGAACTTTGTTTAGGAATGCAGTTAAGTTACTCTGAAACAGTTAATCCTTCTGGGTCTTTTATGCTTTGTAGGGTGGATCCAGAGCAGTGCTCAGTCTTGGGCTATTCCCCAGTGCAAGGTTCTCCTGGGTACTCTACCTGGCGCCCTGTCACTTAGAAGCGTTTCTGTTCTGGTCAGTGGGAACAGGCACAGCTCCCAGCCCTTGTGTGAATACCACGTGCTGTCCTCTGCCATTTTCTCAATGGTTCTTCCTCATACACATTCACTGACTAGAACTCAATGCATACTTGAGGGGGACCCTCTGCAGATCTCTGAGTTTCTCTCTGTGTGCACTTCTATTTTTTTTTTTATTTTTTTTATTTTACCGGGAGGTCCCGGGGATAGAACCCAGGTCCCTCCATATGGCAGACGGATGCCCAGCCATTTGAGCCACATCCGCCCCCCACTTCTATTTTTTTTAAGATTTATTTATTTATTTCACCCAGCCCCCCACCCCCATTGTTTTGCACTTGCTGTCTGCTCTCTGTGTGTTCTTCTGTGTCTGCTTGTCTTCTCTTTAGGTGGCACTGGGAACCAATCCTCGGACCTTCTGGAGTGGGAGTGAGGCACTCAATCTCTTGCGCTACCTCAGCTCCCTGGTCTGCTGCGTCTCTTATTGTCTCTCTTGTTGTCTCTTTGTTGCATCATCTTGCTGCACCCGCTCTCCGCGCAGGCCAGCACTCTGTGCGGGCCAACTCTCTGCACGGGCCAGCTCTCCACGCAGGCCAGCATGCCTTTCACCAGGCGGCCCCGGAAATCGAACCCTGGCCCTCCTATATGGTAGATGGGAGCCCAATCGCTTGAGCCACATCCGCTCCCCCTTGTGCACTTCTCTTATCTTTGCTACTCTGTCCTATGAACTCTAGCTGACTCGGTCTTCCCAGGCTCTCAGCTCTGCCTCCTCAACTCAGGCAGTCCACTGGGCTCTGCCTCAATTCCTCCCTCTCTGAACTGTGGCCTGGAAACTTCCTTAAGGCAGTCGGCTGTAGCAGTGGTGGGGCTCACCGTGTTTGTTTTCCATCTTTCAGGGATCACTGTCCTTTGTTGCCTGATGTCCAGTGCTTGAAAACCATAGTTTCACAGTTTTGTTTTTTTCTAGGTTTTTGTTGTTGTTGTTGTTCTTGTTTCTGGAGGGTAAAT
Organism: Tolypeutes matacus; assembly: GCA_026826555.1. Taxonomy (NCBI): domain Eukaryota; kingdom Metazoa; phylum Chordata; class Mammalia; order Cingulata; family Chlamyphoridae; genus Tolypeutes; species Tolypeutes matacus. The sequence continues at coordinate 3,600,819 of JAKSZT010053836.1, forward strand.
ATGGCCTCTGTTACTCCAGCTTTGCCAAAAGTAGAGTCTCCTTTTGCTTTTGACTATGTAATAGTCAAGGTTTCTAATTGGTTCTCTTTCATTATCCACCACTTCTTTTCTTTTCTTTCTTTCTTTTTTTTAATTTCTGACTTTTTTTGTTTTGTTTTGTTTTTTGGATTGTTTTTTGGCTCATAATATTTTGTTTCTCCGTGTGTGGTATTCCTTCACTTCAGCAACCTAATCATATTATTTAAAAATCTTTGTCAGACAATCCTATTATTTTATCTATATTAAATTTTCCTTCCAATTATTTGATTTTCTTGGCCTTCTTTCTTAGGATTAGGCTTCTTCATGTGCTTACAAATGTTGGTTTTCAGACTCATTTTGAGTAGCCCATGGAGATATTTGTCATGCATTAGGGCAAAGATTCTTTTCATCTTTTACCTACTACTTTTATGTGCTTGGAACAGCAGGACTGCCTCAGGGTATGAACTTACAAAGCAATCTTTAAAGATTTTCTACCCCTCGGGTGTGGTAGAAAGAGCCATGATCTAAGAAAGCCAAAGCCCTGGTTTTGCATCCTAGCTCTGCTGTGTGATCCTATTCAGGTTTCAGAACTTATTTGAGGCTTAGTTCTGTCATCCAAATAATAGACATAATAACCCTTACGTTGCTGAGTTTTTGTGGAGATTAAGTGAAAGTGCCCAGCAAGGCTTCCCAAATGTTGTCGGCTGTAACTGAAGCTACGGTTGACTCGCCCATGCAGCATGAATGAAACCAGGATGTGCATACTCTGCCAGCAGGTGCAAAGGAAGCTGCTGAACTTTTAAAACAAAAGGATTCCAAATGCATGTGACTGTTCACATCTAGTACAAGTGATCCCTTAATCCAATGTGCAGGGAATGTGTGCTATTTCTGGGGCCAGAAAGTGACAAATCCCCCAGCAGGAATACCCTCCCTAGAGCCAATCATTACCACGTCTCTGGAATCCCTTAGAAAGTAACTAGACAAGGCCCATGTCTTTCTCAGCTTGGGAGGAGAGAGTCAAAATTCATATCATTCTATGTCAGAGCCATATCAGATCCAAACAGGCAGTAGTAATAATAGTAATAATTATAATAATGGGACTCCTGGGGGCTTAGGTATGCTAGAGATGGATTTGAGCAAAGAAATGCCTCAGCTAAGCCCTGGCATATCTTTTTACATTCCTGGGTCTTGATGTCATTTTCTTGAGCCCTCCACGCCCATGATCTAGCAGTGGGTTTGCCTCCACTTCCCAGTCATTTCAAGGTTCTTTGTATGGATGTATTCTTCCTTGAAGTTGCCAATTAAGGCCCCCAAAGGTCATTTCGGGAAGAGTAGAATGATATGAATGGCCACCAGTTTACCATATGCAATACCAATGCTGGCCACCAAATGCGAGCCACCCTTGTATAAGACTTGGAATTCTGGGGGAACCAAGGGTTCAGATACATTAGGATTTGGAGCCCCAAACTCCTTCCAAAGTCTTGTCATTCCCTACGCCAAAGGGACGTAAAACATCAAGGTTCATGCCTGTATTGTCCTGATGATGACGATGATGACAATGATGATGGTGGTGGTGGTGACAGCCTTCGTTTACTGAGCATTTCCATGTAAGAGGCACTTTATAAACGTCATCTCATTGCTCTTCATTCTCAACAGCCCTATAAGGCGGTATTGCTATTTTCATTTTCAGGTCAGGAACTAAACCAGAGAGGTGAGGTAACTTGCTCAAGCTCACTCAGCTAATAAATAGAGGAGGAATACTTCTCAAACTACAAAAGTTATGCCATTTAGATGTTACTAGCCATGTAAGAGTGTGCTATCTTTACCCCAATAGTGCTACTGGTATCTTAATATATTTAATTTATATGTATCTTACCCCCTTTTAAAAATGATTTCAGTAAGCTTACAAGAAAAGCATTAAATAGGTTTTTAAAAAATTTAAATTGGGGGTGGATGGACCCCCATGGTTGGGCATCCATTTCAATCCCCGGGACCTCCCAGTAAAATTAAAAAAAAAAAAAGAAAGAAAAAAATATAGAAGGTGCGCCATCAGGCCCCGCACAGGGGCATGCCAGACCCCGCCGAGCCACGCAGCAAGATGATGACATAACAGAAGCGTGACACAAGGGAGAGCCAAGATGAGACGCACCGAAAAACCAGGAAATGAGGTGGTGCAGGTGGCAAAACGCCTCTCTCCCGCACTGGAGTTTCCCAGGATTGAATCCTGGTAAAGACAGGAGGAGAAGGATGAGAAGAGAGGGCAGGAAACAGACACAGAACTGCCCAGTGAATGGACACAAAACAGCAAAAATGGGGGCGAGGGTGGGGGTTGAAGTGGATAAAAGTAAAATAAATAAATGAATCTTAAAAAAAAAATTTAAATAGGTACTCTTGAGAGGGGGAAAAAGCCAATATATTGTCAGGCTTAACTTATTTGCTGTGATTGAGTTTCAGATTGGGCTCTGTGCTTCCTAGCAGCCATAATAAAAATGGAGGCACTCAAAGTCACAGAGCTATTATTATGGAGAAACAGCTCATGTTCCTGGTGCTGATTTAGAAAGGTAATTTTTCCTAATGGCACTCAATTATGTAGAGAATAATATCTTCAGTAATGTTATAGGAAAAATGGAAGATGATTCCCCAAGGCTGTGATTTTTTGTTTGTTTACCTTCTTTAAAGAAACAAGGGCAGATGTCTTTGGGTGGATTTCCCAACAAGCAGACACTAGGATTGAGACTTTTGTGCAGGAGGTTTATTGGGAATACTCTCAGGAACAGACTTGTGAGGGAAGCAGACTTGGGCAGAGGGAGAAGTTGAACTGCAATGCACTTGCAAAGAAGCCTCATTCTCCTGATTGTACATGAAGCTCTGCAGCTAGGTTAGCCCTCCAAGATGTCCTATCTTAAGGCCAGGGGCTGTGACTTACACCTTGCACCCATCACTTATTGTGGGCTTCCCCAGGGGAGGAAGCTGCCTTCAGTGGAGGGAAATTCCCAGAAAGGGACACAGTTGTGAGCCATCAGAAGCCAAGGCTTCCAGCAGCTAAGGGAATGCATGCCTTCATCCTGAAGATGGAAGTTGGGTGCCACAGCAGCCATTACATTCCTTCCCTTGAATCTCTCGGTTCCACTAGTTTTGTATAATAAGTTTACCCCATCTTGGAACAGCTTCTCTAGAATTCTGGTGGTTTCTTTAGGGAGGAAACTTGTAAGAGGAAGGCCCCACTGCTGGAATTGGTCTTAAACCTGCGGTCTGTACTCATCATCTGTGGTAGGCAGAATAATGATTCCTCAAGGATGACTTGCCTACAAGTGATTGTTCTTGAGGGATTGTGCTATATCAGGAGCTCAGCTTAGGTCTCTGTTGTTGGAGGATTGGCTATTCAGCAGTGGTAGTAGCTAGATTAGCCTTGAGGAAGTTACCTCCTTCCCTGGCATCCTAGCTATTTCATTCACTCATTGCCAACCCATACCAGGACTCCAGTGGCTGATAACAGGCTGGCTGATATCAACTGGCCAAGTAATTCTGGTTAAAAGGCTGTTCAGTGCTTCGTCCATGGTGAATGCTTTCTGGTGTGTATTTGCATGTGATACAATGATTTCCAAACTTTATGCCCACTGCCATAGGTCCATCCACATTATTCTAGACTTCCTTGTTACCAATATTCCAATCTTTCTCTTTCCAGGATGCTGCCAAGTCACTCACCACTACCCAAGGGTCTATGTTTATTCTTATCTTGGGCTAGTTCTGGTTCCACACAAAATTGATGAGCAGTATACCAGTGATAGTTTGAGCTTTTGTGAACCCCAGAAAAGATCCTGTCTAGAGCTAATCCATTCCTGTGAATGTGAACCTATTGTAGGTGGGATTTTTTATTAGATTACTTCAATAAAGCATAACCCAGGATGGGTCTTAATCCTCTCACTGGTCCTTTATAAATGGGATGAATATGGAGAGAGACACAGAGAGAAATCCCCAGAAGCTAAGAGAGATGCCACATAAGTATAGAAAAAGCCACAGGAGCTGAGAGAAATCCAGAGGGAGTCAGAAGCTGAAGCAATGAAATCTGGAAGACAAGCAGATGCTGCCATGTGCATTCCCATTTTACAGAGGAAGCCAGGATCTCCAGCAGTCAGTCTTCAGGGAGAGAGCATTGCCTGATGCCTTGATTTGGACATTTTCACAGCCTCAGGACTGTAAGCTTTTAGGCTAATAAATCCCCATTGTAAAAGTCAACCCATTACTGATATATTGCTTTTGTCAGCTTTTAAGAAACTAAAACAATATCAGTCAAAGCTCTACCCATTGGGAAGATTGCCTCTCACCACTTTTTAAAATATATATATTATTGTTAGAGAAGTTGTGAACTTACAAAATAATCATGCACAATGTGCAGAATTCCCATACAACACCCCCTCCACCAACACATTACATTGTTGTGGGACATTTGTTACAGATTATGAGAGAACATTATCAGACTATTACTACTAACTGTGGCCTATCGTGTACATTTTCACCACTTTCTTTTAATGCTATCCCTGAGTGTGGCTACATGGTGGTCCGTCAGGTGGTCAGAGGTGTGAGCTGAGAGAGAGGCAGTACTACTCCCATGTAGTACTACTGATCTTGCAATGGCCCTTACTGCTGGCTCCACCTGTGTCTATGACTTGGTGGGTCTAAGATAACCCGGTACATGATGGGCAGCTACGGGAGGGAGAATTTCTAAAATGACTCCCCAGAGATCTGCCATCCTAATCCCACCAATGAATATGATATCTTCCCCATGGTTATGTCAAGTTGTATGGCACAGCTGAGCTTAAGATGGGAAGATTATCCAGGTGGGCCTGCTCTCATCACAGAAGCCTTTGAAAGTTGGGAGCTTTCTCTGGCTGGTAGAGAAGAGGAAACCAGAGAGATCTGAATTTTGAGGGGGAATTTGATGCACTGTTGCTGGCTTAAAGATGGAGGGGGCCACTTGTGAAGGAATGAAATGGCCTAAAGGAAATGAGAGAGGACCCTGGTTGACAACCAATGAGGAAATGGGGACCTCAGCCCTACAATTGCAAGGAACTCAACTTGGTCAACAATCTGAATGAGCAGGTTCTTACCTAGCGCCTCCAGGTAAGAGCGCAGCCTGACTGACATCTTGATTTGGGCCTTATGAAACCCTAATCAGAGAATCTAGTTGAGCCATTATGGACTTTGGACCTACGTAACTAATAATTTTGTGTTTGTTGAAGCTGTCACATTTGTGGTAGTTGCACAGCATTAGAAAACAGCAGCTCTAGCCACACAGACACTTGATATTCCATGGTCAGCAAGTTTAGAGGTCCTGTCCCTACTGCACTCTTAGGTCAGACATCAGGATCTGGTTTTAAAATGGTTTATAATTCTCTGCTGTTTGTGTCATGGCTTGCTCCAGAACCCGAATTCTTTCTATTGTAATTCTCCTGTAGGGACTTGTAGTAAATTCTACAGTGTCTTTTCTCTTCCTAAAGCCCTTTAGTACAATAGTGTCCTCGGCATCCCATGGCCTAAAAAGCACGGCCTGCACCTACTGCAGAAACCTTTCCTAGTCTGAGCCTTACTCAAGGCTGGCAGCTTTCTATAGCACTTGATGTATGAGTCAGGGCAGTATTCCAAGCATGAAATAAATATGCTGCTTCCAGAACCCAAAGAGGGTAGCCAAGCGTTGTGTTTCCTTTTTGGTGGTGGACGATGTAAGATGTGATAATTTGTCTTTTATTTTGGAGGGGATATGCTGGCAGGCCCCAGACTGCTGGACCCTTATCAATATACTAATGTGACAGGCCCTTGAGCTGACTGAAAGCACCTCTGATTTCATCTCTGTGGTAGCTCTGGGTTAAGGAAAATCAACTTTCATTCTGCGACAGGAAGAAGCATGCTCCTTCTAGCTGCTTTTGTTTAGTTTACTACTGTCCTTGTTAGACTTGTTGGTCCATCATTTAAATTACTAAAGACATTTAAGATATTTGTAAATGAGCTTAAAATTAACAACTTAAAATTTGAAAAAAGTAGAGAAACAGCAGAAACAGTAAATATATCCAAATGCTGGTTCTTTGAAAAATATCAACAAAATATATAAACCATTAACTAATGAAGAAAAAAGAGAGGAGGCAAAATACACAAAATAGAAACAAAATAACCATCGGAAAAGAGGAAATATTTTATAATTAAGACTATTTTGCACAACTTTTGCAAATAGATTTACAAATGTAGATAAAATCCATAATTTCCTGGAAAATGCAATTTACCAAAAGTGTCCTTAGAAGAGATAGAAAAGTTAAACCAAACAATTTCCATAGAAGAGTAGTTCTCAAATTTTTTAGACACTTTTACACTCTTAAAAATTTTTGAGGACACCCCAAAAAACTTTCTTTATGCAAGCTATATTTATTAATATTTATGATATTAAACATTAAAAGTGAGAAAATATAACAATATTTATTAATTTATTTTAAAGTGACAGATAAATGTATTATTTGTTAATAATAACACAGTTTTATGAAAAAAACTATATTTTCCACAAAAAAATTTAGTGATAAGAGTAGCATTGTTTTTTTTCTTTTTTCAAATATCTTTAATGTTTGGCTTAATTGAAGACAGCTGTATTGTCATAGCCTCTTCAATTTCTTGCTATATGTCATTTTATTTGAAGAATTTGAGGAAAAATCTAACATCATACAGATTTTTAGCTGTAAAAGAAAGACTTTGCAGTCACCCTGAAAGGGCAATGGGGACCCCCAGGGGTCCTCAGGCCACTTATTTGAGAACCACTGTGTTTCCATCTGTTAGGCTGCCGAAAGCAAAATATCAGAAATGTGTTGGCTTTTACAGTGGGGGATTTATTAGTTTATAGTTTACAGTTTCGAGGCTGAGAAAAATGTCCAAATCAAGGTATCATCAGGCAATGCTTTCTTTCCCAAAACCAGCTGCTGGCGATCCTTGACTCCTCTGCCAAGTGGCAAGGCACATGGCAGTGCCTGCTGATTTTCCCCTTTTCCTCCAGGTTTCGTTGCTTTCTGCTTCCAGCTTCTGTGGCTTTCTCTCTTTCTCCCCCTTTCTCTGTATTCATCCCATTAATAAAAGACTCCAGTTAAGAGGATTAAGACCGGGAAACGGCTGTGGCTCAATCAGTGGGGCTCCCGTTTACCATATGGGAGGCCCCGGGTTCGGTTCCCGGGGCCTCCTGGTGGGGGCGGGGGCGGGCCCGCCCGCACGGCGTGGTTGGCTGGCCCAGTGAGCGCAGGCGGCAAGGGGGGGATAAATGAATAAATAAATAAAATCTTTAAAAAAAAAGAGGATTAAGACCCACCTGGGGCCATGCCCTAGCTGAAGTAACCTATTCAAAAGGCCCTTAACTGAACTAACCTAATCAAAAGGCCTTTAAATGAAGTGACTTAATTAAAAGGCTCTACTTTTTACACCCACAGAAATGGATCAGCTTTAAGAATATACTCTTCGGGGGGGTCTGTATAGCTTCAAATCATCACACACACTGCCATAGAAGAAACAGAGAAAGTTATCAAAGATCTGTCTCAGCAAAACAAAAACCAAACCAAACCAAAACAAAAAAACACCAGGATCAGAAGATTTCACAGAGCAATTCAAAATCCCTCAAAGACCAGATAAGCCTAATGCTAGAGCATAGAAAAAGAAAGAAAAGTTCCAGACTCTTTTTTTGAAGTAAGTATAACATTGCTCCCTAAATGCAATAACATACAAAAAGAACTGTATAGACTGTTCTTTTTTTTTTTTTTTTTTAACTTCTTTATTGCATTACCCACAATGTACCAAGGTAAGCTTTCAACCTTTGACCACCAGGGGGGAAAAATGTGCAATAAATGGGTCAGATAATACATACATTAAAAAAAAAAAAAAACCCATCGGCAAATCCTTGTGGATGAAATATGTATGTCTGTGTTACACACACATATAATTTAAATATGTATATATTAAATTTAAAGTTTTTAATTTATAAAGCAATAAATGCACGTAGTAATACTAAAATATCCAAACCATACTGCCAAGTTTTGTCACAGACCCCCAAGAACGCCTCTAGCTTCAGCGATTCACTAGGAGGGTATCAGGCTGCTGCATAGAGTTGTATGCACGGCTATGACTTATTACAGCTAAAGGATACAAAGCTTTAAAAAGGTGCATGCGGCTAAGTCCAGAAGAAAAATGTGCACGCTTTCAAGAGTCCTCTCCCAATGGAGTCACCCAGGACCCACTTAATTCCTCCAGCAACAAGCTGTGAAAACACATGTGAAATGTCTACCAGGGACATTAATGACTCAGTGCCCAGGGTTTTTATTAGGAACTGATCACATAAGCACCCTCCAGCTAGCAGGTATCAAAATTCCAGACACACAGAAGGAAAGCAAATGTTCAGCACAAACTAAATTGTTTGCACAAAAGTTTAGGCAAAGTGAACCATTATTTTCAGTTCTGAGAATGGTAGAAAACCTCCTAAAATCCAAGTTTCCAGTCACCAGCCAAGAGTCAACTTTGCAAGCAGGCCTTTCTAAGGACAGCACTCAGGCTTGCTGTATTCTTTTCTGCACACAAGTATAAAATGAAAAAAGCAAAACACCCCTTTCCCTCCTCCACATCCCTCTTCCTTGACACTGCCTACCAAGTCAATCTTCCTTACTAATAAATATTTTAGGCTGCTTCACAAAAATTGCTGCAACTAACATACTTGGAGGCACTACTTCATGCACACATAGAAATATATATATATTTTTTAACAATAGTTTTTTTTTTTTTTTTCTTTTAAGATTTTATTTATTTATTTATTTATTCATTTGTCCCCCCCCCCCCCTTGCTGCTTGTGCTCGCTGGGTCAGCTAACCACGCCGTGTGGGCGGGCTTGCCTTCACCAGGAGGCCCCGGGAACCGAACCCGGGGGCCTCCCATATGGTAAACGGGAGCCCTACTGATTGAGCCACAGCCGCTTCCCTAGAAATATTTTTAAGGAAAGATTTCTATAAATTGATATGCTGGGTCAAAGAGTGTGCATATAATCAGTTCTATTAGAAGTGGCCAAATTGCCTTCCAAAAAAAGATTCACTAGTTTACCCTTCCATCAAAGGCTTTAGAATGCCAGTTTCCCTATATCCTTGCCAACATTTGCTGGTATCAATTTCTGAATTTTGGCAAATCTTGAGGACAATCTCCCCCAAAATTAATGTTGATTAATTTGTATTTCCTTGATTACTGGAGAGGTTAACAATTTTTTTCCTGTGTTCAGTAATTATTTGCATTTTTCTTTTCAATGATCATTCATATCTTTTGCCCATTTTTCTCTGGAATGTTTGTTTTATTGATATATAGAAGCTACTCATGTATTCTTTTTTATTTTGTTTTTTTTGTTCATATATTCTTGGTGACAATCATCCGTCTTCTAAATATGTTAGAAATATTTTATCTTAGTCTCTTGCTTACCCTTTGCATTACCTTGTGTATTAAAAACGTTTTCAGTTTTTATGAGGTCAAATCTGATGTAACTGCCTCAAATATAAAATAGGTGAAAAAGCACTACAAATTGGATTGGCTTCACCCCTAAACAATATTTTACCAGTCTCTTTAGATTGGCATTCTAGACAAGTATCTCTTACATAAGAAAAATACAGGGGCTTCTTTGGGAGTTGGAGGTTGTCCTGAGTACTGTTGTGGCAATGGATGTAGGCCATTTTAAATCAGCACACACCACTCAGAACTAAGTGGGAGAGAGTGTGGTCTACAGTGTGAACTGTGGTCTATGGTTGGTGGCAAGGCCCCAGGATGTGTAAGTCCATTGAGGGTGATGGGCCACACTTGTGGGAGATGTTTGTGTGGGATGTGGTGGGAGGTGTGGGAGGTGGGCAACATGGGAATCCCAGTGGGTTCCGTGTAATATTTTAGGTAATCTAAGCACCTCTTAAAATATATGTGTATATATATATATATATATATATAAATAACATTTTTGTAAGCAAATACACATATATGCATATATATTTATATATCATTTTGCAAATGTTTGTATGTATTGTGAGAATTTTGATTTTTACCCATAAAAAAAAAAAAACAACAAATAGGGGTGTGTGGCAGTTTGGTATTGTTTATGAATTCCAAAAATAGATAATGGATTGTGTTTGTAAACTGGTCTGTTCCTCTGGGCATTTTAGATTGTATTAAATTCGGAGGTTTCACTTTTACTTGATTAAATTATGATTAGGGCTTTGATTGGGTCATGTCAGTAGGACATAGAGGCTCCACCTCCTTGGGGGGTGGGGACTCACAGAGAAAACTATACTGCAGAGGAGAGAGTTTGAGTTTTGATGCTGGAGCCCTGGTAAGTAAATACACAGAAAAGAAGAACACAGAGAAAGAGAGACAGGTCGTTAGACTGCAGAGGCCCTGGGAAGAAACATAAGCCTGATAATTTACACCTGACCTTGTGAAGGAGCGAGATGAGCCATATACCAGCCTTCAGCTGAGATAGGAAGAAGCTGGACCCGCATTGCCTTAAGAGGGAGAAGGAAGGCTGAACACTTGCACACGTCCATAGTCATCTGGCTCCAACATGTGGCAACAGACTTTTGTGAGGGAAGTAACTTACGCTTTATGGCCTTGTGACTGTAAGCTTCTACCCAAAATAAATACCCTTTATAAAAGCTAACAGAGTTCTGGTACTTTGCATCAGCACCCCTTTGGCTGACTGATACAAGGGGATGTTATATCTTTTATGAACTTGCTATTTTACTGTGGGAAAAGCAGCCTCACCACAGGGAACTTAGACTGAGATTTTTAAAAAGATTTTGTTTTAATTCTTTATTCTTTTATATATATTTTTCCAGGTACCTTACTTGCAGAGGAATGGCCAAAGGGTGCTTGATTGGCGAGCACTGGTAGCCTGAGATAGTTACTAGTGGCCTGAGAGGGAGGTCTGTTTTTTCTGTTTCTTTTCCTTTTCTTCTTTCTCCTTATTTTCTTTATTTCTCTTACTTTCTTTGCTTTTCTTTCATTCCACTGTCTCTTCTTTAGTTTTCATTTTCTTTCTTCTCTTCTCATCTTTCCAGTCTTTTAATTTATTTTTTTCTGTTTCTTTTCTTTTCTTTTTTCCCCACCTTTTTTGTTCTTATTCCTTTTTAATTTTTTATGAGTTTTTACTCTTCTTACTTTTTTTTTTTCCCTGCATCTTTTATGGTTCCTTTTCCATCCTTTTTAAAAAATATATATTGTTCTTTTTCTCTTCTTTCTTTCCATTTTTTTGAACCTGCTCTTTTAAAATACAATGAAGAATCCTGTGATTGAACTAATTTATATTACAAAGGGACATCTTAGGTAAAATGTTATTAATCTGCATCATTTTGTAAAGTGATAATCCTTAGGTATGAGCTAATTTCTAATAGGGTATTAGAAGCCCAGGTACTAGGTGGGCAGTGGAAGTGCTTTTGTCTGGTCCCAGGAGAGGCACTATGGGTGCCACCTGCTGGCTTAGCGTCTATCCATCAGGCTCCATGTCTCTTGTCCCTCTGGCTGTGAGTCTGGCAGCTGGTGTCAGTGTTGTGATTTGCTTGGCTTTGTCCTCTCTTCTAGAATAATTTTTTCTGTAATACAACTTTTGCTTTGATCTGCTGGTGTGTCAAGTGTTTCATTTGCTACCACTAAAATAATCAAAACCTCTCTGAGAAAATGTTAAACACACCCCTAAAATTCATAAAAGTAGACTTGAACGAAGTATAAGACACCCCTTGTTCTTTGATAGGGCAACTCAGCATCATAAAGAACTAATTCTCCTCAAGTTAATATATAATTTTAAGGTGATCCTAATACAAATACCACATTTTTTTTCCTTGAGAAGTTGATTCTGGAGCTCATATGGAAAAATAAACATGCAAGAATAAGTATGAAAAACCCCAAAAAGAAGAGCTATGAGAAGTGACTACCCCTCCCAAATAATAAATAATATTATAAAGGGTCTATAATTAAAACTGGCAAATGAATAGACTAATAGAATAAAATACTAAGTCCAGAAATAAACCTAAGTACATGTTAAAATTTAGCATATAATAAACATGGCATCTCAAATCACTAAGGAAAAGCTGGTCCTTTTAATAAGTGGTGTTGGGACAACTGGATAACCATTTGGAAAAAGATAAAATAAGATCCACACCTCACACAGGATACCAATATAAACTCCAAATGGATTCAGAGATCAAAGTGTAAAAAAATAAATCACACAAGTCCTAGAAGAATATGTGAGAATTATTTATAATAATAATCTCAGTGTGGGGAAAGTTTTTCTAATTCTGACTCAAAATCTAGATGCAACAAAAGAAAATATTGATAAATTTCACTATGTAAAAATGAAACATTAGCTTTGAAAAAAATAAAATCAAAAGACAAATAATAAATCAGGTGGAAATATTTGCCATGTAGATCAGAGTTAAAGGCTTAATCCCCCTAATAAATAAAAAGTTCTTAGACTTGAGGAAAAGAAAGACCAAAACTCCAATATAAAAGTGGGCAAAACTTGCGAATATTCTCACTGTCCTGATTCTGTGATAATCAGGGTGGGCTAAACATTCGCTATATTAGAAACCATGCATGTGTCCCCAGACCTTGTTTTCCTCCCTAGGTCTGGTTTTTAGAATGCTGGTGATAAACTAAGCCTGATTTATTATATGTCCATCCTGTATGGGAAAAGACTGTAACTCTAGGTATCTCTGGTCAACCTTAAGAGATATAGCAGGGGGCTATATCTGGTTGGCGTCCATCTCCCATATGGAGGGACCTGGGTTCAATCCCCGGGACCTCCTGGTAAAAATTTAAAAAATATATAGAAGGTGCGTGGGCCGCCAGGCCCTGTGCGCGGGCGCACCACCAGTTCCCGCGAGCCACACAGCAAGATGATGACATAATAGGAGAGTGACACAAGGGAGAGGCAAGATGAGACGCACCGAAAAACCAGCAACTAAGGTTGCGCGGGCAGGATGCCTCTCTTCTACATCAGAGATTCCAAGGATTGAATCCCAGTGAAGACAGGAGGAGAAGGATGAGAAGAGAGGGCAGAAAATGGACACAGAGTTGCCCAGCGAATGGACACAGAAACAGCAAAAACGGGGGGGGAGGGGGAAGGGGTGTAAAAATGGATAAAAGTAAATAAATAAATAAATCCTTAAAAATAAATAAATAAATAAATAAATAAAGTCTTTAAAAAAAAAAGTGGGCAAAAGACATTAACAGACAGTTAATTGAAAGAATGAAAAAGATACACAATTGGCCTTAAACATATGGAAATAGGCTCAACTTCACTCATAAGAAGGGAAATGCAAATTAAATTAAAAAATACATTGAAATATCTTTTGTGAAAATAATTCAGGGAATTAAAAATATGTGGATTTTAAACACACACCACACACATATACACACTCACAGAGAGAAGATAAACCAGAAATGAATAAAAATGGTTACCTTTATGGAGTGAGTGGGAAGTGGTATAGAGGGGTGGGAGCAAGACTTCTTTGAGTATACCTTTTTATATAACTTTGACTTTTGAAATACCTTAACGTTTTATACATTCAAAAATAAAATAAAAGGAGATAAAAAAAGGGGGGCGGATGTGGCTCAAATGGCTGGGCGTCCATCTGCCATATGGAGGGACCTGGGTTCAATCCCCGGGACCTCCCAGTAAAAAAAAAAAAAAAAAAAAAAAGGAGATAAAAAAGTAAACCCCAAATTTGATGCAAATTCAGAATACAAAGAAGAAACAATGAACCTAACATTTGAACATGGTACTGTTCACATTTACCGTACACACTTAGTGAATTATTTTCTAAGGACAAAAATTACTGCAAAAAAATCCTTTGAATTTCTTGAATCCAAGAATATTGTTGAATAGCATAAATGTGTAAATATATTGATGGGATCTTGATGGGAACCTAGGTTTCTTTCTGTGAGAAGGGGTGGGAGATACAAACATTATTAAAATTAATTTCCTAACTTTGTCCACTGATAGAGCCTAGATGCATTGACACTCCAGTAGCAACAAGCACATCTAGCATCCAGATTGTGTTTTCTAAATACCCTTTCATTAAAAGGAACAGAGAATCTTTGCAGAAATGACTGCTTCCAGATCTGGAGCAGGGAAAGTACAAAGTAGCCTGGAACATTATGTGAGGCAGATTATTAAGAGTGTCAAAAAATACATCAACAGGGACCTGAAGAGTCTTTCACTGGCCACATTTAGAACAATTTTAACAATTTGAAAGAATAATGATGGCAATGGATTTTTAGCACAATGAATAAAAAAGAATCCATGGGTCTGTAGTCACACACATGCACACGTTTGAGAGAAGACAGATAAGGGCAAGCTCTTTCTTTACAAAAGAAATCAACTATTAAGTGTGGAAGGATTGGTGCAATTGGAAAACCTTTATTTGTAATAACTAATTCTGGCAAGGATCATCAACAGATGCTAAAATCCTATGATTATCAGTGAATAGGATATTTACGAAGTCTCAAGTATCAATTCAAATATTATTTCTAATTACAAAGGGAATAAGACAAGATCTGGCAGATACCACTTTAACTAGTAGTGAGCCACCTTAGCATCACTAATAATGGGACAAACCAGCATTATGGGTTTATGTGAAGAATGATATGACAGTTTGAAGATTTGTGAATCCCAGAAAAGATCGTTTCTTTTGAACTAATCCATTCCTGTGGGTGTGGGGCCCTTTGATTACATTAGATTCAGTTAAGGGAACTTTTTATTAGATCACTTGACTAGACCACTTTAGGGCCTTTGGTTGAACTATGCCCTCTTGCTGGAATGTTATATAAACCGAGAACTGAAAGCAGAAACAGACAGAGAAAGATGGTCGCCATTTTTATCGTCATGTGAGAGAGAGGATTGCCTGTAGTTGCAGACAGACAAAGAAGCCCTGAGAGGCTGAGAGAGGTCCCAGAGGCTGGAAGCTGTGTGTGCTCTAAATCAGTAGTGCACAGAGGCATGGAAAGAGGCCGGCGAGAGGCTAGGCCCACTGAGCAGCTCAAAGCTGAAGGGATGAGAATTCTGTGCTTGATGGCCCACAGCTGAGCTCCAGGAGAAAGCAGCCTGGAGGAGAAGGCAGAGACCCACACAGAGAGCCTCCATTTTGCCTCGCCATGTGGCAGGAGCCCAGGATCCAGCAGCTGACCTTTGGTGAGAAAGCATCTCTGATAATGCTTTGATTTGGACATTTTCACAGCTTCAGAACTTCAAGCTCTTACCCTGATAAATTCTCTTTGTCAAAGCCAACCTATTTCTGGTATTTTGCATCAGCAGCCTTAGCTAACTAAAACAAATGGAAATACATAACCTCTTATGTAGTGTTTTTGCTAAAAATGTTTAACCTGGATCTAGTAATGAGAAAATGATTAGACAAATCCAGAGTATGAATTCTACCAAAACAACTTCCTCAAAAATGTCAATTTCATAAATGACAAAAAAAAAGTATGAAAACTATTCTAAGTTAAAGGAGACTAAACAGAATAACAAATATATGCAATTCATGAAATCTTAGATTTTAAAAACGGCAAATATAAAGGACATTATTTGGACAATTGGGTAAATTTGCATATGAACAGAAAATTACATGCTATTGAATCAATATTAAATTTCTTGACTATCTTAATGGTATTGTGGTTATGGAGGAGAATATCCTTGTTCTTTGGGAATATTTACTATTAGGGATGAAATGTCATGTTGTCTAAACTTACTTTCAACTAATTCAGAAAAAAAAAGTTATCTGAATCCTTGAACTTTAATATGAAGCACACACATTAAAAAAACTGTTGTTAAAAGTATGCTTTTCATGATACACCCTTCAAAACCTAAATATTAATTTTGGGGGATAGGGAGGTTGTAGGGATAGACAATTATCATGAAAATCGCTCTTGCTGATTGTGGTGCTTTGAGTCTTTTGAGGACCTAAGAAAATTATGTTCTTAAGCTAATCCATTCCTGTGTGTGTAAACCTACAATGGTAGATGGGACTTTTTGATTAAATTATTTCAGCTAAGGGCCTTTGATTAGATTGCACAACCCAGGGTGGATCTTAATCCTCTTACTGGAGTCTTTTATAAATGAGGAATAAAAAGCCTCAGATACAGAAAAAAAAGGTGCAGAGAGGGAGGAACTCAGAAGATGAGAGAGAAGGCCCTGGGAGCCAGAAACTGGAATCAACAGAACACAGAAGCTGAGAGGAAGCCACTTTAGCTGGAAGCTGAAATCAGTGAGGCTCAGAGGAGAGGGGAGAGACGAGTGCCATATGCTTGATCGCCAACAGCTACAGCTCAAGGAGAAAGGAAAGGATCTCCTGATGATGCCTTGATTTGGAAAGTTACACAGCTTCAGGACTATAAGCTTTTTTAAAAAAAGATTTATTTATATTTATTTATCCCCGCCCCCCCCCCGCATTGTTTACACTTGCTACCTGCTCTCTGTGTCTGCTTGTCTTGTTTTTTTTTTTTTAAGCCACACCGGGAACCAGACCTGGGACCTCCCATATGGGAGGGAGGTGCCCAATCACTTGAGCTACATCTACTCCCTGCTTTTTGTGTCTCTTCTTTGTGTCATTGCATCAGCTTGTTGTGTCAGCTCGTTGCATCAGCTCACCGCTCTAGCTCGCTGTCTTGCTCATCTTCTTCAGGAGCCACTGGGAACCGAACCTGGGACCACCCATGTGGTAGGTGCCTGCCCAACAGCTTGAGCCACATCCACTACCCAGGACTATAACCTTTTAACCTACTAAATCTCCATTGTAAAAGCCCACCCATTTCTGGTATATTGCTCCCAGCAGCTTTTAGCAAACTAAAACACTGATATAGTTCTGTAAAACTATAGTGATGGAGCAGTTGTAACTTTGCCAAGATTATGGCCAAAAAGAAAAGACTAGAAGATGAGGGAAAAAAACCAGTCTTACTCTCTCTGCTTTAGACTATGTGGTGTATTTTTTCTTTTCCCTTTAAATGTTTTAGGTAGCTTTTCATTCAAGTGTAATGTAAATGCAGGAAAGGACAGAAATAATAAACATGCACTTTGTTGAATTTCCATGAATGAACACATTCATATAACCAGCACCCAGATCAAGAACCAACATGCCCAGCACCCCGGTAGCCTCTGAAGCACTAAGCTTTTAAATTCACTGGAGGAGCACCAGGTAGGTGCTTTGTGTCCTGTTTGCCTGGCCTATGTATTTGATCTTCTCAACAAACATTTTTGGAGTACCTTTCTCTGTGTCAGGCACCTTGAAATGCATGCTGCATTCCACAGCATCTTGTCCTTCCTTTTCAGTCTGTCCCTGCCAAACCAGAGACTGGGAGTAGTTTAACATCTTTTTCAGATAAAGAATAGAGGTTTTCTCAGGCTTTTGCAGTCCAGGATCCGTTCATTCCTGGCACCCTTAGATTTTCCACTAGGGGAATCACAAACCACCCCCAGTTTTCAGTGGGAAAATGGTCATGGTTCTGGTGGAGTTGTCATCATGCCTGGCACCAGGGGTGAGTTGTGACTCAGACTCAGCCAATGAAATGATCACATTCTCTGGCCACAGATTGGTGCAGGAACGGGCACATGACACAGTCAGAGCCAAAGAGCTGTAATAAGGATTTTGTTAGGACCAGTGCGAGAGAGACACACCCACTTTGTATTAGTCTTGAAACTGGGAATGTTAACAAGTAACAGGATGTATATGTGGAAATACTGAGAGCTATTCTGCCACCTCTGAAAAGTCATCCCAGCTTCAGAATTCCCTCGGGGTCGACTGAATCTCCAGTCTCCAATGAGACTGTACTGCAGTCCAACTTCTCCTTCCCAAGCCTCCCTTTTTCCCTTCCCTTCCACAGGTGTGGCTCCCAGGCGCACTCCCTGATAAACCTCTCACCTCCGTACAGAGTGGGTTTCTAGAGAACCTAATTTTAACAGGACAGTGCTAAGCACTTGCATAAACAATGCATTCCACTAATGGATTCTGAAGACATATTACATGCCAAACACACAGTATCGTGATGCTCACGACAATCTATTGTACAGGTGAGGAAACTGAGACCATAGCAGGTAGGTAATTATGCCCAAGCTCACACAGCTATTAAGAGAGAGAGTCAGGATTCAAGCCCAGGTCTGTCTGATTCTAACGTCCATGCACCTAATGATACTGCTACAAGCCAACCAATGGCACAGTTAAAAACCACCTCAGACTTGAAGATCTCCTTGATCATCCTTTCTTGTGTTGAAACAAAGAAACAAGTGTACATTCTACTGTGGGCAGACCTCAGTGTTTGATGATAAAAGGGCTGCTGAGAAAGGCACGCCCAGCTGCTGTAGTCCAGGCATTCCCCGTGTAGCTGGGAGAGTAAGGCATGACACGTGAGAGTCTAATCACAGGAAACAGTCCAAAGGGATTAATTTCATCAAATTAGAAATACCTGTGATTTACCAGGGACCACGGGATTACCCACCAAGTGGGATGTGCAGATTGTGAGTGCTTTTTGCTCCTCACGGAGGGAGGCATTGCTGGGCTGGAAGAGGAGGGAAGGCATTCATCCCTAGGCATGGATGGACCAGTTGGATCAACCAGGCACAGCATGGAGGAAGAGGGGGCATTCAGCAGGGATGAATGTCAGGCAAGAGGAGGCACAGAGGGGCCAAGGCTGAAGGTGCTTTTCCAGGGAAAGCATTAGCTCAGTCTGGCCAAAGGCAGCAGTGGGAGAGGAGCCAGAGCTGAGCCCGCACACCTGGACCAGGGCAAGGCTGGGAGGCTTTTGGATGTCAGAGTCCTTCCTTCTTGTACCATAGATCCTTGTCTGTCCTCTCCTTTCCTGCCTATTTCTCACATGGTCACAACATCTTGCCTTTGGTGGAAGGAAGCTTGGTGGCCCTGGGACTGGGATTGGGCTCAGGCCCTCAGGGGAGGGGCAGTATGAAGAGCACAGAGCCCCCTCTGGCTGCACATTCCTTCCTCCAGCTTTCTGGGCTCTCAGATCAAGGAAACCAAATCCCTTGGCTCCTTGCTATTCCCCACTGCCTTTCCTCCCATAGACATTTTAGACATGCTTATTCATTCTTCCTTGAGTGGCTTCCCGGGGAGAGAAGAGGAGAGTGAAGCAGACATGTGTTGAAACCCTTGTCACTCAGAGCACACCGTCCCCCATCCCCAGGAAGGCTGTTTCCATTGGGAAGTCCAGTATTCAGAATATTAGAAACAGCTGACAGCAGCTAAGCTGAGTGAGACCCAACCAAATACCAGGCACTGGCCCTAGTGCTTTATATACCTCCTCATCCTGGATCCTCATGCTGTGGGCACCTGTTCCTCATAGCCTTATCATGTGGGTTATTCCCATCTTCCAGATGGGGACACTGTGGCTCATCTGAATAAAGAAACTGGCTCAAGGGCATGCAGCTAGCAGACCATGACGGGAAGGGTGTTTCTAATCCAGTCATTCTGACTCACAGTCTGTGCTGAGAGGAGGCTGGGCAGGGAGGGTCTCCCACATGGGGCGGCCCTGGGATGACCAAGGAAGCCATGCCAGGAAGTGGCCCCCGTCCACCCGCTCCGGGCCAGCTGCACGGGTGCCCACTCAGTGAGGTCAGCACAGCGCGGGCTCTCACTGTTCCCGACGTCACGCTGGTATGCAGAGGCGTCCGGTGTTGCCTTCCATGATGGTGTCACCTGATCTGCAAGCTGGTGGGCAAACAGCCTGAGATGTTTATTCCCTGACGGACCAACTGGCCTGACAGACAGATGGGCCCAAGTGATAAGAGGAGACAGAGATGGTGGCTGGGAGGAGGGGCTGGATAAAGGAATCCCCTTGCCTCGGAGAAGCGCTGTTATGCTTGGCTGGGGCTGGGAGCCACGCCACCAACCTCTGAATGACAGTGACATTCCCCAGGGATTAAGCCTGCCCTGTGGAAGCTGGGTCTCCACAGGGGGTGCCGAGCCCCATGGAACTTAAGTCATGCCATTAACCACCAGCTAAGGTTTCTCCCACGCTCATTTCACACCCCATCACTTCCCATCACTCCCACCCCCCCAAAAAAAAAAACTTAGCTGCAAATTGTGTTATAACCCCGTATTGTTTTCTCTTGGAAATGGCAAATGAGATTTCTTTTCCAGGGAAGCAGAGACAGCCAGTCTCTGGATCCTTGTAAGCATAGCTAAAAACTCCACGTTCCCTGGAAGCCGTCCCCAGGCAGCCCTGCCCTCCTCTGCTCTGAGTCCCCTAGGAGTCGGGACTCAATCTGTAGTTGCTGATTTGTGGATGTCACCAGGCACTGAACAAGTGGTGGAAGGACAGCGCTGTAGCCACTTGGAGCTTGGGGCAGTGATGATCTTAGGGGAAGCAAAACTGCTGCTGCTTCTCCTGGTTGGGGATAACTGCTTTCTGGTAGAGACTGTGAACCTCCCATGGTTTTCTGACTCTCATCCAAGTGCTCTTTTGACTACAAAGGATTTGTTGTGGGATTTGTTAGAGATGGAGGCTACGCCTTTCCCTGCAGCCAATGATGGAAGCCCTCCGTGAGTTGTCAGGCGGAAAAGAACCCTCATAGGTCATGTCCTCACTCTTCCTCAGCTAAAGTTCCCTGTCTCCTTCAAATTCAAAGTGCATCCAGTTCCATGAGTAACCACATTATTTTTAAACAGCATCCTTCAGCCACTGCCTCTCCTGGTTTTCAGAGAGAGGGAGAGAGAGAGAGAGCGCACGCGAGAGGTGAGCCTCCCTGAGGCCAGGGCAGGAATTTTTGTTGTTGTTGTTGTTGTTGTTTTGACTGTTTTAAAACATCTGCACAGATTCCATGGAGCCCAAATAAAAGATTATACTCTAGCTCTGAGAGATAGCGCTCACCTCAGGGGGATGGGGAGGAGAAAGCAGGGAGTGTGGAGAGATTGGAAGCCAAACGATGGGATGCTGGAGACAGAGAGGACAGAGGTGTCTCCTGTCTTAAGAGCCCAATTACACCAAACGCCAACATGGAGGCACAGTTAAAACTAGTCTAGGAATAATGGAGACTGGGGTTAGGGTTCCAGCTCTTCCCCTGAACAGCTGGCCAGGTGGCTGAGTTTCTTGGAGCCTTAGTTTCTTAACTGTAAAATAGGTATAAAAATAGGGGAGTGGATGTAGCTCAGTGGTTGAGCCCATGCTTCCCATGTATGAGGTCCTGGGTTCAATACCTGGTGTCTCCTGAAAAAATAAAAACAACCCCCCTCCCCAATAAAGTGACTGTGAGGATTAAATGAAAAATATTGTGTGTTTAAGACAGCCTGGCACAGAGTGACACTCAAGAAATGGTAATTATTGTTTTTAACACCCAGATAGCCATTAATATATTATGGCTAAAATTGACAGGCTTCTTAATATTTATGCAAAATTGTCAAGTGAGTAGCTTGTAACTGTATCAACATCTGCAGACTGCTGGCAACTTAATGATTTAATTGTCCCCACTGGGGTTGTTAGACCATCTGGGCAATACATTGCACTTGTGTGTTTCTCCTTCATTCTTCCAGATTAATTTTTGCTTTAAAAACAAACATCCCATGAA
Source organism: Tolypeutes matacus (assembly GCA_026826555.1). NCBI lineage: Eukaryota > Metazoa > Chordata > Mammalia > Cingulata > Chlamyphoridae > Tolypeutes > Tolypeutes matacus. Next base: position 3,622,432 of record JAKSZT010053836.1, read on the forward strand.
TGTGCTAGGTGCTGTTAACAACTACTAAATGAAGAAACAAATCGTTAATTTTTGCCCTTGCTAGCTAATAAAAAAAAACCCACATATTCATAGTAAAAAATTCAAACACTACACTGTAATTCAATAAAGTTTTATTTAAAAAAACCAAGCAATATAATGAAAAAGTTTCCTGTCTCATAGTAATCCCAATCTCCAGAAGTAATTATTGTTAATAATTACTTATATAATTTTCTCCGAGTTTATACACATTTGGTCATACTATGGTATAGTTGCATAACTTGCATTTTCCCTTTAGTATTACTTCTGGGAAATCTCTCCATAGCAGTTCCTACAGTTCTACCTCTTTCTTTTTAAGGGTGACATTGCATTCCCTTTTATGCAGGGGCCATAGTTTCTTTAACTAGTCTCCCATGGTTGGGCACTTAGATTGTCTCTAGTTTTTCCTATTATCAACATTGCCACAATAAACTCCCTTGCACATGCAGTTTTTTTTATTTTATTTTTTTTATTATTATTTTTTTTTTATTTTTTACCAGGAGGTCCCGGGTATCGAACCCGGGTCTCTCCATATGGGAGACGGACGCCCAACCATTTGAGCCACATCTGTCCCCCTGCACATGCAGTTTTGATATTGTTACAAATAAACTCAGAGGTTAGATTCCTAGAAGGGTAACTACTGAGTCAGTTTTCCTTGTTGCAATTTTATTTTATTTTTCCTGCAATTTTGATAGACAGGGTCAACTCACTTCCAAAGTGGCTACAGCAACTGATACTTTCACCCAAGGTGCGCGAGCAGGTCTGTGTCCCCGTGGCTTCACTGGGCTCTGGGTATTATCAAACTTTACAATCTATTAAATCAACTGTTATTTTTAAATAACAGTAATAATATACATGTGTGGAATAGCATTACATTCTGCAGGGATGAGTGCTCAAAATCACCCCGAGAAGTGGGATACTTCCCCTCTGAACAGAAGGCAGGAGCTTGCGGTATGTCAGACCAGAGTGTGACCCCCAGCCCCACTGTTTATTATCCCTGTCACCTTGGGCAGATGGTGATATGAAATGAAACCAGGCACGAAAAAGTAGTAACAGAGACCTGGGTTCGAGTTCCCATTCTTTCCCATAACCTTCCACTGGGTTGCTTAACTTCTTTGAGCCTCAGTTTCCTTATTTGTAAGGTTTGATTAAGCTACCTCCTATTAATTTGCAGATCTGGCTAGATATAAGTGGCAGAGTTGAGCCATGATGCAGGTGGCATTTTACATCCCCTGGAACCCTGGGAGATACAAGCAGCACCATGGCAAAAGTGGGCAGCTGGGATCTCAGGTCCGCTCTGTCACTGAGGCAGTATAGAGGAGGGTGAGCGCTGTGGGCTTTGGGGTCAGACAGACCTAACTGTGGTCCTGCTTTTGCCCCTTGAAAGTGGATGACCTTGGGTAAGTTCTTATAGTTATCTGAGCCTTGGTTTCCTCAATTATAAAATGCCTGTAGCAGGAACAATCTCCTGGGGTGGCTGAGAATATAAAGTAAGATAATCTCTGCGAGTACGTGGCATCTCATTCTTGTTCAATGTTCAATATATTCATAAACATCAGCAGCTTCACTGCCTGGTTGTAGATTACCTGCAGGTCAGGAGGGACAGGATCTTCTGCAGAGTTGAACAGAGAGAAGTTACCAGCACTAACCTCCGCAACAGGCTCCCCATCTGTCAAGTCCAGTGACTGACACAGCCTTTCTCTCACTTCTGTAACTGTGAAGGCACCCTGGGCTGGAGAGGGTGGAGATGTGCACAGGGCAGACAAAAGCCAGGCTGCTACAGCTTTCAAGTGCCTGCAGCCCCAGCTAGGGGTCTTTATGCTTTTTCATCCCTTCTGGAAAGAAGTGAGAAAACCTTAATAAATGAAATATTTTTCATGGGAACTGCTAATACACTTAATGGTTGACTTGTAAAATGTAAATGCTTGTTCAATATTATCCTGGAAAGCATTCTATGGGGGATCTGAGGTAGGACACAAACTAGCTTTGGGTTTTTTTGCTGCAGTGTTCCCCTCCCCCTCCACGTCCAAGTCCCATTCAAACCTGTCATTACAGAATCCATAAAACACAATTATTAAACTATAATCATGGAAATGGGGCTTCTGAAAAACACTTTGTGAATCATTAATTTTCCCTGTTTTTTTTTTTATTTTGAAAATTTCATGCTTACAGGAAGGAGTCAAGAAAAGCCCAATTAATATCTCAATTCATTCATTGTTATTTTGCCATATATGCTTGCACATTAATTTTTTTAGTACATTATTTGTGAGATGCAGAAAGATGCATTCATTTTTTAAATTGTCAGTAAAACGGTTACAGAATGGACTAAATTATACAGTACTGTGACTGCCAGGCACTCGGTTTCCTGGAGATCTGTTCCTTCTTCTACTTGGCTACAAGGTTGGCATATAAGGAATTAAGTTTGTAGTAACTTCCTGATTGAACACCTGCACGAGATAAAGGAAAGACAAGTTATCCTTAATTCTAACAGGCTACCAAGCCAAGGCCTGTCACTCCCAATTTACACATTTGGTAAGTGAATTCAGAGAGCTGGAGACACTCATCTGGTAGGTTTCAGACTCTGGATACAAAACCAGGTCTGTCCTTCTCACTACAAAGCCCTTTCTACAAAGGTTTTGGAGGATGCTTAGAGAGAGATCTCAGGGAGACACAGGGAGTTTCATTTTTAATTTCTGGGAGAGTTGCAAGATGAATTTCAGGTAAATTTCTTCTACCAAGGAAGTCTGGGGGTGGGGTGGGGTGGACATGGAGTTCCTGGAAGCACAGTCAGGAGGAAATTAGTGATAAAAGCTACAGATGAAGAACTAGGCGTTCAGAAAGCCCAAGAAGAGACTCTTTTTCCAGCCGTGAAAATCAGCCTGACACCGAGGCTCAATTGCCGCGTTTGTGAAACGGGAAAGACAATCGATACCTCTGTACCCGGGGTTTTCGTGAGACGCAAATTTGTGAACTGTGACGATCGTTCTGAAGGCAAAGAATTGATAGTATTGTTTTACGTGTCAGAGGAGGAGAGAGAAAGAGAGAGACACAGAGACAGAGGGACTGACCCAAGAGGTAAGGCAGAAATCAAGGGAGGCTGGCAGGGAACAGGATACAAATCTGCAGCAGGCGGGGGAGAGAGAGGAAAGCATCCTTCAGAATCGAGTTCAATTAGTTGCCAGGTCCCTGAGAACCCTTCCCCAGGATTTTCCTCCACGTGGTTGACCGAGGAGGGCGCATCTACTTGAGATCCTCAGCAAAGCCCTCTCCAGGCCTTGGGGCGCCCCGGCGCGCGCTCTGGCTGCCAAAGCACCTGGGGATACGTTCCCGCATCGCGGCTGCCAGTAGCAGGGTTTGGAACGCCCATGCTCCCGACGGACCGTAAGGATTCCCTGGGTCACTCCCCTCTTTTAGCCCAGGTCCTAGATGTTTCTGCTGCACCAGGAGCCCCCAACCCCCTCACGCGTGAGCAACTGAAGCTGCCCTTTGCGGGGTGACTGCGCAGCCTTTAAAAGCGCAGGATGCGGGGGGCTCCAGCATCCTGGCGCACACGCGCGTCCAGGGCAACGAGCCGAGGTTCAGAGGCGCTAACGGTGGGGCGCGTTGGCGGCGAACTCTCCTTTTCAACATTCACATTTTCACTGAGGTTTGGCCAATAAATAACAAGAATAAAACGTATGTTTGTTTTTGTCTTCGCTTTCGCGGGGTAGCGCGGGGATCTTCTAGAGGAGAGAAAAGGAAATGAACAGAAACCCACGCGTCCCCACCGGCTGCTCCCGGGGGCCTCTGAACCCACAGCTGGAGCTCCCGGTTTGGGGAACCCTGGGGCCTGGTCACCCCAGACCTGCGTTACAATTCAGCGAGCCGGGGGCGCGTCCAGGGGCGCTCCCACGGCGGGGTCCCGGCCCTCAAGCCGCGAGCGGCGCTGGCGGGGCTCCAGCAGCCGGGAGGTGCCAACCCCGGTGCGCCTCGCACTCCCGACGCGCGCGGACGCCCCAGGCGCGCTCCGGCCGGCCGCCTCGGTAGGAGCGACGCGAGGCCGCGCGCGCCATACCCGGGGACAGCCCGGCGGACCCGGGAGGGAAGCAAGAGCACGACGGCCGGCAGCGGGCAGGCGTGCGTCGCGCTGCCTCACGCGGTCGCACTGCGCGCCGGAGCGCCCGGCCCGGGACCCCGTAGGCGCGCGGGAGCTGGTGGCGCACGCTGGGCAGAGGTCCCCGGGCCGTCGCGACGCCGAGCAGCTCTGGCCGCCGACCGGCTCCAGCCGGCCGGGAGACGCCCCCTGACCCCCACCCCCGCGTGGCCGGGCCGGGCGAGCGGGAGCGGCGGGAGGAGGAGGAGGCGGCGCCGCAGGGACTGTCTCCTCCCCGCCCCTCGCGTCTCCTCCCCGCGCCACCGGGAAGGGCAAGGGGACTGGGCGCGGGGACCCCGGCCAGTGAGAGCCGGTGCCTCGGGGCCGCCCCTCGCGCGCGCTCTCTCGCCGCAAGGCTGGGCCGTTGTCGGCCCGCATGGTGCCGGCCGCAGCCATGAGCCAGGACGCGGACACCAGCGGCTCCGAGCAACCGGACAGAGATGCCCGCAGCGTGCCCGGAGCCCCGGCGCCCCCGGCGCCCCCAGGCCCGCGAGGGATGCAGCCGCCGCCCCCGCCGCCCCCGCCCCCGCCTCAAGCCGGACTACCCCAGATCATCCAAAAGTAAGAGGGGCCGGGGAGCGGGGTCGGGGGTGCGCCTGGGGCGCGTCCCGGGCGCCGGGTTCTGTGACTTCTTCTCTCGGCCCTGCTAAGCTTCGCCCGGCGCCCTCGCGTTGGAGGTTTTCTTGCCTTCTGTCTGGACAGCGTGGGTCGTCTGGCTGTTGGTGAAGTTAGGGAGAGGGGATCCAGGTTATTTGGGGGGAAATTTTATTTCCTTACGCCATTTCTCTTCTCTTCAGGGATGTTGCTAGAAATGTTGACTCAAATAGCTCAAATTGTGGGGACATGGCCCAGGGACTGTGGTTCATCTTTCTGCTCCCAAGAGGCTCCTGCAGGGCGTGGAGAGCCGTGCGTGAGCGTGTTTGCGGGAGGGTGTGTAAGGGAAATGCCGCCGCGAACAGACGCCCCCCTTGCTGGTGCCCCTGAAGTCGACCAGCGACATTGGGGTGGAAAGGCGGGTGAGGGTTTGTAAACAGCTGATCTTGCTTTGCCCTGGAAGTGCAGACACTTTTCAAGAAAGCCCGTGCGAAGCGTTCCCAGCGACGCCACCGTTTTCCGTTAATGTTACCATCTTGTGACTCGGCTGCGACTTCCAAAGTGAGTTTTCCGGAGCCGGCTTTACCGACGCGTGAGTAGGTTGCGGGTGGTCGACAGGCCTCGAGGAGCGCTTTCTGCCCGTCTAGGGCCATAAAAGCAAAACGGGAATGCTTTGTTTTGTTTGTTCCTTGGCAGTTAAAGGCCTAGAATGTTTGGTTTGTTAGGAGGCTCGTCAGCCTCCTGAGGGTTTGTTCAGCTTGTAATGAAGTCCTGGAGAACCAGTTTCAGAAGTGTAGGGAGGTCGGAACGATGAGCGCATCAGAGACCCCGAGGAAACTAGAGAAACACAAGCGCAGCAAAATGGATCTTAGGAACAGAGGAGAGGTTTTCCAGCGCTGCTGTAGTAATATTTTGGGTGTTAGAAACTTACTAAAATGTCTTAAGGGAAATGACCAGTGATGGGGGTGTCAATGGAAGTAAATAGTACTTAAATATTTATGTGAAAGTAAGAAAGAATTAGTGAAAATTCAGGTTTGACACCAAAGAATGCTGGTATCACATTTCAGAACAAAATGGTTCCCCCCTTTTTTTTGGTCTGGAAGAATATTAAAACCCCGTTTATGACAACTTTTTGCTTTCTTTGCATATTTTATGTAACTTTCGACTACTAACAGTTTTCAAGTATTTGAAAATGAAAATATTTCATAACATTACCCTGATCCTAATTTTTTGCAAATTATTTCAGCTAACACTAAATATGCTTGGCAGTTTATGTACATCATTATTTAAGATTTCTCTTCAGTCCCTAAATATAAACCCACAGATTAAATCTAGTGTGCTGCTTCATGAGCCAGCATCTTGCGCCTTGAAATGAGGCTGCATGATTAAGTTTATTGAAATTGCTTTAGTATTGTAATCACACTGCATTTCCCCATCATTTATTTTTAATTAGAAGAAAACTAGGGATGTTATGTTCACAGAAAAATCCTTATGGATGGATGTCTATGAAATGCCAGATTGAAAATAAAGGCCGTTGTGTGGAAAATGGAGCATTTAAAGTGTATTTTAATTACCTCATGTACTAAATAATTTACCAATAAATTCATCTCACATTTTGAAAATTCCATCTTTGGAATATCTTTTTTTAAAAGCTAAGGCAGAGATTTTCAAAGATGGCCCCTTCTACATGCAGTCCAGCATGGAGACCTCAGCACACTCCCTGTGGCTCGGCCTTGTTTTACATTGGTGACAGATCGGTGTCCAAGAGCCTGGTCCAAAATTGGTAACTGTGCCCATGGGATTTGATGCTTGTGTGCTTAAGTTTCAAGGTCTTTCTTTATAAGGATGATTTGGGGTTTGCGCTCCCCTCCGTACCCACTGAAATCCTGCTCGCAGCCATAACATGGCACATGTTTTGCAGGTCCATCTTTAATGCGCTGAAATCTGAGCAGGTTATTTCAAAACTACGTTTGCATAATTTAATCTGAGCAAACGTTTTTATGTTGCTATGAGGTGCTGTTTGCATCAGCCATCTTTGAGAAAATGTAGCGGGGAGACGGCCCTCGGTCGTAGAAAGTCGCCTGCCTCTTGGTTTGGGGAATTTTGTGAGCTAGAGCTTTACGTGAAATTCTCCTCTAGTGGAACACATATTAAAGAACTATTATTAGGATACCTGTATTTTTTTCCTAGTTATTTTAGCGAGGTCCTTATGTAATTCGCAAGAGGAGAAGTTTTAATTGCTTTCAAAATGATGGAGACATTACTCTTTGGCACGTTGCATTACTCTTTATTACTTTTAAGGATTACAAGATTTTTTTTTTTACTTCTCAATATCTCTATTTGCTGATTTTCATTAGTAATGGCTTTCATTTTGGATAAAGTTAATGACTTTGGTAAAACAATAGTAACGATCATCATAAAAACTGACTCCTGTTCACATATGATATTTGATCTTTAGAGAACTGCCGTGTACTGTTTTTAAGTGGCTAAAGACATGAAGGAAGAGTGACCCCAATTAATGAGACTGATTGTGGTGTTTGTTTTATGGAATCCAGAACCATTGCTTCTGCAGATTGTACCTAAAGTTAATTTCTGTGGAATTCTTTTGTTCTTATCGGGTTTTCTTACTATTTCATTCTTTTGCTTCAGCTAAGAATTTTCATTATCCTTTTTGGCTCTGGTGCACCCTGACCCCTGCTTAATATTGGCTTTACCTGTGAGGATTATCAGCCATATTATAGGCATATATAACTAATATCTCACGCATCCTTTATTTTAAATGTGCATTCTCTTATTTGGCCAAAGTGGAGGTATTATTACATAGTATTTAAAGCATTACTTAAGCCATTTAGGTAACAGTAAATATAACTGACCATTTAAGAGGAGAGATGGGATGAGGTTAGGAAATCAGCATAATTTGAGGACTTAAAAATAAATATATTTTCCACGGTAGCAGAAGTAAAAAAGAAAATGGTATGTGTTGGGAAATGTTTTACAAGGAGTTATTTCTTCAGATATACAAAATTTTATTTCCAAGATTATTTTTATGTTTTAATTTTGTACTTTAAAATCAAACAGAATTCTTGATTTTTGAGAGCTTATTTCTTAACCTTGATGAACATCAGAAATTCAAAGTTTTAGGTTGTACGTTTTGAAACAAAACGTTCATGAGAATGAAAAGAGTCATTCAGTTCTTTGTGAAGTCAATTATCAGGTGGGGCTGCAACGAATGTCACTATCATGGCAAAAATTACCCAAAGAAGCATAGACACCTTCATGAAATGAAAACATAGGTGATTTTCCTAAATTATTTGATTTTCAGCAAAATATTCCTGGCTAAAGCATGACATCAAGTTGCGTGTTTTATTTGAGTATAGATGACTTAATTTTTTCCTTTGCAGATTATTTTTATAAGCAATGAATAAAATACAATTATAAAAATAGAAAAATATATTTGGTTTTAACATTTGATAGCTTATGTCACCTGTGTGTGAAAAGATAAACCCAACTTTGGTTTCTAAAGTTTATAGTATTCTGCATGCTCTTAGGCGGATTCCCTGTCTGTGTTTTCACAGCAAAGTGCTCTCCTGACTCACTATAGAAAATGTTGCAAGTAACAGCTCTGCTTTCAGATAAGTTTCTATACATCCTGCATTTAGAGGGACCTACCTGTGATTCTTAGGGAGTGATATGCAGGCAAGTTGTGTGTGATGTCCAGCCCCTTTGATGGGCATGTGGATAATTGCATCTAGAATCATGGGGAGGAAATAAGAATTTGCCAAAAAGGACATTTCTTCACACTCATATTTGGTGTTTTTCTGGAAAGAGCATGGAATTTCTAACATGGTGCCAGTTTCTAACATCGGTTTGAGCCCCCTTCCCCCCGTTTTTTTTGGAGTAACAAGGAAACACTTGTAGAAGTGTTTGAAAATTTTAAATACCATCTTAAAATGCACGTAAGACAAGCATTTGGCAAGGAAAAAAACATCTAATAGGATTAAACATTTACCCAAAACGAGGAAGAAGAGAGGACAGTGTCCTTTCTTCGTACATTGAAAAGTGTCTTTGCTTCTCTTATAAGCCTCTTAAAGGTATTTTTTTAAAAGAAATTTTTTTCTTGAGGATTGGTTGTGTCAAATATTTTTAGGTGGTAAGTGTAACTATCCAGTTATGAGTTTTTCTCAAATTGCCAGAGAGATCAGCATTTGAAATGTAGTACATTATTCCCATTCGTCACAGTAAGCGACTTCACATATGGTGCACAGGGTTGTTTTAATGCCAGTGCTGCATGGGGGAAAAAGGAAGAAGCATTGTATCACCCTTTTTATTCTTCTATCCACTTATTCTTTTGCTACCTCATTAGCAGTTTATCAAAGTAATAATTAAAAAAGGCTGAGTCTGTCCTTTGGAATGTGAACTATGATCTGTTAAGATCTCTTTGCTGGTTCTTATGGTCACCGGGGGAAAACCCTCCATCTGAATTGACTCACAGCAGAATGATCCCACATTATCCAGTTTCTCTGTCTCCCTCTGATTTATTTTTCTTGCGCCGTAGGTTCTTAACTCCAGTTTAAACTAATATTTCTTCCTGGCCACAGCAGCCAATCCTCAAGTAAACAAACCAATATAGCTAAATTGACAGCTTTGAAAAACAGGATAGAAATTGAAATGAACTGAAATAGACTTGGGAAGCAAGACTAGAAGCTCGAGATAGTGGAGTTAAATCGTGAAACAGAGATTGAGAGTCAGGGCTTCCCCCTCTTTTCATCTCCCCTGGTCCCTCTGCCAGACCAAAGCTTGAAGGGCTCTTCTGTGCCACAAAGTCCCACTTAATCTTATTTTTATTTCCTGCCACAGTAATTTTCTTGCTTGGGATAGTCTGACTGATACTAATTTGTGTATTTTCAGAGGGAAAGTTGCTGTGGATCCACAGCTGGTATGAGCGACTGGTAGCCTGTTTAGAATAGAGTGTTGCAAAGTTTTGCAAGGAAGTAAAGTGATCTTTATTCCAGAATCAAGGCAAAGACAGTACTTAGTTTATAGAAAGGAGCACATAGCAGTTCCCCTTTTGGTTAATGAATCTAGCTGGATCTTGGTGATATGTATGTTATCCTGGGAACCCAGTATTGCTTGTTCCCCACCAGTGAGAAGACTGGGAAAACCTTATTTTAATTAAGAAGGCACATTTTTGAATCAGGAATGTGATTTTGATTTCCATTACCACCAGGGACCATTGGTGGTAAACTCAGTGGGTGGTCATTGGTTAAATTCCACTACGAGAAGGAGCCTGCAAGGTTTTGGTCTCCGATGTTCACAGATAGCAAGTTTAGGGCCAGTCTTCACTGCCAGCTGTTTGAGGAGGAGGTGGAGGGGAAGCACCCTCCCTCCCCAAACTGTTTTGCTTGTGTTTTGTATATGATGCATCTATTCATCAAACATGATGAAGTCTTAGTGGTGGAAGTTACAGCCAAGATCACTGATCATCCTCTTTCCTGCAACTTCTGGTGGATTTTATAAGTAAGTCCCCTGATGGTTTACAAGACAACTTTCCAACTTGTTGACAGCAGATCCATAGGGGAGATGGCACATATTGATGCTAATGTACTTTATGAGCAAAAAGGGAGCCGTTAAGCAACTTGCATGAGAATGTGTTAATGACTCGTAGCTCAGTTTGCTGAATAAATCTTCCCATGTGTTCAGAAACAAAAGGTCATGCCTGTGTTTGAGGGTTATCACCCCATGAAGATAATTTTCACGCCACTTTTCTCTTCTTTAATGTGGGCATTTGCTTTAAGGATGTCCGAGGGCCTTTTTCTTCTGCCTTTCCTTTGCACCTGCTTTCTCTCGATCACACTAATGACCCATCAATTCTCAGGCTCCACTTTCCCCTCTGGCCCAGATGGGGAAACCTTCATGTGTTGCTCTCTGGACATCTAAAATATTTTTCAATTTTGCAACGTCTCTACAGACTCATTCCCAAATATGTTTTCAGCTCTTGTTAGGCCTGCCCTTAGACCTTTCCTTTGGTGTCATGATGCTGAAGGAAATAGACAAGGTAATAATTATTTTAAGGATGTGTTAATTCTACTCTTCTTTGGGTTTATTTTGAATTAATTATTGAATAGATTGATTTGTTGTCAAGTGTAAAATGAACACCTTTGCTCTAAATTAATTATTGGGTTTCTGACAAGGAGGGTCAGAGGACAAAAACTGTGGACTGGGAGTGGGTGACCTGGTAACGCCAATTTACCTTCCTAATCTGGCCTCTCTAGGGAGTGGGAATGATAGATGGCAGTTCCTTTGAAGAAAAGAATTATGTGACTGTTCAGGAAGATATCTGAGGGGCCACCAATATAGAATCTCCCCCCTCCCCCATCTGATAGAGACTGTGTCCTGCATCAGTTACATTGTAGACATAGGCACATGCTTGTAAGGTTGATCCCCAGGAAAACAACGATAACCCCAGAGAGTGCCTGCTTTCTCCAGCATTTGCAAAGAATATTTGAATCAGTGATATAATTTAGGTCAGAAAAGTAGACGCTCATGTTAGTGAAAAGGAGGACATTTCACCTTGTCCTCTAATCATGAGAAAGTTTTTTTTTTTTTTTGTATAAAAATAATCATTTTGGAATATTGATGTGACTAGTTTAGTTTGCAAAAAGAGTACTGTTTTTAATTTAGGAGACAGATCTAATAATTTTCATGTGTTTGAGTTGGATTGTTTTAAACGCATGAAGGCGGGAGTGTGCTTGGCGATATTATGGGTTTTAGAGGCGGAAAACGTAAGCCTGGGACCCTGGAACCAAGTCCTACACGTGGGGCTCGGTAAACGTGAGCCGCAGTCAGTCTGCCGCGTGGGTGCCAGGCACCGGCTCGCTGCCCTCTGCTCCCTAAAACCCTTTGCTGCCCTGAAGAGATCGTGGTTGTTCAAAGCTGGGCCTCAGGTTTCCATGTGATCTCGTGGAATCTGAGAGACCAAAAGTTCTTTCCAGAGCCCAGGACGACCTGGGTGTCTCAGGGCCAATCGTGTGCCCTCCCGGGTGACAGGGCGACAGGGACGCCGATGCCTGGAGGTGCAGAGAGTATTTATTTATTTGAATATATTTATCTGTTCTTCTGCATGAAAAAGGAGATAGGCTGTGTGATCAAATCTTGATTTAGAGGGTTTAAGTACTGTACAGAATGGGGATGAACGTGAGGGTATTTACTGCAGCATTGCCGAGCAGAGCAAAGACTCAGAAACCTACCTGTGTCTCTCAGTTGGGCAAATGGGTCATGTGCATATATAATGTCATGTATTATTTAGCCATGAAAACGATGCTGTCTTATAGTTCCTGATAGGCATTGAAGACCACACATTTTTGCTCGCTAAAAAAAGTTACAAATAAGATGTGTACACGGGTCTTACTTTTTAAAACGTAATTTATCTAAAAAAATTATAAGCAGCATATATAAAAATCTCTCTTTTTTTTAAGTGTGTGTGTGTGTGTGTGTGTGTTTGTGCCTGCGAGCTGGGAAAAACACCCAGAGAACAAATAAAAAGATGTTAACAGTGGTTCTAACTCTGGGTGATACAGTTATGATTGACCTTTTCTTTTTCCTTTTTTCATATTTTCCTTTTTTTTTTTTCCGTTGCTCATGTATTACTTTTATAATCGGAAAACAATAAAACCATTTCCTTTTTAAAAGACGGAAGTAAGAATAAATCATAAACATTGGTATTGTGCTATATTTAAGACTGAGCTGCCTTGTATGCCTTAGAGTTTGGACCTGGAAGGCTCTGAGATCCTTTAGCCCAGCCCTCCTGTTTTTCCCAGGTCAGGCAGGTGAGTCTCAGACAATGTTCCAGGTCCCAGGGGGAGGTAGTGGTCAGGCTGGGGCGAGAACCCCCATCTTTCTGTCCATTATGCTTGGCACTGTGTACCCCTTTGTCTGCCTGGAAGTAGAGGATGTTATGTGGTAACCACTGTCTTGCTGGCTCTGGTCTGCTCCCATCTTCCAAGGACACTGAGGAAAGCGTCCTGGGGTGCAGTTGACCCCACCCCAGGAGCCTTTCTGCCCATGGGCTGCAGATTAGTCGTTCCAGAGCATCTCACGCCTTGTGCTTTCCTGCCAGAGAAGCCGAGTATCAGTTTCTCCTCTGGATTACTTGGTTCAAGGTCAGTTTTTAAAAAGACCCTCCGTAGCCAGAGACGTCCTCCTGACTCAACTCGAGCTATGGTGTAAAGATAAGCCTTTTAAGGCAAAAGGATAGCTAATATTTTTATGGATAGGAAGCAAAACCCAGTTTATTTCTTACTCCCAACCCCTTTGTGTCCATGTCGGGATTGCTGGAATGCCTGTTATTATATCTGCTGTCCCATCCCTCGTGCACGATGCCTCAAATTTGTCTCAATCAAGGGTGTAATTTTGACAGTCCTTTTTAAAAAGTAGTCTTTACTTTTTTTTTGGTGGGGGGAAAGGCCACATCTCTATTGCTCACTCTTGCATGTGTGTGCCCTCTCTTGCTATATTCCATGAACTGTTTGAAAGTAAATGGCATAACCAGAATGCTGTTACCATATCTAAGAAAATTAACTTTATCTCAGTTATTTTTTCTAACAAGCATTAATTACACTTTTAACTTTCTCCCATTGTCCCCGAAATGTCTTATATGGCTGTTTTTTCACACCCATTGATCCGGGTTCACAAGGGTATTTGTTTGTTCCTTCTCTTTTAATCTAGCAAGTGTACCAGCTCTCTCTGTCTCTCGTGACTGAAGAACCGTGGTCTGGATGTGAACGCTGTTTCCTCATGACAGATTCAGGTGAAACATTGTGTCGAGGACGTGTCACGGGTGATGCGTGTTCCACTTTTGCACCACTTGATGCCGGGTTGTCCCTCTACTGGTGGTGCTAAGTTTCACCCCTTGGTCTCCATTGTGAAGGTACATTTTTATCTTTATCAATGGGGCTGATACAGTGAGACCCTCTGAATATCCTATTTCCCAACAAACTTCCATCCAGTGGTTTTAGCTTTTAATTTAACCATTTTGAAGAAAATGTACTTTCAACAAAATATGTGGAACTGGAAAGATAAACTCATTTTAGAATGAGTTTGTTTGGGATATGTAGTTTAAATCAAACAGCCTTGCAAATATGTTTGCATTCTACTAGTCCATAGATAGTACCTGAGGCCTCTGAATTTTTCAGTAGTCCTGACTTAATAGAACTTAACTAGTGGGCCAGACATTTCCCGCTTACCTCCCACAGCAGGCATTCTGTCACTGGTCACAGTGCTTTTTAGTGTCCACACTGAGTGAATATAAATCCCTTTTAATGCTAATGGCAGTAAGTGGATGCTAATGTAATTTTTACTAGCTCACACAATTTTTTTTTTTTTTTTTTCAAGATTTTATTTATTTATTCATTCATCCCCCCCTTGCTGCTTGTGCTCGCTGGGTCAGCCAACCACGCCGTGCGGGCGGGCTTGCCCCCACCAGGAGACCCCGGGAACTGAACCCAGGGCCTCCCATATGGTAAACGGGAGCCCCACTGATTGAGCCACAGCCGCTTCCCGAGCTCACACAATTTTTAAGACAACTTCTTGAAGCTCTGTTGACTCTCTTCTCTCGCTTTTCAAAATCGCTCTATGAAGCAGACTTTAAAAATGACTGATGACTTGTCCTAGTGCCTAAACTGGATGAGTCCTAGAGCCGGTTTCTGACTACCAGTCCGTACATGCTTTTTAGATTTAAGTTACGCAGCTATTTTTGCCTGTTCCAGTTTGGTACTCATTTTCATATGCAAAACATGTATGGGTGGGGAAAGTGGTATGGAGCAGCGGAAGGACTCAGGAGTAGGCATGCTTTACGTTCTAATTCAGGGTTGCTGCCGACCAGTCCTGAGCATTGGTGTTCTCATCTGTAAAAGAGAACAATAAAAACAAGATGAATAACAACTAACATTTGTTGAGTTCTTTCTGTGTGCCACCTGCTAAACACTTTATGCGTATTAACTTATTTACTCCAATAATATTCCTGTGAGGTAAGTGCTGTTACTCTCCCCATTTTACAGATGAGGAAACCAAGTTACAACCTCACAAGGACTTTGCAAAGCTAGGAAAAAATAGTCTTTATGAAAGAACTAGAGCTTCTTGTTGGTGTGGGGCTGGGATGGGGAAATGTTATGTAAATTCAGGTGATCATATTATCTCTGTAAATATTTATCATTAAAATAATTTTAGAAAACCCATGATCTACAAAGACAATTTTATAGAAGAGATGGCAGGAATAAATGTGAAAGTAGGTCAAATTTAATATGAGACAAATTAAGCAACCCAATGAAAAACATTTTTTCTTTCTTTTTTCTTTTCTTCTTCTCTTGTAGCTTTATGTATGCTTTTTGGACAAAAGTGAAATCCATATCCCAATTTAAATTCCACGAGAAAATGTGACACTGGCATTTGATTCTCTGTCTTATTCTGCTTGTTATGCATGCTTGGCAAGACCTAAATTTGATGCTCACAGAGAGTATATAAACACTTATAATCCTTTCAGCATGTGCTAAAATAATAACAGATATGATAGTTTGATTTACAAAGTGAGCACCTGCCAAGCCCTACCAGACTTTTTGAAGCAGTTCAGAAAACCAGGATTCAGCAATGATTAAAGTGCGCTGGCTCCTATTAATAGCAAAAAGAATTCCTGCCTTGAAACATGGCTGCATCAAGCGTGCTTAGTCTCCGCCAGACATACTTTTTGAACTGTCTTTGCAGATACTTTTACAGGCGTTCTTTTGCTTTAAGGAGCCATGCTTTGCAAAAAACCAGACTTAATAGAACCAGTAAGTGGGGAAAGGATTGTTTGCTTTTAACCTGCAAAAGAGTAAAGATCCTTTAAGCAGTGAGTTCCTCAGTGCATTTCAAATACAAATTCAGTAACTTTGAGAAGTTAGAGTTCCAATGATAATTTTTTAAAACTTTTTGTCTTTTAAAAAATTTTCAGAGGTGTAATTGAAGTTCACTAAACTGCACATATGTGAAGTGTACTATTTAATGAGCATTCATCAAACCATCAAACAATCAAGATATTAGAAATTTTTATCACTCCCTAAGGTTTCATGCCTCTTCTAATTCATCACTCCCTTGCCCCTAACCCTCATTCTCAGGCAACCACTGAACTGCTTTCTGTCTTTGTAGATGAGTTTGTGTTTTCTAAAATTTTATATAAGCGAATCACATATCCATTCTTTTTTTTGCCTGGCTTCTTTCACTCTGCATAATGATTTTTTAAAAAACAATATTTTAAAAATTGTGTTAAAATACACATAAGACTTACCATTTTAACCATTTTAAAGTGTAAAGTTCAGCGGTATTAACTTGTACATTGATCGCCACTATCTAGTTCTCGAATATTTGTCATTACCCCGAAAGGTAATAAACCTGTTCCCTTTAAGCATTCACTCCCATTTTCCCATTCTCCCAGCACCTGGCAACCACTAATCTCCTTTTGTCTCTATGGATTTACCTATTCTGGATATTTCATATAAATGGAATCATGTGGCCTTTTGAGTCTGGCTTCTTTCATTTAGCATGATGTTTTCAAGGATCATATTGTAATATGTATCAGAACTTCATTCCTTTTTAGAGTTGAATAATATTCCATTGTGTGGATATACCACTTTTTGTGTATCCATTCATCCATTGATGGACATTTGGGTGGTTTCAGTATGTTGGGTTATTGGGAATAGTGCTGCTATAAACATATATTTGTGTACAAGTTTTTGTTTGAATAAGAAGTTTTCAGTTCTTTGGGGTCATATGGTAATTCTATGTTTAACTTTTTGAGGAACTGCCAATCTGGTTTCCATGGTGGCTGTGCTATTTTATAGTCCCACCAACAATGAATGAGGCTTCCATTTTTCACATTGTCTTAATAGTTATTTCCTGTTTTTTTTTTTTTTTTTTTAATTTCTTTTTGTTATGGCTGTTCCTAGTGGGTGTGAAGTGGGATCTCATTGTGGTTTTGATTTGCTTCTCCCTGAAGATTGATGATGTTGAGCTTCATTTTATGTGCTTATTGGACATTTGTATATCTGCTTTGGAGAGTCATTTTTCCATTTTTAAACTGGGTTGCTTTTTTGTATTGAGTTATAAGAGTTCTTTATATATATGATGTGCAAATATCTTCTTCCATCCTGTGGGTTGTCTTTCATGATAATGATTTTGAGAATCACCCATGTTGTTATTGCATGTACTGTATCAAAATTTTGGTCCTTTTTATTGCTGAGTAGTATTCCATTTTGTAGCTATACCACAAATTGTTTATCCATTATCTGTTGATAGGCATTTTTTTTCTCTAGTTTTGGTTGGGATGTTGCAAATAAAGCCTTCATGAATATTTGCTGACAAGTCTTTGTGTATACATATCTTTTAGTTTGTCTTAGGTAAATAACTAGGCCAATGATAATTTAATTTACACATTACCTTTTAGAAGCACAGATGTTATACATAAGAATCATCTTTCTTTTGGTGAAAATGCCTTTGATTTTTTATTACTATGACTTTGAGTGGAGCCTGTTAATGTGACCTTTCAAAGCATTTAAATAACACACTTTTTCGTCTTAGTTTTCAAGGGTCAGTCACTCATGAGATTAGTTTGTTTTCTTTTATTAATGAATCTTGTAATTCTTCATTTGACAAATAAGCAATTATTACCATGGTGATAGGGACCCAACAGGAATAAGATGACAAGACTGCAGAACTTGATGCTGGAAGGGGCCTGAGGACATTTAATCCAACACTCTTATTTTTTGCAAAAGGAAGCCAGGCCCAGATCGCTGAGCTACAGTACAAGATAAGTAGAGCTGGGAACAGTTCAGTGCCTGTGAGAGTAATTTGAAATCTAGCAGTGAGGAATCCGCAGTGAGGAGTCCACAGATGGAGCAGTGCCTCTGTGTGTGTGTGTGTGTGTGTGTAAGTGAACAGCACTGTACAGTATTTTGTAGTGCTATTGGGTTCACAGGGTGCTTTTTCCCTGCTAGGTTATCCCATTTAATCCTCCGACAACCCTGCGAAGTAGGTAGGGATTAAGTCACTGTTAGTCCCTCAGGGTCTCTTAGCCAATGATTGGAGAGCCCAGGCTCCGGGCCAGATCCTGACTCCTTCCCACTTGCTTTCTCCTGACCCTTTCCCATGCCCACTGCCACCTCCCTGGCTCAGGGCTCCCCGCTTCGCCCCTGCCTCCAGCGGGACCTGCACTCAGGTCTTTGTTTTCTCAGTCCCTCATTGGCTGCACACTACCCGGAAGACGTCCACATCCGCCCAAGCTTAGCTCTCTAGCCCTTGGGCTTCCGGTTCTGTTTCCGCCTTCCTGCTCGCTTCCCGCCTTCGCTCTCCTCAACTAGGAAATCCAGTCCATCCTTAGGGATTCTGCTTAGACCTCACCCTGCGCCTACTTCCTGACCATCCCTGAAGCCCCATCGAGTCTTCGCAGGTGGGGCCAGCGTCCTGTTCACCTTGGGGTCCTCGGCACCAGGCAGGTCTCCAGCACCAGGCTGTTGAATACGTGAGAGAATGAGCATCTAGACTTTGATCTCACTGACTTTAGACCTAACTTTGGTCTCACTGACGGGTGAGAACTGATGTGAGGCCAAAGCTTGGTTTTCTCCAACTTATATATTTTTAAGCAACCTGTCTGAAAGGGTCGGATGGACACAAATACCCCATCTTTGTGTTTAGAAGGGTAGTTTAAGGGAGGAGCACAGTCTTGGGGAGAAAGAAACCTGACCTCTGGTGTGGGCTCCTCCATCCAGCCACTGTGCCACCAGTGGTTCCACACCAGGTAATGGGCACAGGGGCCTTGCCCGGCCCCCGGGCTGTGGGGCTTGTCCTAACAGTCAGTGAGATGACAGTGAGCACACAATGGTAGGTATAAAGTGCTGACTGTGTGTTTCATCATGTACCTTGACTTTCTGTCTCATTCCGCCATCTCCAGCCAGGGACCTGATTATGCCTTTAATTGTACAGGCAATTTCCAGGCTGAATTTCTTCTGTGAGATTTGATCCAGATAGGAAAAATGGTAGAAACAAGCACATAGAACACTCCTTAAACGCCGTTAAGACAAAGCTTTCGATGACAGAAATTTCTGGATTGCAAAATAGGTTTAAAGGCCTCAGCTAGCACTGTATGTATTTCAAGCAGTTTCCAGAACAGCACAACTCAAGACATTTGCAATAATGACACTTTAACTGTGTCAATGAAGAGAGCTGACCTGTAGTACCTGAAAAAAAGGAGTTTCTTGGAAAATCTCTGATTGCTCAATGATTTCTCAGCAGAACCTACTTGGACTACCCTATTTTAATTGCATCCTGCAACCATCACTCCCTCTGCTGTCTCCCTCTTCTTGCTCCATAGCACTTGTTATCTTCTAACAGTTTATATAATTTACTTATTTTACTGATTTACTATGTTTTTATTAACTATTATAGCTTCTCCCACCCTGCCCCTGCCACATAAGCAGAACGCGGGATGCCCCACCTCTCCCAGGCTATCAGTGACTCAGTGCTCACATTGCAACCTGGTTCCGGCAATTGCCAGTCTAGCCAGGCTGTCTTTGGCAGAGATCTGAGCTGTGTATCACGTGGGGTCTTGACCACTGGAGTGAGAGCAGCAAGGGTAGGCTCAGTCACTTGAGATGGGGGCAAAAACCTGGAACAAGGATGTGCCCAGCAATGGGACTAGTCAGGTAAATTTGGTGATTCTGTGTACAGATTTGGAGAAGTCTCAGAAGTACAAATCTGCACCCTACCTTTTCCCTCTTAATAATATAATAATATATATAATATAATAATCCTCCATCATAGTATTATTTGTAACAGCAAAAGACTGGAAACGGCCTAAAAAGCCCATCAACAGGGGATGGGTTGAATGAACTATGGGATATTCATACAGTGGGGTTCTATGTAGCTATAAAAAGGAAGCAGGATGATTTTTGTATACTGCTGTGAAATGATCTTTAGGATATATTGTTAAATGAAAAATTTTGGGCACAAAAATGTGATTAGTATGTTACATTTTATCTGAGAAATATATATGCATTTGCTTATATTTAAAAAAATGGACATAAACACTGAAAAAAAAAAGAAATGGAGTCCTTCAATAGATGGATGGATAAACATAATGTGGTATAGCCATACAATGGAATATTATTCAGCTGTAAAAATGAATGAAGTACCAATACATGCTAAAACCTTCAAAATGTTATGCTAAATGAAAGAAGCCAGACACAAAAGGCCACATATTATGACTCCATTTATAAGAAATATACACAAATCTGTAGGGCTGAAAAGCAGATTACTGGTTACCACAAACTGGGAGAGGAAGGGAGGGGAAGTGACTGTTTAATTGTTATAGGGTTTCCTTTTGGGGTGATGAAAATGTTCTGAACTAGGTAGTGGTGATGGATGCACAGCATTTTGAATGTACTAATTCACACTGAATTGTACACTTTAAAATTATTAAAATGGTGAATTTTAATGATAAACCAATAAAGATGGTTACCTGTGTGGGGAAAGAGGAAATAGATGTGTAGGTCAGGGACAGAAGCTAGACTTCTCTGAATGCATTTTGTTTTGTAGATTTGACTTTGGAACCATGTAAATGTTTTTCTTAATTATAAATAAAATTAAATCAAAATAGAAAAAAATGTAATCCCAAAAATCAGGAGCAAAGTGAAATTCATGTGTCAGGTTGGTGTCTTAACCACACAGAGATGAGTTCTTTCAGATAAGTTTAAAACAAATAATTTGACTAAACATCCTGTTTCAATTTCCCAGCTGCTAAAACAAATACCATGGGTAAGCTTAAGCAATGAGAATTTATTGACTCACGGTTTTGAGGCCAGGAGAAGTCCAAACTTGAGGCATCAGCAAGGCAGTGCTTTCTCGCCAAATATCGTGATGTGCGGGCCTGGCTGCCGGCAATCCTTGGTCCTTGGCTTTTCGGTCCCATGGCAGTGCACATGGCAGCATCTTCTCCTTTCTCTTCCAGGTTCTCTTGATTTCCAGCTTCTGGCTGCTCCCTGTGTCTTTTGCCCAGTCTGAATTTCACTCTGCTTATAAAGGACTCCAGTAACCCAGATTAAGCCCAACCTGATAAGTTGTGCCACGCCTTAACTGAAGTAAGGTCTTGAAGAGATGTTCTTTACAATGGACCCACACCCACCAGGAAGTGGACCAAGACCAACAACATGTTCAGACTGGCCTGCACCATTCAGTCCACCATGCTGTGCCTTCTGGATGCCCGTCTTTCCACACGCAAAATGCATTCATTCCAGGGAGCAGATGTAGCTCAGTGGTTGGGTTCTTGCTTCCTACTTACGAGCTCCCACATTTAATCCCTGGTGCCTCCTGAAAAATGCATTCATTCCATCACAGCATCCCCCAAGCCATTTCAGTAGCAAAGCTAAGTACAAAGTCTAATCAAAATCAGTTATAGGTGTGGTCCATCCTGGGGAAAAATTCCTCTCCAATGGACCTGTGAAACCTAGAAAACAAGTTATCTGCTTCCAGTATACAATGGTGGGAGAGGCATAATATAAACATTACCATTCCAGAAGGGAGAAATTGGAAGGAAAACAGAGGTCACAGGTCCCAAACAAGTCAGAAACTCAGCAGGGCAAACTCCATTAGATTTCATAGACGAGAACCATCTGTGTATTGATGCTTTGTCCTTTAGGTCTCATGGAGTGGCAAGCCCACCCTTTCCAACTGTTTGTGCAGCACCCATGCTCTCCCCAAACCCTGGGGTAAAGGCCTCACCCTCTCCGAGCATTGTGATGGCAGCCAGGCTCTCCACTAACGCTGGGACTCAGGCTTCACCATCCCTGAACATTTGGCTGGTGGCCATCTCCCTGAAAAACAGTGCTCAAGTCCTGCCTCCTAGCACCAGGGCAGGTGGTCTGCCTCCTCCAAGTGCAGGGGCGGACTTGCGTTTTCCATACACATTGGTGGGCCACTCTCCTGGCCCAAGGAGATCTTTTCCGTCCAGCCCTTTGCATCTATGGTTCTTCTCTTGAAAAGTCATTCCTCCTTCAGTTTGTTCCTTCTCTGTCCCTCTCAATCCAGGCTGACAGTGATTCTGCTCATAAACATTTTACAAAAATCGTATTGGCTTTGCATGCAGTTCAAATCCAAACCATCAGACAATTGACTTTTCCACAGATCCTTAGTGGGTAAATGCATTTCCAATTCTGATTTCCACTGAAATGGCTGATTAGATCCATGTTCAGCCACACCCTCTTTAGCAAAGGATTGTTCAGTTAAACCTTCACATGGAGCCTGGCCTCTGGGGACTCACTTCCTGAAAGCTCAGGGAGATTCCTGATAGGCTACTTCTGGCCCTAGTCTCAGAGCCCACTGTCTGGATAGGCTCAGAATTTTCCAAACCATCAATTTCTGCTTTCTTTGTGCCTAAGAATTAAACCCTCACCATATCCATTTCCCCTTGCATTTTATTATAAGGTACAAGGAGAAGCCAGGCTTCCACACTTAGCCTGGAAATCTCAGATTAATACCCAAATTCATTGCTTACAAGTTCCACTTTCAATCTGACATCAGAACACAATTTTGTCAAGTTGTTTGCCACTTTTTCACAAGAATCACCTTTCTTCCAATTTCCAATAACACAATAATCATTTCCTCCTGAAGTCTCCATGGAAATACCTTTAACATCCATATCTCTGCCATCAGTCTCTTCAAAATAATACAGCCTTTTTCTATTAAGCGCCTCACAATTCTTCCAGCCTCTCTCCATTACCCAGTTGCAAGGCCGTTTCCATATTTTTAGGTATATGTCATAGCAGCACCCCACTTTCTGGTACCAAAAACTGTTTTTATTTCCCAGCTGCTAAAACAAATACCATGCAAGGGGTTGGCTTAACAACAGGAATTTACTGGCTCATGGTTTTAGAGACTAGGCGGCTTGCTTCCTCCTAGGATTTGGTATCTTTTGGATGGTCAACAGTCTTTGGAGTTCCTTGGATTTCTGTCACATAACAATGCACATGGCAGTGTCTTCTCCTTTCTCTTCTGTATTCTCTTTCTGTCTGACTGTTGCTGCTTATAAAGGATTCCAGTAATCCAGATTAAAGCCAACCTGGTTCAGTTGGGCCACACTTTAAGTAACATCTTGAAGAGATCTTAATTACAGTGAGTCCATGCCCACCAGAATGTGGACCAAGACCAAGAACATGTCCAAACTGGGTACACAGTTCAACCCACCACACATTCCTAGTAGGCTATATCATAAGGTCAAAATGAACTCCAAATGAATTTTACAACTGTTTTCAGTATATAAGGAAAGATGCCATTTTTTTTTAGGAGGTACTGGAAATTTAATCCAGGCCATTGTACATAGGAGGCAGGCACCCAATCACTGAGCTACATCCACTCCCAAAGAGAGATATTAAGTACAAATCTCATAATCCTAAATTTGAACTGGAACTATTTTATTTTTTATTTTTAAATTTTATTTTAGAATTCAACTGTTTTTTCCCCCAATTTAGAATCCAACTGATTTTTTTTTTTAGAAAGTAGGAACTCTTGATGTATTTTCTCTTAAACAAATGAAAATGTATTTCCTAACTCTGTCCACTGAAAAGTGTAGAAATAATGACCAACCCAGGAACAATAAGCCCCTTTTACATCCATATCGTTATCTCTAAATACAAATTCTCACTAAAGGGAACTAAGATTCCTCAGAAAAATTGCTGAATCCAGGTCTGGGGCATGGAATGTACAAGATGAGCCTGGGATAGCTTTGTTGTACCAGAAAGAAGGACACTATCAAAGACCACTAGTGTCCTGTTAAAAGAACTCTGGCGCCAACTTGACGGAGCTCACCAAAATGAATAATTTGAAGATTAAAAAGAATAACTATAGTGAATTGACATACTTCAAATATGTTAAAGCATGCAAAATCCATGAGTTAAAAATTCAGTGATTCCCGCTGAAGGATGCTAGGAAAGGGAACCAACTCATCATTCTGAAAACTGGTAAAGAAAGGGAAAGAATCAAGTGGTTAATCTGCCCTTTGTTATTGGTTACCTTAGGATATCCAAATAGTTGATGAGGAAAATTCTTCTTTATAGAAGACTTCTATCTCCTAAATCCAGAAGGGATGACAGAATTGGAACATCACCGTTTTGCCACCCTTAGTGAAAGAAGGAGGTCAGATAGTGATTATTAATGTTGCTAAACTGTTGGGTGAAGCTGATGGGGAACTTAATAATGGATGAATCAGGCAGACAACATTTAAACTCACTGACCAACCTTAATGTCACAAAAAAAGAAAGGCCTCCAGGCATCATATGCCTTCTGAGATGATGCAGTAGGAACTATACACCACCAACAAAAATAGAACCTGAACTTATGCCAGGCTCTAGGTCTAACTACTGGTTTGTAGGAAATACAGGGGACAGAAGAGCATGTTGAAATGACACCATGGGGCTGAAATCAGACAATCTGGAATGTGGGAAATTCTTGAGGCCAAAAGTCCTGGTTTTGTCAACAAATTACAAGAATAAAAACAGAGTGGGGAGTTATCTATAGGTTAAAAGAGACTTAAAATACTTACCAGCAGAAGGCAATCTGTAATCCTTGTTTGGATCCTAGCTCAAACCAACTGTTAAAAAAAATTATGGAATAACCTAGGAAATTGGAATATACTGGATATTGGGATTAAGGAATTATTTATCACGATTTATTTATTTATTTATTTATTTATTTATTTATTTATTTATTTATTTTACCGGGAGGTACCGGGGATCGAACCCCAGTCTCTCCATATGGTAGACGGACGCCGAACCTTTTGAGCCACATCCGTTTCCCGATTTATTTATTTTTATTTGTGGTAATGGTATTGTGACTTTGTTAAAATAAAAATGTTATGTTTTAGGTCTATAGGCTAAAGGATTTATAGATGAAATGCTATATCTGGGATTAACTTCAAAATCATGGGAGGAGATGGGTAGAAGTGCAGAGTAAAAAAGACTGCCTATATGTTGATAATTTGAAGTTGAGTGATGGGTGCAAGGGAATTCTTTTTTTTTTTTTTTTTTTTTTTTTTTTCAGGATTTATTTATTTATTTATTTATTTATTTATTTATTTATTATTTATTAAGGGAATTCTTTAAACTGTTCTGTCTCCTTCTGTATAGTTAGAAAATTTCTGTAATAAAAAGTAAAAAGCAAATAAACAAAAACCCCATGAAACACCCACATTGTCAGCTGGCCAGTCCTGATTTCAGGTGTCCTTGAATTTAATTTTGGGCTGTGGCATGTACCCTTCTTGAAATCACTGAGCCAGAGAGTAGTAGGGCTGGGATTCTAAATCACATCTCTCTGGCTCCAAAACTTGAGGTCTTTCTATCCTCCTCTGCAAAATTTATGTCCCTCTTGGGGCTTAGATTATGGTGGGATTGTTTTGATTGAGGGTTAATAGAATTTTACAAGCAACTGTGTTAAAATTTTGGGATATGAGGGCAAAAGACCCCAGATCAGAACCATAACATCAGAGTTGTTATCCTTTGAGGGAAGAAAATTCATCCAAGTGTAAGGGAAGAAGATGGAAGAAGACTGTACACTTACCATCTGGACCTTGCCTGGCCTTTTTGATTGCTACCAGCTTAATTGAGAGAGCTTGAGGGTAGAGAAGCATGGCTCATCACTTACTAGCTGTGTGACCTTGTTGTCTGTGTCTTAATATCTTCTACCAGCTTCATCCAGTTGGTTATTGGATGATCATTTGCACTTGTCCATACCGTGCTTAGTACCGCGCCTGGCAAGTAGTAAGGCCTCGGATGTTTATTCAGTAAAGAAAGGAAGCAGCACAGTTCTCTGAGATCCTTGCCCGAGTACATTCTCCAGCACTTTCTCGGGGACCTGGGGTAGCCCTTGCCTAGTTTGGAATTATTATTTAGCCTGGGTGAGGAGCCTCAGTGCCCTAAGGATGAAAATTTGTCCATCTGGCCACATTTTATTTTGTTGTGTGGCTGGAAAGTCATGGGCAGCTGGAGAAGATCCTTCTTAGTGTGTAGAGAGAGAGGTCAGTAGCTGGGTAGCTGGAGACCTGCTTTGCTATCACCATCTGTTTTCATTTCCTAGGGCTGCCCTAACAAAGCACCACAAATTGGGTGGCTTAAAACAACAGAAATGTGTTGTCTCAGTTCTAGAGATCAGAAGTCTGAGATTAAGGTGCCAGGCATGGCTACGTTGGGGAGAATCCTTCCGTGTCTCTTCTGGCTTCTGGCGGCTGTGGTGCTTTTAGCTTCATGGGTCTCCCCTCATCTGCATCTCTATCCAAATGCCCTCCTTTTCTAAGCACACCAGTCCTATTGGATTATAGTCTCCCCCTAGGCCATTATGACCTTGTTTTTAATTTAACCATCTCTTTGCAACGACCCTATCTCCAAATATAAGCTCTCATTCACAGGCACCCAGGCTTAGGACTTCTTATCTTTTGGCGGGACACAACTCAACCCATAACAGCATCCTTGAGACTGGAAGGAAAAGGCAAAACTGCTTTTCTGAAGCAAGCACCACATTCTCTCTCCCTCCTACCAAGCCCCCCTTTCCCTCCACATCTCCCAACACAGAGTGCCCTTCGAGATCTGCTGGCGAATGCTCTGGGTTGAGTCGCCTGGTCTCCTGGGAAGCATCTCGGAGCCATATTTGGTGGCGCCTCACTGACCACAAAGCAGTCAAAGGTGAGCCCTGGTGTCCTGCTCTCTCTCCCGGCCGCAGGTCACCTGCGCGCCTGCAGAGCTTGGGTGGGAGCGCGCCGCTGGCCCAGGGACGAGAAGCCAGAGGGAGCCCTGGTTTACGAACTGTCCGGATTTAACTGAGGCTACAGCACTTTTATTAATAGAACATGCTGCATTTCCTTTTTATAAAAATATGAAGATCACCGCACTCAGGAAAACGCCTGGTGACTTTCTGTCTTTAGGGCATGCTCATCACCAAGCTAAAATTAAAAAGTGAAGTCAGGCCCTTCTTGAGGTCTATTTTTAACCGAGTTTAGCATATGAATGTGAACGAGAAGTCTTTCTTTAGAGCTCCCTTAACTCAATTACTTACAGATGCCAAGCATCCCCGCCTGGAATTCCTGAGCTGTGGTTGGGTCTACCCAGGGTTGGGAGGCCCAAAGATAAATTAGAGACGACAAACCCAATCCCCCTGCAATCTGAGTTTGTGTGTCTTCATCCATCCCAGCTTCGCTTCTTCTGGAAGGTTAAGGTGGAATCAGTCGTTATACTGGAAAAAGACAAAACAAGGGAAGAAGGAAGCAAACCAGTCTGTGGCCTTTCTTGGAAGCTTAGATATTAGGTAACCCCTAATTGGTAAATATTTTTCTAGGGGTCTCCAATTTAGGGGCAGCCACTTGGGTCGAAGAGGAGACACTGGATTGCAGGGGAGATCTTGTCATTCAAGCAGAAAGTGCGAATGGCCCTGGCATTCCCAGGGAGAATGGGGACGACAGGTGGAGGGAGGGAGAGGGAAAAAAACTTTAACGACTGTCATTCCTGCCCAGAGAGTCCGCGATGAGTGATGAGAGTTCCAGGGAAAACATTTAGAAACCCTCTTAAATTCCCCCTTTGAAATCTTTTTTTAATGTCTGCTCTTTGAGGGCTGGAGGGGAGGGGAGGGGATTGGGCAGAGTTGATCTTAACTCTTAAGATTCTTTGGCCTAAAGTTTCACTTAAAGGCAGGGACTGACAAGGTTCTTTTTTTGAATTTAGGGCAGTTTCCCACGGCCATTTTCCAAGTAAAACACGTTTAAAAACCTATTTATCATTGTAAGTCCCGGTCCTCATTTTGTTCTGGCTTTGGAAAAGTAATAAAAAATGGTGATTTTGTGTGGAGAAATAATTACAGCTCTTTGTTGAAAGTTGTGTCATTTTTTCCCTTGTACTTTTACACAAATATGGGTTCAATTCACGGTGCCCTGAACCTTTCATTTAAGGTGCTGTTATTTTTAAGCAGAGGGAAACCTTCCTTCAGTTTTTGGAATGGCAGCAAAGCCATTGCTGAGGATAAACAGGAGATTAATTTAAAATGCCATTTCCCCCCCTGCTTATCCATTGAGCATGAGGTTGTTTATGGAGGGAGAACTACGAAAATGTTTCCAGATAGAGTCTGAGAGGGGAGCTTAGGAAGCTGTGTGCGTGTGTGTGTATGTGTATGTGTATGTGTGTGTCAGGTTGGTCGTTTTGCTTTTGGCTAATAGAAATGATATTCAAGCAACGAACTCTTCTACATTATTATTTGTGTTTTCTGCTAAAAGCAATCAAAATGAAGTATGATGTGTTTATAGGCCACTCCATCTGTCTGAAAAATCTCTTAGGGGCTTTTGTCTGCAGTTCAACAAACCACTTACATGCTTTAATGTTCCTTATAATAAAATTTTGGATTAAATTACAACAGTTTTAGGCTCTGAAGATTGTGTTCAAATTTGAAAATGTTGCACATTCACTTGGTTGCAGTAAATTTTAAGGGGCTGGTTCTCCCAGCCAAACTGATATTTTGGGGCCTGTCCAGTTAAAAAAAGAAAGGGGGAGTGGGAGCGGGAAAGGGCAGCCTTGACACAGTGCTTAAGCAGAGATTGAAAGGCGCTCTCCGGGCTTTTGGAAAAGGCAGTTGCTTGGGACTTGGTGAATGGATCAACTCCTGATGAACAGTTGCTGAATTAAATATAACATGCCATTTCTTTGCAACCACTTAGTTTCACCTGAACTATTTGGTTATTCCAGATATTTTCATCTTAGTTTTTACCTTGACTCAACTTTCTTCCTTCATGAGCGTCATGATTCATTTCTTTGAAACCCTTTTCATTTTACCGGTTTGATTGTTCCTGTTAAGGAGAGTATTTTTGTCTTGTTTTTACCCACCCTCTACTTGATCCCTTAGGGAGCCTAAGGATTTCACACCTTGGGGTTTCGGGGTGGATCCGGGAAATGGTCAAGACCATTCTTGTCTCTTTCCCAGGGACTACTGGGAGTGATAAGGAAGTGAAGAATGTGGCTCATCCTTAACTGTTCTCTGGTGAGATCTGAACTGAGCCTTGATTTCTCACGACTGGACTGTGTTTCTTTAGATCTTATGCATGTGTGTGAAAAGCCCCAGGCATTAGCCTTAGCTTCTTTCACTAATTTTGATTTGTGGGGATTGATGCTAGGCCCGGAATTCCCACCGCATTTGTCTCAGCTGGAGTTCTCTAGCATAGCTGCTGAGAGACCTGCTAATTCCAGCTGCCAGCAGGATCCCCAGCTTCCTAGGCCAGGGAGGGCAGGGCTACGAGAGCATTTAAATACAACAGAGCTTTCCCTGTTGCACGTTTCCTTCTGAAGGCCCAGGGCTTGTGAAATGTGGTTTATTCTCATACATACTTTAAGATGTACTTCCTTCGCTTCAGATTTTATTTATAACAACACTCCTGTAACAACATAAAGGGAACTATTGGAAAGAGAAAAAAAAATTACCAGCAATCTCTTTGTCAGACTCAATTCTCAACCATTTGCCTCATTTCTGTTCATTCCTTTTGCATTCGGTTATGTGCATATATTTTAAAGTATCATACAAAATTTTATATTCTGCTTTTTTCTATTTAACATTATTTTGTAAACATTTTTCTTGCATTTGCATCAGCTTCATAATTTAATATTCTATGACTTTGGTATTCCACTAAGCTGATATACCAAAATTGATCTAATTATCTGCCTACTGATGGGCAATTGTGGTTCCACTTTTTTCACTCTTATCAATACTGCGGTAATGGAAATCTTCATGCATGTGGTTTTGATTAATATTCCCAGGAATGGGATTACTAGGTTAAAGCATATGAAGATTTTTATTGCTTTTGCTATATGTGCCATTTTACTTTTTGATCAAGTTGTACAAGTTTACAGAATCAGCAGTAACATGTGAAGGTTTGAATTTCCCTATAGCTTAGTGAAGTCTGGAACCACACTGTCTAGGTTTGAATCCCAACTTTGCCACTAACTCACTGTGTGACCTTGGGCAAGTCATTTAACCTCCCTGTGCCTCAGGTACCTCCTCTGTAGAATGGAGATAACCGCAGCACCTACCTTATAGTGTTATTATTAGGAACGAGTCAACATTTGTACAGTGCTTAGAACTGTGCCTTTACAAGTATGTTTTAACAAACTGTGTTTGTTAAACAAACATGTTTCAAGGTTTTTTAAAAATTAACTTAATAGAAACGAAGTGACACCCTTTTCATATTTTATATGCTTATTAACAGTATTTCCAAGAAACAGCCCTTTTAAACTCTTTTTTGTAAATTTTTAAATGTTAATTGACAGATCCATTTTGTTGTGATTATTCATATTATTCAGGAATTCTTCTTTGGGCTTGTAAAACAGAGTACTGTGCCCCTTTAGGGTAGGGGCTGATGGACATGTCAGCAGGCCCCCAAGGTGCTGCAGCGGACAATTGGCTGCTCATCTCGGCGGAAATGAAAGGCTAAAACTGAGCCTCCCCCAGCGTGCTGGAGGGACGCACGTGAGTCCATTTGGGCCTGTATTAGTGTCTTCCTCACTGGGTGGCAGATACCATGGAAGGCTGGTTTTGATTACAGAGATTTTTACCTGGAGGGTTGCCGGAAAACCGCCTCCCTGCGCCTTGTGTTTCTCTCGGAGCACGTGGAGGGGCCTCCAGCGCCGCCGGCGGTGACGCTTCAGTCGGGACCCGGCGGCCGGGGCGGGAGGGAGGGGAGGTGGCAGCACTTGTCAGTTGATGGTTCGATCACTTTTCTCCTTAATCCTGGTTGTTTCTGCTCAGCTCTCCGAATCATTCAATCCTTGTGTGCGTTTAAAAATGCTAGAAGCCTGGGAACTCTCGGCCAGCCAGTTGAAGCCCGCCTCGCGCCGTGTCACCCGCGACCTGGAGTCCCTGCTCCACGGAGACCCTTCTCTCCGGGCTGGCTGCTGCCCTCTATCGGGCTGACGGAGCTTTCCCGGGTGGTCTGCGGAGGGCCGCAGGGTCCTGCGCGCGGCGCCGGGAGGTGTGCGCGCCGGCCAGGCTGGTTCTCTAGCGCCCCCTGAAGATGTGCCACCGCAGCTTCTGCCTCCTGCTTGGAGACATTTCCAGACCTGTGAGGTCACAGCGGCCCCCAGAGAGAGTCTTTTCTCTTGCAGTGGGAAAACGGCTTCTTTCTTTTGGAGCGTCAGTTATCCCCACCATGCTGGGTGTACCCTGGACTGTACCTTATAAAGCGTAACATGTTTACTACAGGGCAGTAGAAAAGTGGAAAAGAGCCCTTCAAAGCCCACTCTTCTAAAACCAGCTACTGTTTGGAACTGTTCCTTTGTCTTCTTTTTCTATATAAAAATTAATCTCTTTTTTTCAGGTTTTAAATGTACTGTAATGTTCACTTTTGAAATTCTGCTTTTTTTCCACTTACCTATGTTATAAGCATACATACAGACTGCATAATCTTCTATTATATATAGCTATCTGATCTACTGTATGTTTACGGTTTTTTTCCCTTTCATAATTCTGTGGTAAACATCTTTCTGTCTAGGAGAGACAGGCTTGGAGGACAGTATAGAAGAAAGAATAGCAGAAAGGATAACTAAAAGAGGAAAAAGACAGACAAAAATAAGATATGACATGAAAACCAAAGAATAAAATGGTGGAAGTAAATAGTGCATTTACAGTAATATGAATGTGAATGGATTATTCAGGAATTCTTTGGGCTTGTAAAACAGAGTCCTGTACCCCTTTAGAGTAGGGGCTGATGGACATGTCAGCAGGCCCCCAAGGGGCTGCTGCAGACAATCAGCTGCTTATCTCGGCAGAAATGAAAGGCTAAAACTGACCAATCAAAAGATACAGGCTGATAGAATAGATTAAAAAACATGAGTCATCCATATGCTGCTTACAAGAAATTTATCTTAGGCCCAAGAGTACAAACCGGCTGAAAGTGAAAGGTTGGAAAAAGATAATCCATATGAATAGTAACCAGAAAAGAGAAGGGGTAGCTATCCTAATATCAGACAAAACAGACTTTAAATGCAAAAAAATTATGAGATACAGAAGGCCATTATATCTTAATAAAAGGGACAACCCACCAGGAAGATATAACAGTCATAAATATCTATGCACCCTAACCAGGGTGCCCCAAAATACATGAGACAAACTCTGGGAAAACTAAAGGGAGAAATAGACATTTCTACAGTACTCATTGGAGACTTCAATACCCCACTCACATCATTAGATAGAACAACTAGAGAGAAGATCAACAATGAAACACAGAACCTGAACAATATGATAACAAGTTAGACCAAACAGACATATACAGAACACTGCATCCAAACTCAGCAGGTTATACATTCTTCTCAAGTGCCCATGGATAGACCACATGTTAGGTCACATTGCAGCTCTCAATAAATATAAAAAGATTGAAATTGTACAAAGCACCTTCTCAGATCATAATGGAATGAAAATGGAAATCAATAATAGACAGGAAAAAAGTAAATTCGCAAATGTGTGGAGGCTGAACAACACACTCCTATATATTTGGTGGGTCAAAGAAGAAATTACAAGTGAAATCAGCAAATATATTGAGACAAATAAAAATGAGAACACAGCATATCAAAACTTATGGGATATAGCGAAGGCAGTCTTGAGAGGGAAATTTATAGCCCTAAATGCCTATATTAAAAAAGAAGAGAGAGT
This sequence comes from Tolypeutes matacus, assembly GCA_026826555.1. Classification (NCBI taxonomy): domain Eukaryota; kingdom Metazoa; phylum Chordata; class Mammalia; order Cingulata; family Chlamyphoridae; genus Tolypeutes; species Tolypeutes matacus. The sequence goes on from JAKSZT010053836.1 coordinate 3,654,932, forward strand.
TAAACTCAAAGATTTATCTGAACAACTACAGAAACAAGAAAAAGAACAGCAAACCAATCCCAAAGCAAGCAGAAGGAAAGAAATAATAAAGATTGGAGCAGAAATAAATGAAAATGAGAACAAAAAAACAATAGAGAAAATCAACAAAACCAAAAGCTGATTCTTCAAGAAGATCAATAAAATTGACAAACCCCTAGCTGGACTAACAAAGAAAAAAAGAGAGAAGAAGCAAATAAATACAATCAGAAATGAAAGGGGGAAAGTTACAACTGACCCCACAGAAATAAAAAGAATCATAAGAGGATATTATGAGAAACTGTATGCCAACAAACTATACAACCTAGATGAAATGGATAAATTCCTAGAAATGCACAGCCAACATACACTGACAAGAAATATAAGAAATACGAGAACTTAATAAACCAATCACATTTAAGGAGATTGACTCCATCATCAAAAATCTCCCAGCAAAGTAAAGTCCAGGACCTGATGACTTCACAGGTGAACTCTACCAAGCATTTCGAAAATAACTAACACCAATCTTGTTTAAACTCTTCCAAAAAATTGAAGAGGAGGGAAAATTACCCAACACATTTTATGAAGACATCACCCTAATACCAAAGCCAGATAAAGATACTACAAGAAAAGAAAATTATAGACCAATCTCTCTAATGAACATAGATGCAAAAATTCTCAACAAAATACTTGCAAATCAAACCCAACAGCATATCAAAAGACTTATACATCATGATCCAGTGGGATTTATTCCTGGTATGCAAGGTTGGTTCAACATAAGAAAATCAATTAATGTAATACACATTAACAAATTGAAGGAAAAAACCACATGATCATCTCAATTGATGTAGAAAAGGCATTTGACAAAATCCAGCATCCTTTTTTGATAAAAACACTTCCAAAGATAGGAATAGAAGGAAAATGCCTCAATATGATAAAAGGCATATATGAAAAGCCCGTAGCCAATATCATACTCAATGGGGAAAGGTTGAAAGCTTTCCCTCTAAGATCGGGAACAAGACAAGGATGCCCACTGTCACCATTGTTATTCAATATTGTGCTAGAAGTTCTAGCTAGGGCAATTAGACAAGAAAAAAAAAATTAAAGGTATCCAAATAGGAAAAGAGGAAGTAAAACTCACTGTTTGCAGATGACATGATCCTGTACTTAGAAAATCCTGAAGTATCCACAACAAAACTACTTGAGCTAATAAACGAGTTCAGCAAAGTTGCAAGATATAAGATAAACATGCAAAAATCAATAATGTTTTTGTACATTAGTACTGAACAATCTGAGGAGGAAATCAGGGGAAAAATTTCATTTTCAATAGCAACAAAAAGACTCAAATACCTAGGAATTCATTTAACCAAAGAAGTACAGGACCTATATGCAGAAAACTACAAAACAATGCTAAAAGAAATTTAAAAAGACCTAGACAAATGAAAAGACATTTCATGTTCATGGATTGGAAGAATAAATATCGTGAAGATGTCAATCTTACCCAAACTGATTTATAGATTCAATGCAATACCAATCAAAATCCCAATAGCTTACTTTACAGAATTAGGGAAGGCAATTACCAAATTGTTTTGGAAGGGTAAGTGCACCCGAATAGCCAAAAGCATTCTAAAAAAGAAGAGCAACCTGGGAGGAATTTCACTGCCTGACATTGAGACATATTACAAAGATACAGTGGTCAAAACAGCATGGTACTGGCATAAAAACAGACACATTGATCAGTGGAATAGAATTGAGAACCCAGAAATAAACCCTCACCTATACAATCAACTGGTTTTTGACAAACCTACCAAGTCCATGTTAATGGGACAAAACAGTCTCTTCAACAAATGGTGTTGGGAGAACAGGATATCTACAACCAAAAGAATGAAAGAGGACCCCTATCTCACCCTCTTTACAAGAATCAACTCAAAATGGATCAGAGATCTAAATATAAAAGCCAAGACCATAAAACTACTAGAAGAAAATGTAGGGAAACATGTTCAAGATCTTGTAGTAGGTGGTTTCTTGGACCTTACACCCGAAGCACAGTGCAACAAAAGAAAAAATAGATAAATGGGACCTCCTCAAAATTAAACACTTTTGCACCTCACAGGACTTTGCCGAAAGGGTGAAAAGGCAGCCAACTCAATGGGAAAAAATATTTGGAAATCACATATCCGATAAGGCTTTAATATCCAGGATATATAAAGAGATGTTGCAACTCAGAAATAAAAAGGCAAATGACTGAATTAAAAAATAGGCAAAAGACTTGAATAGACATTTGTCCAAAGGAGAAATAAAAATGGTTAAAAAAAAAACACACATGAAAAAAAATGTTCAGCATCACTAATGGCTAGGGAAGTGCAAATCAAAACTACAATAAGATATCATTTCACACCTATCAGAACGGTCACTATTAGAGAACTACAAATGTTGGAGATATAGGAACACTTCTTCACTGTTGGTGGGAATGCAGAATGGTACAGCCACTGTGTAGGATTGTTTGGCAGTTCCTAAAGAAGTTGAATATAGATTTGCCATGTGACCCTGCAATACCACTACTGGGATATACCCAGAAGAACTGAGAGCAGTGACACGAACAGACATCTGCGAACCGATGTTCATAGCCACATTATTCACCACTGCCAAAAGTTGGAAACAACCCAGGTGTCCATCAACAGAAGAATGGATAAACAAACTGTGATCTGTTCACACGATGGAATATTATGCAGCTGTAAGAAGAAGGGAAGTCGTAAAGCATATGGCAACATGGATGAACCTGGAGGACATTATGTTGAGCAAAGCAAGTCAGACAGAAAAGGACAAATACTGTATGAATGTGTTACTATGAACCAAATATATTGTGTAACATATTGTTTGATTTTAAAAAATTATGTATTCAGTACATTTACTTGAGGAATGTATGCATTTATTCATCTGTTTACTTTTTAGTCTTTAATTGTTTATATTTTCAATTATTAAATGTACAAAATAAAGTTTAAAAAAATCTTTTTGTCTAAATCTTTCTTATTAGTTTACAGTCCCATTACTGTAATTATTAGGGGCAAAGGTTGGGAATATATATATTTTTAAGGAGGATCCGGGGATTGAACCTGGGACCTCCTACGTGGGAGGCAGGTGCTCTACCACTGAACTACATCTGCTCCCCCCGGGAATACTTTTAAGTCTCTTAATATGGATTTTCAAATGGCTTTCCCCAAGGTTTGCACCAATTTTCATTCCTGCCAGCAGGTGCTGACTATATATTTCACACTAGCTTGGCTAGCACTGATTTTACGATTATTTTAAGGTTCTGATGCCAAGACCATAGATGGGGAGGGTTTTAGGCTCTTCTAGCCGTTGAAGCCTGTATGATTTGAAACTTAAAGCTGCCCTCTCAAACCCACTCATTTCCAGCTTCCTGCATTTTGAGGATGTTGGACTATATTGAAGTTGGAAAGTGAGGTTTAGTTGTGTTTCAGGGAATGCGGTGGGCCTAGCGGTTGTGTTGGATTGCTATGTGTAAAGTGGAGCGCTGTCGGAAGTTGTGCAAGCTTGAGTCGCATGTACAACGAGGCCGCTATTTTCTCTGTGTGGTCCACCTTTTTTGGGGTTGACTTCCTAAACTTTTTATTTTTTTAAGGAGAATAAGTTCACCTTGGCAGTTTGAGGATGTAGCTTCCTGGGACAGGGACCAGACCTAATGACATTTTGAGCCTCTACTATTATATTGAAATTGCTTGTTGAGGTTGCTAGTGTTCACTCGTCTGGAGAGAGAGGGTCTGGTCTGGTGCATTACTGTCCTTCTGTGTTTCAGGTGGGTGGGAAGAAACACAGAAGTCACTTACGGCCGTTTAGCCTGCACATGTGTTAGAAGGGTTGCGCTTTCATAACAGGTGAACTGTGTGGGGCAGAATTCATTTTGGAGTTGGCCATGGCCAATTCTTATGGTCTGTAAAATGCAGGAGAAATCCTTTACCTATATCACCAGTTCATTTATTCTGCTCTTGGCTTTCAAATTCTTGTGGCATTGCTTTATAACCAAGGCTACTGTATTTGCCCTACTCTACCCATGTTAGAGCGGAATTCCAGTGTCCTGCAGTTTAAACAAATTCTGAGCATCTTTTTAGAATTATTCCCAATTTCCAGATGATGGACCTGAAAGACTTAATCTGCCTGGACATTTGTGTCTTGACCACATAAGCTCAATAATGTCTTCCAGGTTTATGTGGCTCGTTTAGAAGTCCACTGGATTAATGTTGCTGAAGCTGTTTAATCCAAATAATTTTAATTCCCCAAGGAAGCCTGCCTATTGACAAGCTGGTAGTCAGTGCAGGCATTATGACTGATCACAGTTAAGTCCTTGAGGACAAATACGGGGTCTGATATTTTTGATGCTGATGATGGAGGCTCTTTCTTGAGCTCATCCTCAATTCTCGGCATATGAAATAATTTAAGCCAATAATGTTGGGATTCTCCTACCAGGAGCTATGCCTATTTTATATGGCTGTGTGTGTGTGTGTGTGTGTACACTAACTGTGTCATCTTCTGTGGAGGGTGTAGAAGTATTGGGCATATTGTCCTCAAGGAGCTTACAACAAGTTGGGGGATAAGGTAAATGAGGCTGAAATATCTAATGGATGTTTCAAGGCAGGATGTAATTCTGTGTTCATGATGGGTCATTAATTCATGATGATGCTCTAAGTGCCAGTGTTTTTTATCTGGAAGGGAAAGACCAGTGGGGCCTCAGTGTTTGGAGAAGACAACATGGAGGAGGCAGGATTTGGAGGGGCCTTAAAAGAGTGGGTAGGTTTTGGTTAGGTGGAAGCCAAGTTCTAACCAGAGGAGAACATGGTGGGAATAAAGGCGGAGAGTGTGTTTAACATTTATGTTAAATTGTGATGGGAAAATGTTTAGATAAGATGGAGGGGCTGGGTTTTTGGGCTGGGTTTGGGAGGAACCTCCAAAGTCAAGAAGAGAAGCTTGAAACCACCATCACTTCGCAGCAGTGTAATTATCAGCAGCTAACATTTATTGTGTACTCAGGACGTGGGTCTCAGGGCTTTGCATGTATGATCTTACTTAGCCCTCAAACAACCCTATGAAATGTACACAGTGACTATGTCCACTTTATAGCAGGGGAACTGAGATAGAAAGAAGTTAAGTCATTTCCTCTTAGTGTGTGGCAGAGCTGGGGTTCAGATGGACTGAATCAGGCAGCCCATGTTCTTTATTGTGATGTTCTACTACTTCTCAGTCATAGTTGAGAGCTCTGACAACTCTCAGCCAGAGGATGATGGGGTGAACATGGCCCAGTGGCCCCCTCGAGTTCTGGGGGAGCCCAGCCTTTCCGGGAAGACAGACCTGGGCTCACATTCTGGCTCTACCTCTTACTAGCTGTGACCTCGGAGGTTACTTAACATTTCCAAGCCCTGACTTCCTCATTTATGAAAGAGGAAATATTATTATGTTATATTACTTATAAAATAGGGGGCATATAATAATAATAATAATAATCCTTACCTCAGGTTTGTTGGGAGCAGTAAACAAGATAATGTACACAAATCACTTAGCAGGGTACCCAGCAAATAGTAAGCAGGAAGGAAACGATAGCTGCTGTGGCTCTTACATTTCTTAGCTATATCTCTGACAGTGAAAAGGAATCAGGGCAAGCCACGATTCAGGTAGAGTTTACTCAGTAGTCACCTGCAATAGTAGTCAGCCAACAGAGCTAGCAGGGGCTGGATTCCTTCTTCTAGAGCATCCCATGAAGGGACTACAAATTCCGGATGCGGTTCTGCATTCCTTCAGGAACTGACTGTATCTCTCTTTGTTCTCCAAAACTCAGAGGGTAAAGCCAGGTCATTGCCACTGTACTAAATTCAGTATCTGGTGCCAGTTGTTCCAAAGCTGGTATCAGGATCAGCTGAAGTTGTCGGTGTCCTCCCTCCACTGGTCCCTTCTGCTGGCCACAGATGATTGCCCCGCGATTCACGGAGAGAAAAATAGACATTTGAGAGTAGTATATTTCATTGTCAATAAGTTAAACAATGCACAAAATAATCATAACCAGGACAGAGACATTTAAATATTGCTTCTCGGGCTTTTGGCTAAGATCAAGTGTAAATAAAGTATTTAGGGAAAAAAAACAGTGGAAGGAAAACCACACTGTAGGATGAAATGGTAATTAGAAACGTCACTCTTGGAATTTACGGAGGGAGATGGCACTTAGTGCTTCTCACGCTTGAGTTCCTGCATGTCTCAAACCGCTCACTGGTAGTTTTTTCCTACACGGTATTCTGCGGTTGTCAAGTTTTCTTCACATTAAGTCCTCCAAGAATTTAAAAAGCCACAGAGGAAGTGTCTATAAGGAAAAACAATTTCTTGTTCTTTTCTGATTTTCAGTCCCCTTGGTTGGTGGCAAACCTCCTTGTTCTTGTCACTGTTTTTCTTGATATAATCAAACTCAGCTTCTTTCTACCACCAAATCCTATCAGTTGCCCTTAAGCCAATATTGGATTTGAAATATGGGGATGCAAGTTTTAAAAAGTCTGAAATGTTGAAAATTTTCTTACAGTCCCCAGAGTCACGGTTAGATTTTCAAGTTTTCAAATAAGGCTAGAACCAAATTGCTGTTTGCAGCTAAGTGGTATTTTGTTTAATTTGTCAAATTTACTAATAGGTGGAATTTAAATGGGAATCTTGGATAGTTGGTGGTTTTGAAGTAATGGGTGTCTGTCCAAAGGTAATGGTGTCAACCTGGCAGGTAAAGGATGATGGCTTTCCGAAGTGTACTTGAAGCGAAGGGAATTGGCACTCTCCCTTGCTCCTTCCCTAACCTAACCCACGGGACACTTCATTCACTAACTCATTCAACTAAAACAGTGATTTATTGAGACCCTACGATGTCTAAGCCCTGTGGTAGGTGCTGGGTGGGCCTTAGGGGTGGAGCTTACAGCTTAGTCAGGAAAACAAACATAAACCAAAAAACATACAGATAGCTATCAAATCATACATTTTATGACAAATAATATGAAGGAAAAGAAAGGATTTCTTTCAACCCAAGGTGGGGAAGTAGAGCTATGGGAATACTCAAAAGTTTATTCAGACAAAAGAGGTTCCTTATAAAAATCTAACCAAAGTACAAAGATAAAAAATGATTATGCAAAAAATGTTTTAGGTGTTTAGGTGTATTTAAATATATTAATTTGTCATTAATTGGCCATAAGGGTGTCACTAAGTGGAATTCTATTTCAAGACACTTTTGAGTCCACGGTCATGCTGAGCCCCATGAATCTTCTTGTAATTTTTTTCCCTTTTTTTAAAGTAGCGTTGACAGCATCACTGGAGAAAGGACCTCCTGAATTGAGACCACCGAGGGGTAAATGTCTGATTGTGTGACTTCTCCCTCATTGTTCATTTCTGGTAAGATGCAACTTGGTTCTGGAAGGCACCCTTGAGTGTGGAAGGCCAGGGAGTCTGGGTCCTACTCTCTGTCCTGCTGCCAGTTCCCTTGGTCAGTGAGCTTGGCTTCTTTGAGTCTTGGTTTCCTTGTTTAGAATACAAGGGAGTTGAGCCTGATGACTTTAAGGGTTTTTTCAATTTGAGAAGAAATGGACAGCAGAATGTTTGGGGTAGAATCACTTCCTACTTAAGATGTGACATTTTCATGGTGTGATGCTGTAGAAGGAGCACTGGACCAGGAGTCTGAAAGTTGCAGGCTTGGCAATACCACCGACTCATGAGTGACCTGATTTACACTCACTCAGGCCTACAGCACAGATGAGTTCACACTGCAGCAACCCATGGTTAGCGACAAGGAGACTCTAAAGTAGTCAGGCAGGCAGGTCTGGGTTCAAATCCAAGCTCCTCCATTAAGTGGCCATGTGGACTTGGGCAGGAAACTTGATTTCTTTGAGCCTGTTTTTCATATCTATAAAATGAACCTTCAGTTTTGCTGCTGTAAATACTCCCCTCTTCTTTGCAGAGCTGGGGTGAGAATAAAGGCTGTAATATGTGGTTAGCATTGTACCTGGCACATAGTTAAGTGCCCAGTAAATGTTCACTGCTGCTGCCATTTTTCTTATTAATAATTATTGTGGTTTCTTTTATCATAGTTCTTCAGTTGAGCTCATCCTATGACCCCTGACATCTTGGTGCTTGCCTCACAGGGTTGTTTAGAAAATAAAATCTAATTATGTGTAAGTACTTTGTGAGCCCTCAGCTCTTCTTCAAAGATGAGGTGGTAAGACTGGGCAGATGAAGGCGGAAGCCTGGAGGTCCGTCCTGCTGCAGCTTGCTGTTTGCTGAGAGAGGGTTTAGCCCAGGGCTGGAAGGCAGGTCTGTCTTTCTCCGGCTCTGTCTTCCTCCGGCTCTGACAGACTGAGGCACATGCAGACACACTTCCTGTCCAGGCAGACAGGCTCAGCCTGCACATGGCCACAGAGTCGATCATTTGGTGATTGTCATTCACAGCTCATGCCATTTCATGCCAGAGGCACTCCGAGGACGCCACCAGCTCAGTTGTGTCTCTGGACTGTCCGCCCCCCTGCCTGCAGTTTCCTCTTCTGAAATGTCTACTGAGAGCAGGGTATAGTAGAACAGCACTGTTTTTAAATGACTTTAAAAACAATTATATAAGCTGATTAAAAACAATGAAATCCAGAAATTGTGAGTGGTGGCATTAAAACCGGGCACCTGTTGTCACGCAGGCTGCTTGTGGGTAGAGCATTTTGTTTGGCAAAACCACTGGAATGTTCTTGTGGGGGCGGAAGCCGGCAGTGGTTGGTGGGTTTGCTCTTTGGGTGTGTTGCCTCCTTCCGAGCAGATGGGGCCGAAAGAATTTTCAGGGGTGGGGGAGGGAAGGTACAGGCTGTGGAATGGCGCGGAGGGCTGTTTTCCTGTCCAAATGGCCCATTCATAAAACGCCTCCTCCTCTGTCTCCAGATGGCACCGGCCACTGCCTGTTTTTTCCCCCATCTCCGGGGTTCATTTCTCTTGAGTGGGGGAGGAGGACGAGGGGGAGGAGCACTGTCAGTTAAAAGGGTGCTAGGAGCCTCTGTTCTCCAAGCTTCATCTGTTTTACTGCTTACCCCGGCTCGGCATGATGGATGGCCCCGGCCGGCCCCTCTGGGTCGCGTGTTCAGCTGTGATCCAGGATCTGCCATGGGTGTTTGGCCAGTGCTCGGACTGACACGCATAGACAGCCAGCCTGGGCTCCAGGACACCGTCACATGGCCGGGCACGGCGACAGCTCACCTGGGGGCCAGGAGGGGGTTGCTGGGGAGGCTCCCGGTGACCTTTCCGGCCTGGCTGGATGCGACCTTCCCCTTCATCCCAGACTGGTTCACCTAGGCTGGAGGTGATCAGTACAGCTGAAGGGAGGCGGGTGGTTCTCGGTCAGGTTGCACGGCTGATCCTTGCACAGGGGAGATGCACACACACCTTTCCTTTCTGCTCTTTTGTGCCCCTGTTCCTTTACTTCCCTCTTCTTTCCACTTCCTTCTTGCAATCTTGATCTCTGATTCTAATCTCTCTATTTGTAATTATTTATGTTACTTATATTATCATTTATTATGCATTAAAAATTTTAAGTCTGTGTGTCACGTGTTTGTCTGGGAGAGGGTGGACAGTGGCTTGATGGGAGAGGAGCAGGTGTACCTTCTCACACATTCCTCACTGACTTGTGAGCAGAGTGAGGGGGGACAGCTCCGCTGAAGGCATTTCACTCCCTTCTCAGGGCTTGGCGAGAAGCTGGTGAGAGCACTGGCCCTGAGCGCTGCCTTCCCGGGGACATACTATCTCCCTCTACTCCCTGTCTCCTCTGCAGTGGGGTCTGTACCTAATCTCTTCCTACCCATCTCCCATGTCGTGGGTGACACTTCCAAGAAGATCTTCACATCCACTTGTCTTTCAGGATTGGTTTCAGCTTCAAGAGATGGCATGGGAGAGATTAGATTTCTAGTTCATCCTCTTGTTTAGTACTTCACACTTAAGTACAGGGATCCCCAAACTATTGACATATGTTTGAAGGCTGTATTGGTTGCAGCAAGGAAGCCTCTCTGCTAATGCTTTCTGCCTTCAGGGCACTGGCCTGAAGTCTTGTGACATTGGAATTATTTCTACTGCTGCCTTAAAGCCCCATAAAAGCAAAACCTTGGAAGGTTGGTGCCATTCTAGAGATGTTTGCTGTGTCTGCCGAGACTGCTAGCTCCCTCTCAGCTTCAGAGCAGGCTCAGGAGTTCGTCACAATTCTTTTTTAAAAACTGTTTATTTTGAAATAATTTTTGACTTACAGAAAATTTGCAAAAACTGTAGAGAGTTCTGTGTCCTTTTTACCCAGCTTCCCTTGGTAGCAGTGTCTTGCATAACCACGGTACATTTATCAAAACCAAGAAGCGAATGTAGGTACAATACTAGTAACTGAATTACAGACTTTATTCGAATTCTACCAGTTTTTCCACCAAGGTCTGTTTTCTGCTCTGGGAGCCAGTCCAGGCTCGCACATGGTATTTGGTTGTATGTCTCCCCAGTCTCCTCCACTCTGGACAGGGCCTCTTTCTTTCCTTGTCTTTCATGCCCTTGACACCTGTCAAGAGTACTGGCCAGTTATTTTGTAGAATAGGGCTCAGCAAAGTTTTTCTGTAAAGGGCCAGATAGTAAATATTTTTGACTTTGCAGGTCATACGGTCTCTGGTGATTGCTCTCCTCTACCCTTGTAGAGGAGTTGTTTCAGAAATCAAACTTCACTTTTGAAACTTTATTTATGAAAATAGGCATATGTGGCCCGTGGGCTATAGTTTACAGATCCGTTATAGAAGCTTCCTCAGTTTGGGTTTGTCTGGCATTTTCTCATGATTAGATTGAGGGTATGCATTTTTTTGTTGTTGTTATTCCCTTCTCAGTGTGTCACTTGCTCACTTGGTTAAGGTAGTGTTACCAGTAAAGTTAACAGTTACTGTTTTTCCCCTTGTAAGTAAAATTATCTCTGGAGATACTGTCAGATTATACAAAACCCTGTTTCTCTTCAAACTTTCAGTGGCTAATTTTGGCATCCAGTGGTGAATCCTGCTCACAACCATTATTACTGGGGACTTCTAATGGTGGTTTTCGGTTTTGATCCTTCCTTCTACAGCTATTAACTGGAATTAATTGGAATAAATGGGGAGCTTCCCTTCCCATTTATTTATCATTTATTTATTTACATCAGTACAGACACATAGATATTCATTTGGGGGAGATTAAGATGATCACAGTTTTTGAGGTGGCTGCCAAATGTCATCCTTTTGGACTTCTTGGGGCCCATCGATGAGATCCACTCTCTGGATTTCATAGTTGGTTGTAATTCCTGTAATTACAACTTTGTGGGCATCTGGTGGCCTTAGGCCTAATAGCTCTGTGTTTTGTTAACTTGTTTCATAAAGGCACAAGGTGGTTTGCTTATTCTGCCCACAGCAGTGGCCGGGTTTGCATGCTCTGTCCATGAGACAGCTGTCTGAGTTTCCGTGGGAGTGTCTGCATCAGGGGTATTGGAGCCAGTTGTGAGCTGGTAGGAAGCATCTGGTCTTTGTTAAAATTTTCGGGTGGTTGAGAAGTCTCCTAGTATATTTTGCACATTCTAGGTTAGGTTTGAATTGTGAGTGCTGTCCAAGTTACTATTATATATCATATAGCTTTTCCTCCTTTCCAGCTCTCTAAGGGTTTTCCTTTTATTCGGTTATTTGTTGGGAAACTTTATATAAGGGTGGAAAATCCTTGTTTGGTGCAGAGTTTAATGTAAGGGTTTCATTGCTCTTGTATGCACAGTTCCAGATTAAAGTAAAATTTCAGTTCAAGTGATGTTGCCTCAATTAGAAAGCCAAACAGGCTTTCAAAAATTAAGCCATCTAGGAGCAGATAGGGCTCAAGCAGTTGAGTGTTTGCTTCCCACATGGGAGGTCCCAAGTTTGGTTCCCCGTGCCTCCTAAAAAAAAACAAAAAACCAAACAACAAGCGAACAAACGAAGGAGCTAACTCAGGGGAACCTATGTGGCTCGGTGGTTGAGTGCCGGTTTCACATATGAGGTCCGGGGTTCATTTTCCCACCCTGGTACATCAAAAGAAGGGAAACTTCTATTTGTCTTGTTCATCTTGCTTGATTGGAGAGTTAGGTGAAAAGATGAGATATTAATACATTTTTCTTTTAGATTTAAAAAAGAGAACCACAGATCCTGGCTCTATGGGGTCATTTTACTGTCCGTGAGGCAGCTGATAAAGTCACATGATTGAGTCAGATGTAGAACTCTTGAAACTTAGGGCCACCACAAACAATAAGGAGACAAGTAGAGAGAACTGCTGGTGGTGTCTGGGTGGTTGTGGTGGATCCTGACATCTTGAGAAGGGAATACATTCAGCAAAGCTTCAGCTTCAGTTACTCCAGCTGCCTCTTGCAGGGGACAGCATGCTGACATGAAGCAGAGAGCAAGTTTGCGCATCTGTAAAATGGGGCGATTGGAGCAGCTCTTGGTTTGGGAAAGACGCTGCATGGGCCGTTCTCCTCTTTGAGGTTTGTGATCGATGTGGAAGCTCAGCACTTGCCCATGCGACCTCATGGATTCATGGTCATCTTGCCCTTGGCCAGCCTATCGAAAAAGAAGTTATTTCTAAGGCATTTTGCTGATTGTACATTTCATTCCCTCAAGTGCTCAGTGCATCTCACATCACTGCTGGAGGGCTTGGAGATAAGCGTGGAAAGTGCCCCGTGCCCTTCTGAGTGGTGGATGTTCTATTTTCGACTTGGAGTCCAGCGACAAACCTGTCTTCTGTCAGGTCAGAATCACAGGGACTTTCTGGTTTTCCGCTCTTCTGTTGACAGCTGCGTCCGTGTTCATGATGGTCATGGGGTAGCTGGAAGATAGCTCTGGCATTTAAACACCTAGATAGGGGGGAGAGGATGGAATGCGTACTTCTTTCTATTTTGGTTCGCAAGTCCCTAGTAGTCCATAGTGAGAGGTGAAGAAGCGACAAGAGACCTCTGCGAGGGTGGGCAGGAAAAGGCACTGAGGAAGAGGCATTTCTACCATTGGGGGTATAGTGCCAGGAAAGGGAATGGCTGGAAGGGAAATGGAAAATAAAGGTTATATTTGAGGTGGCCTGGCGGGGAGGGTATGGGGGTGGGACGGGAGAACTTTAAGACCCTTTAAACCTTTACAGATGTACTTAACGTAAGCACTTTGTGTTTACAGCTCCAGTGGGGATCAGTTTTGATGCCTTCTGAGTTCCCAGCATCTTGCTTCCACATTTATTAGCTGGGGAACTTTGACAAGTTTGTTAATCTCTTGAGCATTACTTTTCTCACCTGCAAAATGGAGTCAGGTCTGCCACCCAGAGCTGATATGAAGGTTCAGGATACAGTGTTAGACTATATGTGTCATCGTGGTTCTGTACGTGTTGTGTAAAACCTATATTAGAAACTAAGGGGACTCTCCCTCCTGGACCTCACTTTCCTCTATTTATAGTAGCTGGCAAAGGCCCCCTCCCCCTTTATTTAAAGTCTTCAATTCCTTTGAGATTCTGATGAAAGTATGGGTCTCCTTTTCACAAAAATATACACAAAAAATTTAACATAGGCTGTCAATTAAGAACCTCTGATTTGACTGTGGTTTACTTTTATGGAAATTACAGTTCGATCTGAGAGAACAAAATGTTTACAATGCTTGTATATACCTTTCTAGGCATTTATTTTATTTTATTAATTTTTTTATTAGAGCAAGTTGTAAGTTTACAGAGAAATCATGCAAAAAATAGAATGTTCCCATATAAACACCTTGCCCACAGTTTTCCCTATTACTAATATTTTGCATTAGTGTGATACTTTTGCTAGAATTGATGAAAAAATATTATACTAATTACATTATTAACTACAGTCCATAGTTTACATTAGGGTCCACTCTTTTTGTGAACATATATTCAAACTAAAATTAATTGTTTTAGTCACTTTCAAGTATATAACTCGATGTGTTAATTACATTCACAATGTTGTGCTACCGTCACCACCATCCATTGCCAAATCCATTGTCACCCCAAACAGAAACTCTGTAGAGCATCTGTTTTCACAGTGAAGAAGAATCACAAACTGTATTCTTATTATAAGCTCAGTGCTTTTCTAGTACTGTCCTAGTTCAGCTACATCTAGCAAGATTATAAACTATCAAGAGCAAATGGTAAATTAAACAAAAGGTAAAGCTGACTCATATGGTACCTACTGGGATAGTGGTAAGATATTAAAAAAATTTAAATCAAAGAGGCCTAAATCATGTTTCCCACTCCATACTTAAAATTTCATGGCTATCCAGAGGGTTAACATTTTTTTTTTCAGTGATGAGCTCAATCAATGTGATTTAAATCACTCATGATATATTTATAGCCGTATGATTAAGTTGGATGATGTGACAAAGCACTTAAATTGTATTTATGGTCATTGATATTTTCATACATTATTAAAGGGAAGTGTAGTTACACCAAATTAAATGGAGACATCTGATCCAGGCATCAGTTCAGTAATTTCATGGGAAAAAAATAATTTAAATGAGCAAAACATGTTTTGGTATTAACGCCAATGTGATGATATTACAAATTTTCCCAGTTAATTAGTAACACATATTTCAGAACAAATGTTTGAAACAGAAATCTCATGGTTTTGCATAACTGAGACACTGCACTGGGACTAGGGAGCCATGAGTCTCAATTCTTCCACTGTCTTGCTGCGTGACTTTGGGCTGGTCTCTTTACCACTCTGGAGCTGTGAAATGCAGGGGATGTGACTACATATCTTAAATGAGAGAAGATTTCTTCCATTGTTAACATTTTGTGACTTTAAATTTAATTGTGTGAGTGCTGAGTTTTAAAAAATACAGTGTACCCTGATGCCTGACATATATATATACAGAAAAACATTCAAATCTTAAGGGCTTGTCTCCATGAATTTTCACCCTTCTAACCAGTCCCCAGGTTAAGAAGTAAAACGATATTAACATCCTAGATGCCCGCCTTTTCTTCCTTCCCGGTCTTAAATGCTACTCTTAAACGTAAAAACAGAGCAAGAAAAATTGAATTGATAATTTTTAGAAATTTGGAAGTCAGATAAAAACTTTATTTATTTGGAACCCTATTAATCCAGTCCACAGTCCCTTATCCTCAATTTTGAAATCCAAATAGCTCTGAAAACAAAAAGATTTTGTGTAATAGGTTTTCAGAGAAATTGCTTGGCAACAAAATCTGACCTGAAAGGACGGGGGCTATTTATGGTCTTTATTAATCACATTAAGACTATTCGTGTGTGTTCCTGAAGGGACATATGCTGTTCTGTGACTGATGATAGTGGGCTGTCCTGCACCCCACTGGGGTTTAATGAACAGCATATGTGCCAGGTTTCTGTTTTGAAATCAACATGATTCTAAATTCCCAAACAAATCTAGTCCCAAGGATATCACATGAGGGATTGTGGGGTCATATCACTGCATACTTGCTATAAGAGCAGATGCCCCCAATTTTTTGTTGCTTAGATTTACATGATTTTTTATCAGAAAAGTAAAGCAGGTTTAATACTAGTTGACTACCTGGTTTGTTATGGAATGTATCTCTTCCAAATCCACTTTTAAAAAGTAAACTTTTTATTTTGGAACAATTTTAGATTTACAGAAACTTTGTAAAGATAATACAGAGAGTTCCTATATGCCTTTCACCCAACTTCCCCTAATATTAGCACATTCCATGACCATGGTATGTTTGTCAAAACTAAGAAATTAACATTGGTACAATACTGTTAAATAAACTACAGACTTTATTCAGATTTCTCCAACTTTTGTGATGGTATCCTTTTTTTCTCTTCCAGGATCCCATGCTACCTTTAGTTGTCATATCTCTGTAGCATCCTCTGGTCTGTGACAATTTCTCAGACTTTACTTGTTTCTCATGAACCTTCACAGTTTGAAGAGCACTGTCCGTGTGCTTTGTAGAATGTCTTTTGGGCGCTTAAAAAGAAAAAAACAAAAAAACCCCACAAACTTTTCCTTTTGAGATAATTATAAATTCACCTCAAGTTGTAAGAAATAATACAGGGAGATCCTGAGTAGTCTTTTCTCACTTTGTCCCAGGATAATACCTTGCACATCTATAGTTCAGTATCACAAGCAGGATATTGACATTGATGCAGTCGAGATACAGAATTCTTCTGTCCCCACAGGGACCCTTCCCCTAACTCTGTTCTGTCACCCTCTTGGTTCTGCACATGGGTTCTGCTCAAGGCCTGGGGAGACGATGGTGAGCAAGAAAGACAAAACCTGTTCTCCTGGGGCTGAGCTTCTGGGAGACAGGCATAAACAAGGAAGCACATACAAAGATAATATAACTCCAGGTAATGAGTGCTGTGAAGAAAACCAAGCAGTCTAAGGACTTAGGGGGAAGAGAAAATCCAGAATTGTAGATTCTCTTGGAAAATTAAGTGCTCTGGCCACACTGGGCTAGTCTTCCCTATAGGTAGGCACTCAGGAGCAGCTGCTTTGATGGGGCCATTGCCTATAAATAGCTGTTTAATCCGCGTTGTACATTTTAATCACGTACACCTATTTTACATCCTGTTTGTTGTGATGACATTTTGAGCATTTAGTAACAACATAGTGTATAATATTTCATTACAACTATAAAGCAGGAGGGCTTTAATTTCTTGGTATTTTTAGGGTGCCACAGAAGCTATGACACAAATTAAAGAGGTGTGGGGGCGGATTCTGGATGGCAAATATTTACTTTTATCTGATTGTCAATTTTATGTCACCCACAAGAGATTTATTTGCTTTAAATGTCTCCAGATAATGAGTATGAAAGACACTTAAATTGGATCTTCAGAGCAATATGGTTGAATGAGATCAATCATTTTAGAGTCCTGGATATAAGTGACTTCAGATGAACAACTATGGCCATTTTAAAACTGAATTGTTGGGATGTGGATGTGGCTAAGTGATTGGGCTCCCATCTACCATATAGGAGGTCCAGGGTTCGTTTCCCGGGGCCTCTTGGTGAAAAGCAAGCTGGCCTTCACGACGAGCTGGCCCATGCAGAGTGCTGGCCCAAGCGGAGAGCTGGCCCATGCGGAGAGCTGGTGCAACAAGATGATGCAACAAAAAGAGACACAGAAGAGAGACAATGAGAGATGCAGCAAATCAGGGAGCTGAGGTGGCACAAGAGATTGAGCAGCCTCTCTCCACTCCGGAAGGTCCCAGGATGGGTTCCTGGTGCTGACTGAAGAGAAGACAAGCAGACGCAGAAGAATACACAGAGTAGACAATGAGTGCAAAACAATGGTGGGGGTGGGGGTATTAAAACAAAAACAAAAAAACTAAATTGTTGAGAAATTAGTTATCTTTATTTTATTGAATTATTTTCAGTAAGAGTGAAACTCTCATTTTAAATGGCATGTTATTTAGTTACAAAGTAAAGAACCAAGGAACATATGGGCTTTGCTTGTATATTTTATTGTTGATGTGTGTTTTGTTTTTGGCTAATATTTAATAAAATACTTCTCTGTGTCTTGTGACCCATTGTGGGGGTCCATTGGGTCCTGGGGCCTGTCTTCCCCTCCTTAAGAGAAACTTAGCCTGCAGTACGCAGCTGCCTGATGTTCCAGGACACAAGTTAAAATGTAACAGACTTCCTCACAGGGAAACAATGTGCGGATAGTATCATAGACTGTAATTTTCTCCAGGCTATACAATTCCTTCCTACAATAACGTCAGACCTCATTTATGTGCTTCATGTGACCCTCCCTAGCAGAAACTCTGTTATGAATTGTCTTTGTTCTGAGACCCTATATGTTGCCCCTCATTTTCCCACCTCTTTACAGAGTGCGATCTTCATTCTCTGGACTGCTACCACCAGAGAAAATCTCTCTTGTCTGTAAGTCCCAATATAAAAAGCTTATGCCTGACACTGTGCCGAGTATACCCTTTGGTCTTGGAGCTGCCCCAACCTGTGCTCTCAAGAAGCTGGGTTTTAACAGTTGGTGAGCCAGCCAGGAAACCAAAGGACCACCGGGAGTAACAGGCATGCATAAGCTCTGGGAAGGGAAAATCTGTGGGGGAAATCCTGAGTTGGCCTATAATATCCATATGGGGAGGGGTGGCTGCCCTCCAGGATGAGTGGGGACTGCCAAGAGAGTACGGGGATGCCTGAAAAACTCCAGCAGGTATACGTGCAGTGCTACAGCAGGTAGCAAAGCTGCTACATTTAAATAAGAAAAGGGGATTTATACGATCTGAAGAGAAACCAGAGTGTCTATGGTTGGTGGCAAGGCTCCAGGAGGTGTAAGTTCATTGAGGT
>JAKSZT010053836.1:3673307-3732142 GCA_026826555.1 Tolypeutes matacus
GGTAATCTAAGCACCTCTTAAAATATATGTATATATATATATAAAAAATAACATTTTTGTAAGCAAATACACATATATGCATATATATTTATATATCATTTTACAAAAAAAAAAAGAAAAGGGGAGGCTGCCAGAATGCAATGGATCCTGCCTTGCAGGTGGCTACCCAGGCAGAACAAGTGGCAAAGGGCTTTGTGTGCCGCTTAGAAGAAGAGTTAAAGTTAGAAAAGAACATGTGCCTGACACAGGCAGAAATGAGAATTTTTTTTAACCAATCGTCTGCGCCAAGTTAATGATCAGTTAAAAACCCTGGCTTGTAGATATGTTCGGGCTAGGGGCTGCAGGCTGCC
Source organism: Tolypeutes matacus (assembly GCA_026826555.1). Classification (NCBI taxonomy): domain Eukaryota; kingdom Metazoa; phylum Chordata; class Mammalia; order Cingulata; family Chlamyphoridae; genus Tolypeutes; species Tolypeutes matacus. The sequence goes on from JAKSZT010053836.1 coordinate 3,673,658, forward strand.
TCAAGTCCAGGTCTTGAGGATATTAACCACCCCTGGGTGGAACCCTAAGGCTTGGGACCCTATGAACTCCTCCTCAAATAAGGAAAATGAGGAAGAATGGGAAAAGGGCTAGATGTAACAAAATAGCAAAATGTAGGCTGGGGATAAAAAATCAGGGTTGTCCTGTAATTCCCCAATTTAAACCCTTTAACATCCTAAAATGAGGGTAATTAATTCAATTACCAAATTTCAGAAAGTGAAAAAAAAGCCCTTAACAGTTATGGAAAGATCTTTTATAATATATTACAGAACCAAACAGTCTCCCCTTTTCTTATTTAAATGTAGCAGCTTTGCTACCTGCTGTAGCGCTGCCCGTATACCTGCTGGAGTTTTTCAGGCATCCCTGTACTCTCTTGGCAGTCCCCACTCATCCTGGAGGGCAGCCACCCCTCCCTGCTCCCAAGGGAGGACAATATGTATGGTGTTACATACCTGGAGCTTAAATCTATTAACTGCTGCTCAAAGAAGAACTTGTGTGTTAATTAGTGCATTGATTGATATTAAGTGCTGTACTTTTATACCTGATAAATATAATAATATCTTTTTTATTCTAGATCATATACAGGAGAATATTGAACCTGCTAAAAATCTTGGTAAACTTAATTTGTTTTCTAAGTTTATTTCTTCCAAAATCAATGCCTTCCAGAACAAGGTATTAGTCATGCAGGGATTTCATCCAGTTCCAACCATGGTGCCAGATCCATCTTCCCTCAACCTCAATAGAATAGCTAGAAAGTTCCACACCCTGTCAGGCAGGGACTAGACTACTGCCCTTGGCCAGCAGGAAACAGCTACAGAAAAATGACCATCTCCCTTCAGCTCCCCCTTAAGAATAAAGGTGTAAACTCTCTAAGGGGGAAGTTAAGGCAGGTTAGTATAGGAAACAGGGAAGGTAGCTGGTCAGAATAAAGCCCGCCAAAGACCCTGGTCATAAGGTCCAATTTAAAAGTCCCAGGGTCAAAAGAAGTCCTGAATAACTCCAAACAGAAAGGCTTCTCCATTGGTTCCCTAAAAGCTGTCAAGTAAAGGTATAAAGGCAACCAATCAGGACAGCAAATAGCTAGGACTGCATGTGTGTCTATGTGGACTCTCCTTATGTCTAAACTAATTTTTGATGTCACCATAGAAAACTCAGAGAATTTAAAAGGGGAAAATGTATAGTATGAAAAGCCTCGTCATAGGACTACTCTACCTAGTACTTTGTTATCTACTCATGAATATGTTGCTTGTATACTGTTAGACCAGCGCACCCTGCCTTAAAGCATAACCCCTACAAATTGGACAGCATGGAACACCTTGCTGGCATGACAAAATACAACCCATCGAATAAACCTTCTGTATCTCCTGATCACTCCTATAATGTCTCACAAGTTTTAAATTATATACATGAGCACATAAGAACTCCCTCTCTTGCCCTGGTGACCTGTCTTTGTAAGTCTCCTAGCTTTTAGTGGAGGACTCCTAGTACGCTATTGTACAGTGTGCCGTCACTGTAAAGTGTGGATGCACTGTGTGTCCTCAGGGCAACGCAAGCTGTTGCATAGGGGTGGGTTGTGGGGTCCATTGGGTCCTGGGGCCTGCCTCCCCCTCCCTAAGGGAAACTTAGCCCACAGTACACAGCCACCTGCATGGGCCAGGACACTAGTTAAAATGTAACAGACTTCCTCACAAGGAAACAATGTGCAGATGGTACTGCAGACTGTAACGCACTCCAGGCTGTATGATTCCTTCCTACAATAACATCACCAGACCCCGTTTATGTGCTTAGCCAGAGACTCTGTTATGAAATGTCTTTGTTCTGAGACCCTATATATTGCCCCTCATTGTCCTGCCTCTTTTCAGAGTGCTATCTTCATTTCTGGACAGCCACCACCAGAGAAAATCTCTCCTATCCATAAGTCCCAAGAAATAAAGTTTATGCCTGACACTGTGCTGAATGTATCCTTTGGTCTCACAACTGCCCCGACTCGTGCTCTCCAGAAGCTGGGTTGTAACACCCATTAAAAGTGGAAAGGTGTATGTACGATTATCAGGTTACATAAAAATAATTGCAACGTATCAATAGCTTATAGTTTAGGTAGCAGGGCCTCTGTGGAGTTCTGGTAAAATAACATTATTGACTGAAAACTAACCTCACACTTGGTAAACAGCCTTTGTTTTTATATGGTCGTTAGCCCATTTAATTGGTACAAGAGAATGAACCAGTGATATATTTGGCTCAAGTTTAAATTCCTCAAGTTTCTTCACAGCAACTGGGTCAGACAGCATCAGTGTGGTACGACAGCTTTGCTACCTTCCTCTGTGCTTCCACCTGGCCCTCAGGGTGTTTTCTGATAGCCATTCATTCAACAAATGTTTATTTAGTGCCTGCCATGTGCCATTCACAGTTCTAGCCAGAGATGTCCCCATGACACCGAAGCACACAAAGCAGGTAAAACCAAAAGATGCAACCCAAACCAAAGGCAGCCTTGGCCCTCAAAAAAAAAAAAATGATTCTGTCATCCACATTGCAAAGCCTAGAACCTTTTTCTCCTGTTTCTATTAATGGAGTGAATCCATTCCCGGGCACTGTCATCTTGGCTGGGCCTGGGCTGGCCCTTGTATCAGAGGCTTGAGTAGTCATCTTTAAGGGGAAAGGGTCAGTGAGGAAGTACTAGGTGAAACTGCAGGGCACTGGAGGCTTTTCACAATTGTTTGTGAAAGCAGATATTCTCTCCTCAGAGAAAAATCTGATTAAATGGGAACTTAACCATTACATTGCACAGGAGATCAGACTCAAGCTTGTAGTGTAGGGAAAGACACGTGGAAAAGAGTTTTGCTTTGATATCCCAGCGGTTGTGCTAGAAGCAAGCACTGGGGATGGTTTGGGTTAAAGTAGTTGACAAAGGCAACCGGGAACTTACTCTAAGAAGCAAACTAGCTCTGTTAAATCATACCTTGGTATTGCATTTTAATCAGGCATCACAAGAAGCTGACTGACGTTTAATACGAGAGTTCTAACAATTTGGAAATACGCTCTACTCAAGTGTAGAAAGGAATTGGAGGAAGTTGATTCCCCTGTAGTTGAGTCAGCTGTGTGTCAGGAAAGAGGCGTCCGTCCCCGCTTCAAAGGTTGTGTGCCTTTACCTCTTGAGTTACATTTCCAGTGAGACAGCAGAACTAGGTTCTTTGGGTGTCATTGCTTCAAAGAATTCATAAAACTTTCCACACATGATTGGATTTCTTTAGGACATCCTTAAAGAGTGAGATGGCATCCCAGGGGAGTTGGAATCGTTACGTTTTCCCAACTCTGCTGAGTGGTAACCCAGAGTCTTCTGCAGTTTAACTGAGGTGCTGTATTTCTCTGTAGACTGGAAGCCCAGGATTGGAAATTTAACACGAAATAAATAATTAAAGCTCGGCTTCCACAGGTGCAGGGGCATAAATAATCCAACTGCATGCTGCCCCGGGCATTCCACATTGTAGCTTTAGATTTAATGTCCAGGCACTCACTTGTAATTGAATATGTTAGAAGACGTCTCCCGCATGGGACAGGGAGAGGGTGCTATTTCAGAGTAGTGTGTTTGCCTGTCTGCTGGAAAGCTGCCTCCACCCTCTGACTCTTCTGGAGACCCTTTGCTGGCTGGGTGTCCTGGGAAACTCATCTGCCCTCTGCCCCAGCCCTCTGAGTACAAAAGCCTGTCGCCAACTCCTCTTCTGATTAAATGAAGGTGATGGCATATGGAAGAGAGCCCCGGCAAACCATCCTGCCTAAATCAGACACGAGTGGGAAAACAGATGCGGCCGCTGACGGAAGTGGTCGTCAAAAACTTCATTCTCAAAGTCAGGAGATTGAACCTGAGGCCATCCGAATGTAGGGGTGGCTGAAAGTTGGTGTCCTTTTCTGCTTCAACAGCACATCTCATAGAAGGGCACTGAGAAGCAGCAGTCCATTTTCTGGTGACCAAAGGTGAGGACAAAGTGACTGCTTCTAATTATGTCTGCGTCATTTACATGGCTTTGCACACTGTAGAAAATTAATAAAAGTTTGTTAAATGAGCAAATGAAAGAACACCTTGTGATGTTTCCTGCTCCCTGATGGCATCTCATCTGACCCCAGGCTACCCACACCGTGGTTCCTGGACCAGCAGGTCAGCATTACCTGGGATCTAGGTAGGAGTGCAGATTCTCAGACCCTGTTCCAGGTTAATTGGATCGCAATCTCTTGGGTGGGCCCCGAGTCTGTGTTTTTAACAAACTCTCTGGGTGATTCCTATACCTGCTGATGTCTGAGAACCACCGGCCTGGAGTTCCTTCAGCCAGGGAAAGGAATTAAGAGCCGGACTCACACTCATTTTCTCTTAGTAGGAAGTCACCAGAACTGGTTGCAAGAGAATCTCGTTTTAAATTTCCAAATGCACCTATTTCTTCACTCTCCCTTCCCCCAGCTTCTTACCGAGGCTCAGCTAGTCCCTTGGCTTTTTTTTTCAGATCTCATTTCCCGATTCTATGCTCATTCTCTTCTAGGAAAATACAGATGGGGTGATCGTGGTGGTGAGGGCGTCCTTTTGCTTGCTGATTGCCAGAAGGAGGATGAGCTACCAGGTCAGACACTTACTGAATGCACAGCCCCTGCCCCAGGACCTCAGGAGTTTGTAGGGAGGCAACAAGCGAAGGTGACTGCCCAGAGCCAAGGTGGCACTTGCTGGGCTGTATCTGGGGCACACACACGAGCTAGCTCAGACCTGGGCTAAGATGGGGGCAGGGGAGGCTTCCTGGAGGAGGTGGTGTCCGGGCCACATCTTCGAGTCTAAGTAGGGCGGCAGCTGGGTGAAAAGAGGGAGGGAAGAAGGAGATTTTAGGTAGAAGGAGCAGCACCCCCTAACGCATACATTCAAATGTTTTGTTCAGTTTTTGGAGACTCCATTTACGTATTATTTTTGCTTTTCAAATTGAGGTGTAAATAATCTATGTGTATAGTAAAGGGTACAACTCCTAAGTGTACATCCATTAACTTTTAAACATGCCCACACCCCATAACTACTACCCAGATCAAAACATGGAACATTTCCAGTCCTTAGAAGGCTCCCTCATGCCCCTTCAGACCATAATCCCCCACCCCAAAGTCAACCACTGTTCTTAACTCCATCACCATAGGTCAGTTTTGTCGGGGACTTTTTTAGACTATAAACTTATTGAACAATAGTTTTATCCTGTATAGCCAGAGATTGCTAACAGGCTGAATTGGGCTCCAGAATGTGTTTTGTTTGGACTGCACAGTACTTTTTTTTTTTTTGTGGTAATTCATTGCTATCATTTACAAATTTGGGGCTTTCACCTAAAATCCAAAAGCTCTGACCACACTGGCCTGCAGTCGGGTCAGGCAGCTGCTGGAGATGGGCGTCCTCTCTCCTGTGGCCCCCGTGGCTCCCCGGTGCTCACGCTCGGCCAGCTACACCTCTGCTACGCGTCTGCTGCTGGGCATTTGAGTTTGCAGCTTGGGACCTCCGACATGGCTGTAGGTGCTGAGGAATTTTTCTTTGTTCAGTCATCTGCATGTGTTGAGCTCATCTGCATGTGTTGAGCACTGACTGAGCCAGGCACAGTGCCAGGCGTTGGGAATACAGCGTGTTCACAGACAGAAAAATGGCGCGTTGATGGTCATCATGCAGCTAATGGCCAGTGAGGCCTCTCACCACTCTCCTGGATGCAACCCCAGCTGGCCGTTTCCAGGCCCTGGAGCCCACCTTGTCCCTTATAACTGTCACACGGCCCCTTTCACCACTGCCCTCCCCTCTCTCTTTCCTGTCTGGCCCTCAGCCCTCCCTCAGCATTTGCTAGAGTCCCACCTCTACCGAGAAGCCTTCACTCACCATCCCTCTCCCTTGTGATACCTCGCTCCTCTGAACTCCTGTTTCCCACACCACCACGCTCTCATTTCTGAGTCATTGATTCCCTCACATCACATTAAAAAACAAAAACCTTTTTCTTGAACTAGATATTGCATGCCCTTTGGGCAGAGACTTTGTCTTATATTTCCTGACATTGCTCCATAATGCCCTGCAGGTTTTGAGCATACCACAGGTGTCCAGTAAATACAGGAGATGGGCTCAGAAGCAAAACTGAGCCCCGGATGAAGAGGCTGCAGGTGGCAGCTCCTAGGCAGTCAGAGAGGAAAGCACTTGGGCGAGGTGTCAGTCTTCTCCCCAGGACTTGTCCTTGCTGGCAGTTGCTTGCTAGGAACCCTGCCTGTCCTTGAGGACCCATCACCCTTACGAGAGGGTTGACACCCGGCAAGGGGGTCAGACGCTCCAGCCGCCAGGCCGCAGGCATTCCAGGCAGTGTCATGTGAAGTTGTGTTTGAGGTTCTCGCCTTACAGCCTGACAAAGCGTCCCTTGCGGTGGCAGGAAAAGGTTCAGTGAAGACAGCTTGCAGCTGGCACGGGAAGGTGGCATTTTGGTGGCCATTTCCCTAGCCTTCTCCCACGCTCCATTGAGAGCCTGGGGTGTCCTGCTCTGCCCCACTTTTAGTTTCCTACTCAATGATACAGGTTACTAAAGGCAACTCAATTGAAAGTACCCTCACACCTTGTAACGTTACCTCCTTGAAGACGGCCTTAGGATTTTGCAAAGGGCCGAGACCTTTCTTAGGAGACGTCTGCCCTCATCCCCGCCAGCCAGACCACTGCAGTGGAGGTGGGAACGGTGAGAAGAGCCTTTAATTTAAAGATACTTGGCACAAGACTGTCTCATTTGCTAAGGTTCTGTCATATGTCATTTGGTGAGCTGGGTTCCAAGAACTACTTGGCCTCTTGACAGGGAACATGATAGAATGTCAGGACCTAAGCTAATGCAAAATATGTTTTGCCCAGCCAAGTCATGCACAAGCAATGCAAGAAACCCATCGGTCATTCACACGTCTGCACCATGTGGCTGGGAGCTCTGCTGATGGGATTTAGCCTTTCCAGAGCAACGTGATGATGGAGATCAGGCACAAGGTGGCTTCCCGCTCAGAGTGTGCTGAGGGCATCCCTTAAAACGCACATTCTTAAAGGGCACTTGTTTCCCCTCTCTTTTTTCCTTATACTTTCCCCTTTCTGCCCCCACAAACACCCCCCCCTCACTTGTATGCCTTTAACATTAACATGTGACAATGTTGGCTGGGTTTACAGGTGCTAAACTTTCTTACTTGGGGAATGCAAATGTAGACACCAGTATAAAGATAGTCACACTCGAGTCTCAGCTGTGGGCCAGTTAGGGAGTGCAGCAGTGGCAACTTTAATATGGTTATTGGGAAAAAATGATTATGGGGGAGCTGTATCAGTTAAGACAGTTTCAGCTGCCAACAGAAAACCCGACAGAGAGGCTTAAACCACGAGGACTGTTACCATCTACTTAACGAGAAGTCTGGAGGCAGGTGGCCCAGGGTTGGTTTGGAGGCTCAGCAGAGTCTAGGGCCCAAGGCTCTTTCCTTCTGTCCACCCCACCTCTTCAGTGATGCTTTGTTCTCGCGGCTCCTCTTTACAGGATGGTGGACACAGGTTCTGGGCATCATGTATTCACGTTCCAGCAACCAGAGCAAGAAGTGGAGGTGGGCGGTGAGCAACTCTAAAGTCTCTGTGTGCCTCTCTTTTATTTGGGAAGGGACATTTACAGACCCTTGCTGCAAACACACTGTAGTTCAAATGTGAAAACTGACTCATGGACTAATTTATTTGGCATATCTGCGACACTGAGTGAGCCAAGACTCCATTTTCCCGGTTACCGTGTTCATCTCCATTACTAGGGACTCTTTCTTAAATTACCTATCTTGAAGAACTTTATTTTTTTTCCTAGTTTCTGCTAGCCCAGAGTTTGCAGTTGGGCTTAATTCTCATCAACCGATGAGTCGAGGCTATACTGAGAATCTCTGAGTTCCTGCCATAGAAACTGGTCAAGTCCCTGCTTATTTCTGAATGATACATCACATCAGTCCTGGACCACAGTGTGTGAGCTGGTGCCCTTCTGGTTGAGAGTTTATCCTTTGAAAGCTAGGCCTGGCTCTCCTTTTGCCCTTTCTAGCCTTGAATCTTGGGAAATGATTTCTCTAATAAAATGATTTCACCTGGTACACGTATGTAACCACACACGTGTATAAACACATACTCCGGCTCCAGGCCACCGTCCTGGGAAAGGCAGACAGCAATTTCATGGGAGCTGTCTTTTTGATGAATATGCCTATGTCCACCCACAGGAGCCGTGACATTCCTGCCTTCCCCACTTGATCATCTGAAAATCTTCTGAGCCAGATTGCCTTGCTATAGGCCTGCAACCCTGGAATGCCACATAGGTTCTGAGTTTCAGTCCCTAGGGCCCACACTGGCTAGCATCTGTAAGAGCCCGTGGGCTTGAAATGATAAGTCAGAGATCTGTGAAGGGCTCTTCCAAGTGTGCCGGAAAAGGTACAGTCCTCCTGGGGCAGAGCAGCAGAGCCCAAGAGCCGGCACGGTGCTGTGAGAGGCATGATGGGATTACATGGTCTCTTTTCAGCCAGCCTCAGCTTTCCCCTTTCACCCACTCCCAGATGCATTTTACTTTTCACGGCTCTTCACGGTTTCCCTCTGAAATAGGCTCCCAAATGTGCTCAACTCTACTCTTTGCTTTTCATCCTTTGCTGGCAAAAGCAACCAAACTAAGAGTGGATTTTACATCGTGGCAAGCTGCCCTTATGTGTTAATTTTAATATTCATCCTCCCACTCAATGGAAGATTTTACAAGTAGAATCTGATAATTACCTTTAATTCCTTTTAAACTGAGGTCACCTGAAGTTTATGGATTGACTTTCTCATTGGAAGGACTAGTCCTCCCTTCAGCTTGGATTTGGGGAAGCTTCTGGAAGAGCGGCTGTCAGGATGTGAGGGCTGGTCAGCCTGATGACCCTCCTGCCTTCCAGGGTGAAATGCAGAGATCTCTGTGGGGAGAGTTCTGGATCCATACTGGCTGCCTTGGGGTCAGGTGCCACCACTTACTCGCTTGCCCTTGGGACAAGTTAATTGACATCTCTGAACCTCAGGTTCTTCATCTGTAACATGGAAAACTAATACTACGTAATGGATGTGGTTGTTAGGAGGGACCAACGAGCTAACATTTAAGTGCTTGAAATGGAACCTGGCAATTAGTCAGCACCTTATAAATGTCTGTTAAATAAATAGATCTTACTAGTTTGAGGTTTTTTTGTTGTCTTAACTACTTTTTAAAAAAATTTCATTTCAACTTAAAAAGATAAAATAACAGACAAAATGCAGCTTAACAAATTATGGAAGCATAATTAAAAAAAAATCCTGTCTAGGCACATTTATTTCTTTTAATCCTAAAAACAAACTCAGTTGTTTCTCCAGTGTTCAAAAGCATGAATAAATGAGCACAGATTGGTTAAATGACATGACCAAGGTCTCCTTTTAATGAGGAAAATGAAAAAAAAAAAAAGCTTTATCATATTCACATCTCATAAAACTAAATCTCATGTTCTTTTTTTGTCCTTTAGCATTGATACAGTACCTTCTTTGCCTTTGCTACAAAATATTACAATATTACTCTTAACTGTAGTCTTTAAGTTACATTAGTTATATTTTCCACACATTTCGCTATATTCTTAATATCTTATAATAGAGGAACATTCTTGTATTTGTATTATTAACCACCATTCTCATCTACCACCAAAATCACTGTATTATACAGTCCCTAGATTATCCTCTAGCTGCCTTGCAATTAACATTAACCTCCCTAGACTACCCCTTGCAGCCACAATGGCATTTATAAATCAGTGTTAGCTATACTCATTATAATGTGTTACCACCAACTCTATCCATTGCCACATATGTACAGTCAACCTTATTAAACATTCTACGTACATTCAGCATCAGCTCCCCCTTCTCGACCCACATTCACAATTGTGTAGGTGTGTTTTTAGTTGTATGTAGCTTTATCCCATGTGTAGGCTCACGTTTCCACCACTGGAATCAAGATGCCGAGCAGTTCCTCATCACAAGGATTCCTCGTGCTGCCCTTTTAGAAGCGGCCTCCCTCCCACCATTACCAACCCCTGGCAATAACGAAGATGTTCTCCATTTCCAAAATTTTGTCATTTCAGAAGTGTTACACAAATGGAATCATACAATATGTGACTTTTTGGCATTGGCTTTTAAAAAAAATTATTTGAGAAGTGTTAGGTTTACATAAAAATCATGCCAAAATTAGAGTTCCATGTACCCCCACTCACACAGTTTCCCTATTATTAACACTACATTAGTGTGTTGATTTTGTTACAATTGATGAAGCAATATTATAATTTTACTAACTGTGGTTCTGTAATTTACATTAGGGTTCACTGTGTTGTAAAATTCTATGGTTTTAAAAAAAAATTTGTTCCTGTAACACATATACAACATAAAATTTCCCATTTAAACCACTTTCAAGTATGCAATTCATTGTTAATTACATTCACAATGTTGCACTCCCATCACTACCATCCATTGCCAAAAGCTTTCCATCACCCCAAACAGAAACGCTGTACCGGTTAAGCATTAACTCCCCATTCCGTAGCCCCATCAGCCCCTGGTAACCGGTATTAACCCTGGTTCCTGATTCTACAATTTGCATATTCTAATTGTTTCATGTAAGTGAGATCATAGAATAGTTGTTCTTTTGTTTCTGGCTTTTTTCACTTAGCATAATTTCCTGGAGACTCACCCACGTTGTTGAATGTATCAATAGTTTGTTCATTTTTCTTGCTGTGTAGCATTCCATGGTATTTATGTATGAGAATTTAACTATTCATGTATTGAAGGATGACATCTGGGCTATGAACATTTGCATACAGGTTTTTGTGTGAATATAAGTTTTCAGTTTTGGGAGGATAAATGCCTAAGAGACCAGTTGCTGGGTTGTATGGTAATTGTGTGTTTAGGTATCTTAATACTTTGCTATTCAAATTTATACCTCCAAACAATAAATTTGTTCCACTCTTTGAGTAGAAGTGTGCGTGTATTAGCATTTGTTAAATCCATTAAAATAGACTACTGACTTTTCTCACGTGTCCTGAATTGTGGGAGAGATAGGGGAGGGCAGGCGATTCCGATGGTAGATGGTTCTTGTCTTTAAGAAATGTCTGCTCTTGGGAGTTGAGTAGTTGGAAGTAATTGCCAGTAGCTTGGGTATAGCCAGATTATAGAAGACTTGAAGAAGCCAGTGGACAGCTGGGTGAGAGGTGTGGATGGAGAGGGAGTGGAGGTTTGACAATGTTGGTGCCTCCAGTACCTAAGACTGGGAACTTGATGGTCGTTTGTGTTTGAGCCAAATTTCGAAATGTTCGATTTGAAGAAAAGCCACCGATTTTGCATGGGGGTTGTGGTTTTAGTTAAAGGTAAGGATCATTGTAATGAGAAATGCCTTTGAAAGGCCATTCTTACAAGAAAAGAGCAGAAGCATGGCAGTGCTGGAAAAAGGGCTGGTGTCACTGTTTCCCGGTCGCCCAGGTCCCACGCAGGCTTTCCCAGGCTCTGGCAGGCTGCTGGTCCTCCCTCCAGGGCAGGCAAGGCTGATGCACTGTCTGCAGGCACGTTGGGCACTGGGAACAGATACTTTTTCACATCCATATCCTCTGAATGACAAAATTATTTTTCAGTAGAAATCATGTAATCAGCAATCGTTATTTCATCGAGCAACTGGACCCCAAGTGGAGCTTGAACTAACACCTGGGCTGTGAGAGGTGTCAGAAATGTGGGTTTGGGTGGGGGAGCTATTCTGGTTTTCCTCCGCTAAAAGGGTGGGGAATTTTAGGAGCTATCTCAAGGGGAAACCTCAGAAACGAAGAGGTTCTTTACTGGAGAGAGGAGAGTCTGCAGCTGTTGCTCCTGATCGCAGGGCTGGGCTCTAGCAGGTGAGGCCATCCGAATCCCTTTCCTCTGCTTTCTCCCTCTTGAGCAGCCGCCTCCTCGCACTGAAAATTGCCAAAGAATGTTGGCCTTTGGGAGCCTTTTATAGCCCTTAAGAAGGAATCCTTGGTATTCTTATCCTGTACAAAAGTGCAAGCTATTCTTATGCATGACACAAATATGTTTAAATGACCCAGGACGAGTCTAGGATGACCTCATTGCAATTTTATGTTGTAAAATGAACCTGTGACACTTTAAAGGGTCTAGAGAGAATTCTTAATTTTATATAGTTTAATCTGCCAAATGATAAAGTTTTCTTTTCCTTTAGTTTTAAAGGAAGCCTATTTAGTGATGGCTCATTGGGAGTACTGGGAAGGAAGAAGATATCTTGTTATTAAGAAATGGAAAGTATAGATTACAAAATTTATCCTAGAAAAGTCTCTAATGTTGTAAATAATCTCAGATGTAGATACTTGGATGTAAAATGGAGCTTAAGATTTTACTTTTGATAACCTGATATTTTAGAATGTTTTGTATTTTTACAATATTAGCTGCATAGCCAATTCATTTCAACTGGAAAATACGTCCAAAAACACATAGCTTAATCAAGGTCAAGCTAAACTATATATATACACATATATATGTATATATAAACTATATATGTGTATATATATAGTTTATGTGTGTGTATATATCAACATAAACATTTTCCCTAGTCTTATTCCCATCCTGCCATTTTATTCCTTAGAGAAACTTAAACTTTTTAAGAAAACAGAATGCCTGCTGTTAAAGGCAAACGTGATAGATCTGAAGCCTTATAAACACAGTGTGCATAGGCAGAGCCAGCTTCCCGGGTGTGAGACTGCGGCTGCACAGGAAAGCAGTCTTGGCAGGGCCGTGTGCTAGGGCTAATGCTCTGTTGTCACCACTTTGAAATTCTTACTAATTTTGGCCTCTATTTTCGTTTTGCACTGGGTTTCGCAAATTATATAGTTGGCCCTGTGTATACTCTGCTTGATAATTAAGTTCAGACTAGTTTGGGGCTTTTGAATTTCCAGCTTTAATCTTAATTAATTAAACATTTATCAGCCTTTTTCTTCTTTACATAAATTTGTGAGGACCAATCTAAATGAACTTTTATTTAGATTTATTTTTTCCAACAGTTTTCCAGGTTCTAAGTATTGGAACATTTTAAATTTGTTGCAGATAATATGAAACTAAAATCCCGTTTCTTTACTATTATCTATTAAAAAGATGTAGTTCCATCTATTTTTGCCAGATAAAAATAAGTGAAACAAGAGAAACACTTGTTTCTCAAATTATTAATAGTGGCTATTGCCTGGGGCTGGGATTTCAGAGGATTTTCACGTTCTACATTTCATTGTCCTGAATTCAAATTTTACAACAAGTAGGCATCATTTTTTAATTCTGCTGGACACTTGCCTCCCCAGGACAAATCCGAGGCGTGGGTACAAGCCCCTTCTGCCAGTCCTGCCCTGGCTCCTCGGCTAAAGGGAGTGTTTGCCCTGATGCCTGAGGGGCATCTCTATTTTTTCTCTCTGTGCTCCATGTTGGCAGAACTGTCTTAGCCAAAGAGCCTGGAAAATCTTAAAAATGTTTTTAAAGATAAATTTTAAAAAATTATAAGACTCAAAGTAGAACAAAATCAAAGTCAAAATTCATTTGAGGGGGCGGATGTGGCTCAGATGGTTGGGCATCCGTCTGCCATATGGAGGGACCTGGGTTCGATCCCTGGGACCTCCCGGTAAAATTAAAAAAAAAAAAAAAAATTTCATTTGAGTGAAGGAGAATGTAATGTTAGAGCCATTCGGCCTGTTAATTGCTTTACCCTCTGCCCTGGGAGCCCCAGGGATGCTGTGAGGGGGCAGAGGCTGGGTGGGGTGACCACGGCTCCTGTCAGCTTTGTGTTTTAGGCTTCCACCTGGGATTTTGTATGAAGAATGAGCTCGTTGCTAAAAAGCAGTTAGTGTTAAAGCCACAGAGTCAGACCGGTCTCTTATCACACTGTTTGTCCCTTAGCGTCTAAGATCTCTTTAGCTCTAACATTGTGCTGGTGAGTGAAAACAGATACCAGTAGCTGGATTACGACCGAACTCACCGTTTCACTTTATAGTTGAGGGAGTTTCTTAGCCCAGCAGGGTGGCGATCATGCTGAGCAGGATATTTCTCGGTGTTCTGGAAATGTAGTCAAGGCTCCAGATGATGATGACAATAAAACACATGCTTCTGTAGCATACACTGTGTTCTCAGCCCTGTTGGAAGCACATGTGCTAATTCACTTAATCTCCACGCCAGCTCCATGAGGTGTAGGTACTGTTATCACCCCCATTTTATGGGGCCTCCGAGTCTAAGTTTAGAGAACACAAGGCCTCCTGAGAGAGCCACGTTTTCACCTTGGGTTTCCTGCCTCCCGGCCGTCCTCCTGGTCCCCACCTGAGCTGTCCTCCCCAACAGGGAGAGGAGAGGGAGGAGAGAGAAGCTCCTCTTTGGGGAAGTTTTCTCCTTTGGCAGATAAGAAGTGGGCCTTCGTTTTTCCCAAAGCCTCAGTGGGAATGGGGAACCCGCAAAAAGGGGGCCTGGCATCTAGCTTTCCATTTGGACATCTGCTTCACACTCTGGGCGCCCGGCACAGGAGAAGGAAAAAGGGGGAGAGATGGCTTGAGGGGTACAGCCCGGCACAGGAGAAGGAAAAAGGGGGAGAGATGGCTTGAGGGGTACAGAACCTCCCCAGGGACAGGTCCCCCGGTCTGCTAGGACTGCTGTTGCCTGGGCAACAAGGAGGCTCTTACCTGAAGATTGTTCTGATTAGCCCCCTGGAGGGAGTTGGAGGAGTGGCTGGGGGCGAAGCTCTTGTCGGGCACTGGACCCCAAGATGGTCAGCCAGGTGGAGGACTAGAGGCCCCCGGGCAGCTCAGGAGACCTTGGGCTTTTCCCTTTGGCCGCCTCTCCCATAGCGCAGGGGAGAGGCTGGGGGAGGGGGACAGGTAAGAAGGACAGGCCCCCACCCATCTTTCATTCCAGACTTCCACGGCCACAGCTCTTGCCTCACTTGGGCAGAGGGGAGGAGAGCTTTGAATCGGCTATGAGGTTGAAGTTTTTAAATGAACTGGACTTAGTCTTAGAAATCGAAATGAGACTTGATAACAGGAAGTGACCGAAGAGTCAAGGAATTGGGTCAAGATGACCTTAAGGAAGCCTCCACCAGTGGGAGAGGAGGAGAAGGTTTTGACACAACCCAGATGGGTGTAATTATGTATAAAGTGAAAGCATTGCATGTTTCTATCCAGTGACCTGAGACTCCTCCAGAACCTGCCCCATTTACTTGTCAGCCTGGCCCAGGAGAATCATTCATTCATTCATCCCTTCCACAACACTGAGCGAGCACCATCTGCATACTATGCTATGTACCAGGTGCACAAAGCTGTCCAAATGTGCTCTCTTCCTGTCTGCTGAATTCCCATCTCTCTCCTTTTCTCTGTCTTTTTCTTTTCTCTGTCCTCTACCTCTGTTTATTGTTGTTGCTCATTGAGTATTGTGAGCTAATGTGTTGTTGATATAGAATGGGAATAAACATTTCCCACCCCAGAGAAAGTTTTGGCATTGTTTCAGATACAGGAATCCTGTTAACATTGGCAATGGGGACTTCACAAGAGACGATAGGACACAAGTATGTAAATGACATTTCTTTTTCTCCCCCCGCCCCCGTTGAATTGTCAAGTGTTTTCATTAAAATCATGCTTTGTGTTATTTGGCATCATTCTTCCAGCAGGAAATGCTGCCCCAGACCAAACAAGATGCTCAGTCACAGTCAGTTAATTGTGTGACTTTTGGTAAGTCACCTACCAGCTCTGGCCCTCTTTTCATCATCCTTAAGATAGTGTGTGTGTATGTGTGTGTGTGTGTAGTAGTGGAAATAGTAATGGTAGTAACAGGAATAGCAGTAGTAGTAATAGCAGCAGCAGCAGTACTCTTAGTAGTAGTAACAGCAATAGTAGTAATAGTAAAAGTGGTAGTAATAGCAGCAGAGTATTAGTAGTAGCAACAATATCAGTGGTAGTAATAGTGGTAGTAACAGCAGTAGAAGTATTAATAGTAATAGTAGTAGTGATAGTATCAGCAGCAGCAGTAATAGTAGTAGTAGTAGTAATAATAATAGTAGTAGTAATGATAGCAGCAGAGTATTAGTAGCAGCAGCAATAGCGGTGGTAGTGATGGTGGTAGTAGTAACAGCAGCAGAAGTAGTAATAGTAATAGTAGTAGTGATAGTAGCAGCAGTACCAGCAGCAGCAGTAATAGTAGTAGTAATAGTAATAATAGTAGTAGTAATTCTGAACAGAGATGAGTCCTTTGAAATCAAAGGCTAATGCAGTTAGTAGCTGCTGCAATAGTCCAAGTGTGCTATGAATGGCTTTCTAGAATTTTTTCATCATTATTGACTGAGGCTAATAAAAACCATTCTAGAGACCCCAGTAATTGCTCTTCTGTTATTTCACAGATGTATTCTTTTTTTTTTTTTCAAAGATTTATTTTTATTTGTTTATCCCCCCCTTGCTGCTTGTGCTCGCTGTGTCCATTTGCTTTGCGTTTTTCTGTGTCTGCTTGTCTCCCTTTGTTGTGTCATCTTCCTGCGCCAGCTCACCACGCCACGCGGGCCAGGAGGCCCTTCACCAGGAGGCTCCGGGAATCGAACCCGGGCCTCCCATATGGTAAACGGGAGCCCAACCAATTGAGCCACAGCCGCTTCCCCCACAGATGCATTCTTTACCACCTAGACTTAACTATGTAAAACTGTTTGGCAGAAACTGTACTTTGCCTTCTCTATAATTCCCCAGCACGTCTTTTACCTCCGCTGCTACCACGGGGCTGAGCGGCTGTGGGTGTCCACCAGTTCTCTGGGGGACCCTTCCCAGCCTGGGCCGACAGCCTTCTTTCCACACAGCAGCCAGAGCAGCCTTTTAAAATGCAAGTCTGACCATTTCCTTTCTCTGCCCAGAACCCTCTGTTTCCTCCCCCACGTTACTCAGAATAGAATCCAGAGGTGTGACTCCACCTGCGCAGCCCTCCGTGGCCTGGGCCTCTGTCTCTAACTTCCTGCCTGCCACGCTCCTGGACTCTCCACTCTGGATCTTGTCTTCCTCAGACATCCCAGGATCCTCATGCCTTGGTGCCTGAACCCCTCCTTGCAGCTCTGCAGGTCCACTCCCTCGCTTCACGTGGCACCACTGAACTGTTACTGCACCGAGAGGCCTTTCCTGGCTTCCTGTCTAAAGCACACCCCTAGCCCCTGTCACCCTTTGTCCCTTTTTCTTCTTTACTTCTTCTCTTGGCTTTTAGGGCCATGCTGGAATGCAATTTTTATGAGCAGAGAGGTGTTTTGTCCCCCTGCTGAGTGTGTCCCCAGCACCTACATGGTGTCCCGCCTGTAGCAGCCCCTCGACTGTCTGCTCAATGAATGTAGAAATGTCAGACCTGGGCTCTGTCTCGTGAGGGCCAAAGCTGGCTGTTAGCACCTTGGCTGCTGTTGCCGGTTGAACTGGGTCCCCCCAAAGATCTGTTCAATCCTAACCCCGGGTCTTATAAATGTGACTCCATTTGAGAATAGTGTCTTTGAAAATGTGATTAGTTAGATGAGGCCATACTGGATTCCGGTGGGCCCTAAATCTAATATGACAGGTGTCCTTTCAGAAGAGGGAAATTTGGACGCAGCGACAGACAGACACAGGGGAGAATGTCATGTGATGACCGAGGCAGAGCTGGAAGTGCTGCAGCTGCAAGCCAGGGAAACAGCAGAAGCCAGAAGAGGCCAGGAAGGACTCTCCCCTACAGGCTTCAGAGGGGCACGGCCCCACCGACACCTTGACTTTGGACTTCTGGCCTCTGGAACCGTGAGCCGATAGCTTTCCTTATTTTATGCCATCCAGTTTGTGGTATTTTGTTCGAGCAGCCCCAGGAAGCTAAGCCGTCCAAGGGCCAGCCGTAGAGAGGGCAGTGTAGACGTTTGCTTGTGTCGTGCCGTTTCCCGAGGCCCGGGCAGGAGAGGCTGTGAGTGTGTGTGCGCGGATCCCGCCGAGCACAGGCCTGCGGCAGTAAATCATCGCAGCACAGACCGAGGCTTTTCACATGACCAAAGGGCAAATCAGCAAGCTCTTCAGCAGCCTCCCTAATTGGTGTCATCTTCAGAAACAACCTGTGGCTTCCGACTCTGGTTTTTGCCTGTGAAAGCATCTCCCTGCTTCTCATGAAACATCTCTATGGAGCCAAGTATTTGGACGTCCCTGCACCTTCTCGCTTCACCAAGCTATGAAAGGAAGGCCTAAAAGTAGGTGGGAGGAGCAGATTAAGGCAATTTATGTGTTTGGCTCCCCTCCCCACGTCACCTATAGGCATGGGAGAGTGGAGCAGCGTCTGGGGGACATGCACCTTCCGAGGCTTCATATGAGGGGATCCGGCGTGGTGGGGGGCCCAGGACTTGATCTCCTCTCCCACCGGAGGAAGGACAGAGCGTGCCCTTCTCAGGCAATCTCCTCCCAACTCTGACCTTTGGTTTTGGTTAAATTGGGGGGGGGGCGGCAAGGCAGGGAGGCAATGCTGTTGATTATATTAGAAATAATTGTGGTTTTTTTTTAATGACAGTGTATTCTCTATAGAGACTTCCTGACTGTTTCTTAGTTGTTATTAGTGTTTAATTGTGTGTTAGGCAATTTGTAGAAATATTAGTAGAAAGATGCATTTTAAGCATAAGAGCAGGCATTTTAAAAATCAAAATTTAATTACCCAAGTAATCCATGGATACATTCTCCTTTAAAATATTAATACCTTAGATATAAGGCTAAAGGTCCTCACCCCCCCACACAACCTCCAGTCTCAGATTGTGCCTTAGTGCTAGTCATTTTTATCAGTTTGTTTGTATCCTTCCAGTTATGCTCAGAGAATCTGGGAGCACAAGGTGATAATACTAATTACATCTCTACTGCTATTAATAAAGAGTACTCAGGGATTACCTAGGCTGGGGCATAGCCAAGGGGCTATCCAAGAATTGGTTCAGGTCCTTCTCCCAGAGACCCTTCGGGATAGGAGGTGGATACCATGGTAACCCCGTCTTTGAGATCTATTCACATCCCAGAAAGGTAGTCCCTTTAAAGTATGTATTTAATTCATTGGTTTTAGTATATGCATGAGTTGTACATAACATCACCACTGATTCCTGAACATTTTCATCACCCCAAAAAGAAACCCTGTACCCATTAGCAGGCGGTCCCCATTCTCCTCTCCCCCAGCCCCTGGAAACTGCCAATCTACTTTCTGTCTCAGTGGATTTGCCTAGTTTGGTTATTTCCTACGAAGGAATCATATTTTGCATCTTGCTTTTTTCACTTAAACATTTTCAAGGTTCAACCATATATCAGTACTTTATTCCTTTTTTATGGCCAAATAATGTTCCATGGTACGGACAGACCCCATTTTGTTGATCCACTCATCAGTTGATGGGCATTTGGGCTGTTCCCACTTTTTGGCTCTTAGGAAGAATGCCGCTCCGAACATCCACGTGTGTGCTTTTGTGTGGACATAGGTTTTCATATGGAACTGCTGGGTCATATAGTAGCTCTGGGTTTAACACTTCGAGGAACTGCACCATTTTACAATCCCACTAGCAGTGAGTGAGGGTTCTAATTTCTCCACACCCTTGCCCACACTTACGTTGTCTGTCTTTTTTCATTTTAGCCTTTCCTTAATGACTAGTGGTGTTGAGCATCTCTTCATGTGCTTCTTGCTCCTTTGCATGTATTCTTTGGAGAAATGTCTATTTAAATCCTGTGCTCATTTTTAAATTGGGTTTATTTGCCTTTTTATTGTTGAGTTTGTTACTTCCATTTTACAGCCCTTTAGCAGTGGACGGGGAAAGTGGAATTGTGCAAGTCTCAATTCATATGAGATTTCTCTAGCGTTGGACTGAGTTTTACTCTGGCTGTGGCCCTATCTCCTCTCCCATGTCTAGGTAGTAGTTGTTACCATCTTGTATATCCCAGGCACGTTATATAGACTCTACTCTTTTAAACAACTCTGCAGAGATCGAGGCTCAGAAAGACCCAATTACTAGACGAAAGTTGGACAATAAGAGGCTGAGCCAGAATGTAGGAAACTGTCTTCTTGTTATTGGTAAATGGGCCCTCACTGAAATCCAAGTTTGGAAGGATTTCCTTTGTTGTTCCAGGTTTTCTTGTTTGATTTTGAGGGATGGCTTACGAAGCTAGAGGAGGTGTGGGAGGGATTTATCTAACATTGACATCTAGTGCATGAGCTTTTTCAGGGCGCTTATTTTATTGCAGTGTATTAAACTTCTTTGATATTAAAAAAAAAAAAAAAAGAGGCTGAGCCAGGAACCAAACCTGGTTTATTAATCCAAAGCCTATGTTCTCTCCCTGTAAAAATAGACAAGACAAATCCCATCTGTCCGTGTTTGTGCAAAGTCAGGTTGTCCTTGTAGTGGGGGTAAAAAGCTGATGCTGGGACTTCAAAGTAGTGGTGGTATTTCAGAATGGGCCTCCCCTGGGTTATGTGTAAAACATCTGCTCCCACAGGCTGCAGGCTGCCCAAAGTGAAGTTGCTCAAGTCAGGAAGATGTAGAATTGAAGAGACTTTACCTGAGTTGCCACTTCATTGTTGAACAAGGGAGCCTAAAGGTAATTCCAGAGGTCTTGTCATTTTTTCCCCATTGCTCTTGAGGAGTGCTGAATCAGGATTTTCTCAGTTCTGCTTCTGGAGGCAAAAGAGGGATTACTGAATCACTTTAGATTTCGAGTGGAGAGAAGGGGCTGGGTTTTAATACTTCCAGCATGCTTCCAATGAATCTTTTGGCTTCTCCCAAATAGCGGCTTTAAAAGCCTAGTCAAGTCCCTGCCACCCCAGGTGCACTGGGTCGTATTTTTGCCGTGCCGGTGGTCTGGCACTTCGAGACCTAGAGCGGGGACATTCTTTCTTTGTGGCCAAAGAAAATGTATTGTGACTCATCTGAGGAGTGAGAACAGCACGCAAAGAAGGCAGGGTCACCATTATCACCAAAAAAGCACCGACTGCATGTACCCGGCTCACCAGTGTCATTGCCAGCAGCCTTGGCTCTGGTATGCCTGCCTGTCCCCGGGACCTCGGCCTCTAGGACCCCGAGCATGCACCTAGCAAGTGCTGGGCATCCGGGGAATCAGGCCTGTGTCTGTCCTCAAGAAGTTTAAAGTTTTTGGTGGGAGAGACATGTGCAGACACCAGGGGACTGCAAGGCAGACTGTGACAGGTGCTGTTCCTGAGCTGCTCTGTAAACTCAGGCTTAGCCGTCTCCCCAGCAGGATAATCTTTCTTACCTCTTTAACTCACCAGCATGTCTTGGGAATAGATGAGATCGAATGTGCCAGATCTGAATGTGTTAGTTGCTCTCAAGTTTTGGGGTCAGAGCTCCCTTTAAGGAGCTGATGAAAGCTCTGGGCTTTCACCTCAGAAAAATTACTTTGGAGCACACACCCATGTGATTCTGTGAACAGTTTCAATTTCATGGTTTTTCACAGACGTTCTGAAACCCATCCACGGAGCCCTAGGAGGACTGCTAGGTACTAACACGTGCTTCAGCGCTTATCCCCTGGAGGGTGGTGTTAAAGTCCCAGATGGCATGAAATTCACGTGACTATTAAGAAAACTGTGTTTCTCAGTTATTTCTGTGTTAAAAAACCTTTCTCCTTAAAAAAACCATTTGCTAAATATCCTTTATGAACCCTAAGGAGAAAGCAAAAGCAAGTTGACCTGATGGACCAGATTTCTCTTCTGTCCTTGTGTACATGTATAAAATAAAATGAAAAAAAAAAATTAGCACAGGAGCAGACTTTTTATTTTTTAATATACAAGCAGAGCACTGTAGACCTGGATTTTTGGTACAGCCTCGTGCTTGGCTGTGCGTTTCTGGGGCTGCAGAGCCCACAGAACTCTTTGGGAGGGGGCAGCGTTAAATCCACTGCTCTTGTAAAAGTGAATTTCATGGCGCACAGCTAGGGTGCCGTGTATGTAGGAGGCTGAGGGCATTGGCCATGCCAGGTTCCCTGAGCTGCAGAGGCAGGATTGACAGCCACAGCTTGGCCTCTCGGCCGGCGGGGAATCTGCTGCGTGTGCAGCCTCCTTCCTGCCCCTCCCCGACCCTGGCGGCAGCAGGGCTGTGGCAGAGGGACACCATCACCATGGCGGAGGCCGCCCCTCTGCCTCTCCTCCCTGCTCCCACCCTCTGCTCACTGTGCACAGTCTCCTCTCCCTCCCCTGGGGCAGCCCTTGGCCAGGCCTCGCGGTTGAGTGTCCTGTCCTGGGAGGTGCTGCAGCACTGCTGGCCCGGCTCCTGCTCCCCGTGGCAGTTTGGCCCCAACATGGAAGGGCTGAGGTTTGGGTTTCAGGGCTGCTGAAGGCACCTCCACCCTAGGTGGCCCGACACAGAGTTGGGGAGAGTAAGGTCACACTGGCACCAGCATCTTTCCCATCGAAAGTGCTTTCTCAGGTCTCCCCTTGCTACCCAACTGCATGGGCTCTGTTCAGAGCGTCAGCGCTGAACGCGGGCCTCCCTCCCAGCTTGTCTGCAGCTCCCAGGCCCCCTGAGTGTGGTCGAGCAGGTGGAGGCAGGACCATTGCGTGCCCAGGTGAGACTTTCCCTCATTAACTTGCTCGGCCCCTCTACCCACTGGCCGCGGGATCGTTGGCAGGTCGTGGCTTCTCTGAGCGCTCCAGTGTTCTCAGCTGCGAGGGGAGCGCTAGACTACCTCCTTCCTTGGGTTGCACGAGGGCTAAGTGACATGACAGACTGCAGAGTTCAGAGGCTCCAAGACCACCCTCGCTTCTGACACCGATTCCGGGGTCCCCAAGACCACTCAGGTTTGATAATTCTCTGGAAGGACTCACAGAACTCACCGAAAGCTGTTGTGCTCACAGGTACGGTTTATCAGGGGAGAGGGTGCAGATTAAAATCAGCCACGGGAAGAGACGCAAGGGGCTGAGATCAGGAGGCTTCCACTTGCGGAGCTTTCCTTGTCCTCTTCCGGTGGAGTCACAGACAGGGCTGACTCCTGAACACGATGTGACAGTGCGCGTGGAGGATTGCCAAGCAGGAAGCTCCCCCGAGCTTTGGTGTGTAGTTTTAATGGCACTGTCACGTAGACATGGCTGACTGCCTCACCTAGACCCTCAGGCTCTAGGAGGTTGAACTGATACCATGGGGCCCAAAGTCCCCACTGCACATCACTGCCCAAGGCTCCCAGAACTAAAGACACACTTACCAGGCAGGGCATGCTTAGAGGTCACCTTCCAGGAGCTGCGGGCAGAGGCCAGTCCTCTCTTTAGGTAAGGGACAGACTTTAGTGAATTGCTGTCAGCTTGCATTTTTATGCCCAGGGTCAAGGTGAGGGAGAGTGGTTTCCATTGCTTTCTTTCTCCCTTCTTTTTAATCGTCTATGGCCTCAGGAGGATGTCACTTACCTTGCCTACTTGAAGTTAATATCAGGGTAATTGTGACAAATAATAATGCCTCTCACTCATGTGGTGCTTTAAACCTGTCAGGCCCACATGTGCTTGTTTGAACCTGATAACAACCCAGTGGGCTGGGCAGATAGGAGTCCTTATTCTCATTTTACGGTGAGGCATGTGTTGTCTTAGGCGGCTGGCTGAGTCGGGAGAAAGACGGCAGTCCCTGGGCGCCTTTCCACCTCCTTCTCCTGTGCCTCAGCAATGCTGCACAACCTGGAGCCAACAGTCCTGGGTTCAAATCCAGCCCTTGCCAACACAGACTGTGCTCTAGGGCAGATTCCTTCTCTGCTCACCTGTAAAATAAGATTGTTGTCAGAATCACACGAGATCAAGCATGTAAAATGTAGTCCCTGGCTCACACTCCTGTGAGCTGGTGTGGTGCTCTAATAGTAATAATTGTGCACTATGATTACAACTGCTGCTCCAGCAGCAAGGACTCCTCCAAACATTTTGCTAGGTGTGTACAAAATTCAGAATGAGAAGTTATCTTGAATACAGAGGAGGCAACTTATGGCACAGCCATTAATCCTCTTCAGATAATTGCCAGATAATAATCTAGAGAATCCATAAAATCATAGTTGTGGCTCCCAAAGGGCGCCCTCCCCCTACATTTCCCAAAGCCTGGGCCTCTCTTTCTGCCCTGGCTGCCTTTCCTCTCCTCACTTGGTAAAACTCCTACTCCTTCAAATTTCACCAACTCCTGAGCCTCCTGGCCCCATTCCTTTGGAGCATTTATCAAATCACAGTTTCACAAATTTATTTGATAGTTTGATCAATAATCTGTCTCTTCGGCTAGGCTGGGAGCCCCATGAGGCTAGAAGCTACTGAGCTCCCAGCTCCCAGATGCAGCACGACTCTGGCATGCTCTGCAAAAATGAAAGCCGGGGGTGGGGGGGTCTCTTAGGGCCTCCGAGCAGTTGGTCCTCAGCCGTCCTCCCTCCCTTCAGAGGACACTGGCTTTGGCACCCTGGCTGCAGTGCAGACAGGCCCGAGGCGTGTGGTACCCACCTGCCCCCTCGGTGGGGTGTTGGAATGCTTGCGAGATGCTCTCCTGACTTCCTTTCTCTGGGGAACGATGTCCTTTTCTCTCCTTTTCGAGGCCAGTCCCGATGCTCATCTGTGGCTGTCTGAGCTCTGCGTGCTGCCTGGGAGGAGGAGAGCGGCCAGGTGGCTGTCTGGGCATGTGTGACCTGGTTTCCTAGGGCCTGTGCTCCCCTACTGTGCACTGACATGCAGTGTTAGGGCAGAGCCTCCATGGCAGAGATTTAAGAACATGCACACTGAAGGCTCCCAGTTTTAACCTTGTTAGTCCTGGCTTGGGGTTCCCACCCACCTCTTGCTCTGGGTGTCTAACTGTGGAGCACCCCTGTGCCTTCCTCGTCAGCAGAAATGAACACACTCCATTCCCGAGGATTCCTCTAGCCCCGGAGAGGGAGGCTGTGCTGGGCAGTGTGGGTTCACAGAGGGCGGCCTGCTCCTGCTGGCTGTGCTGCATCACTGGCCTTGAGCCAGCTTCAAGCTGCTAGGAACGTCATCTGTAAAATGGGCAGAGTGCTCAGCCCTTGGTCGGCCCTCAGGCCACCGGGATGGAGTGCTCCCTCTCCAGGCTTTCCCTGATTCCTGAGACAGGACAGAGAGCTCACCCCTTTTCTCCTCTCCCCATTATACAACAGTCCAAGGCAGCAGGGAAGCAGGTGGAAAGGAGCAGGAGGCATCCTTTCTGGCTGCTTCTGCCCTTCCCACACTCCTACTTAATGTGCCAAGGGCTGCCCCAACTCCCTGCCCTTTTGTTTCTAGTTGGCAAGCATGTGTGTAGGAACAAGCCGCACACAGTCCCGATTCAAAGCCAGTGTGGGAGAGCTCTTCTCTAGAGTTGTGTAATTTTCATGCTTTATGTTGAACTGTTTCCAATAAGTATTTCTAGAGTGTCCTTTGATGTCTAAGTTTTAGGTATAAAACCATTTTGTTTTTATCCTTTCTTGGTATTAACGGTAATTGTTTTAGCTTGCCAAAGGGGTGCTGATGCAAAGTACCAGAAGTGTGTTGGCTTTTATAAAGGGTAAAAGCTTTTTTTTTTTTTAATGGGGTAAAAGCTTACAGTCCCAAGGCTGTGAAAAGTCCAACTCAAGGCACCATAACAGGTGCTTTCTCACCAAAGTCAGCTGCCACGTGTTGAAGCAAGATGGTGGGTGATCTCTGCCTGGTCTCTGCCTTCCTCTTTGGGCTTCCTCTCTCAGGCGCA
Source organism: Tolypeutes matacus (assembly GCA_026826555.1). Classification (NCBI taxonomy): domain Eukaryota; kingdom Metazoa; phylum Chordata; class Mammalia; order Cingulata; family Chlamyphoridae; genus Tolypeutes; species Tolypeutes matacus. The sequence goes on from JAKSZT010053836.1 coordinate 3,699,392, forward strand.
GCGCCTCTGCTTTCTTCCTGATTTCAGCCGCAAGCTGTCAGCCGTAAGGCTCAGGTCCTCTTGCGCTGCTCTGTGGGCCCAGCGTCTTGGGCGCTTTGTGCTTAAGTGATCCTGTAGTCCTCTCTCACCTGGCATAAGGCTTGTCTCTTAGGGATTCTGTCCTTGAGGCTCAGCTGTGGGCAGAACTGGAGTCTTTTCTCTCACATGACAGAATCAAACATGGTGACTTCCTTTTCTTGTGTCTGTCCAAGTGAGTCTCTCTGTGTTTCTGTTTCTATCAGACCCAGGAAAGGGGCAGAGACTCAACATGAGTCATGCCTCACTGACTTAGTCCAATCAAAAGCCCTAAATTGATCTTATCAAGTAATCTAATCAAAAGCCCCTCAACTGAATTTAATGCAGTCAAAGGGTATCACACTCAGAGGAATAGATTAGTTTACAAACATAATGTTTCTCTTTTTGGGATTCATTAAATAATTTAAAACTGCCACACTCACTCCAGCCTCTGAATCCCCAAAAGACATTACAATATTCCAAAAAAACTGAAATCATTTCAGTTGTCATGCTAAGTACAAAATCACATCAAAATCTGTTAAGTTTTAGGTGTGAAACCATTTTGTTTTTATCCTTTCTTGGTATTAAAGGTGATCGTCGCAGTAGTTGCTCTGAGTGAGGCCAGTTCTCAGTATTTGTGTTGAGAAACAACCAGGCTCCTGCCCCTTCCTCCTTTGCTCTCACCTCCCATATGCTTGCCCTCAAACACAAACAAGAAGCAAGCAAGCAGAGAAGCTGCTGATTTCCCTGCTTTACTAGTTCTGTCACATGAAAGAATGACAGAAGGAGGAGGGGATGTCGGTTCCTTGGTTAACAATAAAAGGATGGATGCACGGGGCAGAAGCTGAAATTGTGTTAGAGCAGGGATGTTCTATCCATGTTGTCTTATACTTTAACCCTATGTCATAGATTTCCCCTGCCATAATCCATGCTTTTCTGAAAAATCAAGGAATCCACCCTTTTTCTAAAGCAGAATTCATAAATCTGCTTTAGTTACCATTCTTTCATTTTCTACTTGTGCTGCCACTTTCATCTTGATCCTTAAAATAATCTTCCAGCAGTTTTGTGCTATAATTTTGCAGTGTCTTTATTCCCTCTTGTTTTGTTATCTATCCTAGTTCACCTTAGAATTTTCAGGAAGTATGCTAATGAAGATAGAAAGGTTTTATGTTAGTTTTTGACCTGGGAAGCCATTCTATCTTTCTTTGTCCACCTCAAGTGCTTTCCTTAAAGTTTGGACTTCTGCCGGAATTTTCCTTGATTTTACACTGTGTAGAGTATTCTCTTCAGCTTAATTTGCAAAAAGTCTTTTTTTGCTGAGTTTACCACTGTAGTAAGATTTGAGGTATAAATCTGGTCTTTTAGAATTCTCACCCTTTTTACACTCGGTGTCAGATGCATCTTAAACTCACATGATGCTCCATCTTCCCCACATAGGGACCTTCACATCTAGATCCATTTCTGCTCTCTCCTTATTCTTCTCACCTATTTTTTAAATCTGAATTAATAATTCTGCTTATTTCTGATTTGACACATTTTTTTTTCTTTTTTGCCTTTTCTCCAGGGTGTTTCTTTCGCACACATTCTTTCTATATCACAATTTGGCTCACTTATCTTTTTAATGACTGTTATCTACACTTCTCCTATTCTTCCCTCCCCTCTTGCCTGCTGTTTTGAGAGTTCTGTGCTGACTTTCTTTCTCAGACTCACTGTTAGAGCTCTTTCCAGATTCCTCTGTGCTCTACTACGAGAATTAGCTCTTGTGCTGACAGTGGTTTCTTCTAGTCCCCACTCTCAGAATTCTTTTAAGAATTTTGGGGAAGCTTTTCATTTCTCCCTAAAAATATAAGCAAGTTCACTTGCCCACCGATCTTGACTTCTGACAAAGGTAAAACCAGGTTTTCAAGGGCAACATCGGTTGGGGTTCATTCTTTGATAGGTTCTAAAGTCATTTCCTAAGTTCCCTTTTTCTCACATATTTTTCCATCGTGGGGCCACTGACATGTGAAATCTGGCCTGACTGGCCACTGACACCCCATTGCTTGACTCTATGCAGAAATTCTGCATGGAGCTGCTGCAGGGAAGCTCTTCCTTCTGCCGTGAGACGATGGAGAGGTCTCAAGGGCGAGCACTCAGTCTTCTGAGTCTAGTAATCTGCGGACCTCACTGGAAACCAACGACTATGCTGAGCTCTGGGACCATTTGCACCACCCCCATACCCAGTTTTCCCACAGCGGAAACCCTAGGAAAACTCCCCAGGCAGCAGGGTCTGGTCTGAAATCAGTAATGACCAATCTCAGTAACCTGTATTTTCAGAGCTATGCCTCAGGCTCAGAAAGCCTCTTTCCTTCCTTGTCAGGACTTTCCTTACGGAATCGATTCTTTTTGGCACCGGGGTCCCTACTGGACATCCTAGTTCTTCCTCAAGTCTTTGCTCCCTTCCTTGTCTCTTCTTAAAACATCATCACCACTTAAAAATACAGCAAGAGGGAAGCCTGTAAGGCTCAGAAACGATGTCTTCAACCGCTGTCAAGCACTGACCTTTCAGAAAATGGAATTCTTTACTACTTTAAGTCGGTCTTGGGACCTCTTTTGGCCCTTCTAGCTTCAGAATTGGGTTTGTGGTGCTCAGTTCTATCCATCCCTGTTCCCACTCCTGACATTTCTTCGAGGGCAGAATCAGTGACCCCTCCCACCCTTTGCCCCTTGCTTGGAATGCTTCTTGTGTGTGGTTAAGCAAGACACTGCGGTGAAACCACAAAGCACAAAGCCAGGTCTGTGACCAAGAGGATTGCCCATGTGGCTTCTTACCTCCCCGGGCTGGTGTCTTTTGGAGGAGGCTGCTTCTGGATACATGGTCTCTGGATACACAGATGAGACAAATAACCTGATTTGTGGTTTCTGTGAATAGAATTGCCCACACAGGGCCAGCTCCTTGGTGTTGTGTGCCTCGATAAAGGTCATGGCAAATGAGGGGTGCAGCCAGTTTCACGAACTGTAGTTTCTCTTCTGCCCAAGGATTATCGGCTTTGCTCTGGCCACACATTCCCCACACTTGCATGACTTAGGACTTTCTGGCGGCCTTTGACTTCTCGATGCCTGTAAATTTGCAGAATGCCCAAGAACTGTTTGCTCTGTACTTTCACTCACTTTAAAGACTATTTCCTCTAAACCAAGGTAATGGACATGCTTGATCCCCAGCAGTTTGGTTTGCCCTTCTGATGTGCTTTCTCAAAAGAACAGTCTCGCAGATGGGGACATGTGACTGCAGCTAACCAGCTTGTGTGCGTGTGATGTTTAATCATGCCTGTGTCTTTCTTGTCTTTCTGGTATACCTGGGAATGTATACTAAACCACATTCACTGGACTCATTCCTTCCCTTTTTTCCCCCATAAAAATAAAATCAACTTCTCTCTTCCAATAGATAAGGAGATAATTTTCACCATTCACTGCAGTCCTACATGATGTCTTGAATTATTCATCTTTAAGCAAAAGCTTGAAGGAAGCATGCTAATTTTAAAATGTCTTGTGGATTGATTTGGCTTTTGTAATGTCATACAGAGAGTGATAGAAGGATCTTATTTGTGTCTTTGAAGAAATTTGTGCTTCCTTGGATGCTGATCCACTCTTTTTTTTTTTTTTTTTTTCTTTTTAAGATTTATTTTTATTTATTCCCCTCCTTGCTGCTTATGCTTGCTGTGTCTATTTTGCTGTGTGTTTTTCTGTGTCTGCTTGACTCCCTTTGTTGCGTCATCTTGCTGCACCAGCTCATTGCACCACGTGGGCTGACTTGCCTTCACCAGGAGGTCCCAGGAACCGAACCCAGGTCCTCCCATATAATAAATGGGAGCCCAACCAGTTGAGCCACAGCCACTTCCCATGATCCACTCTTTAGAGATGTTGAGAAGAAAGGATAGTGGCATAGTGGGAGAAGAAATAGAGTCTAGAAGAGACCCATACGAAGAAAAAGTCCACAAATATTGCCACATCAGTATAGAAATAGCTTCTGGCTCCCAGAAGCTCATACCCTTTTTATTATTATTATTATTATTATTTTTAGATTTTATTTATTTATTCATTTATCCCCCCCTTGCTGCTTGTGCTCGCTGGGTCAGCTAACCACGCCGTGCGGGCGGGCTTGCCTTCACCAGGAGGCCCTGGGAACTGAACCCGGGGCCTCCCATATGGTAAACGGGAGCCCTACTGATTGAGCCACAGCTGCTTCCCGATTAGTATTATTTTTTAAAGTGCACTTTATTGTCCGTCTGTCCCCCCCGCCCCCCACAGTTTTGCTGTCTGTGTCCATTTGCTATGTGATCTTCTGTGTCTGTTTCTTTTTGTATTCTCTTCTCGTTTTTTCTCCTGTAGGCTTCACCAGGATTCAATCCTGGGGACCTCCAATGTGAGAGAGAGGTACCTGTTGCTTGTACCATCTCAGTTCCTGGTTTCTGTCTCATCTCGCCTTGACTCTCCTCTGCGTCTCTCTTTTGTTGCGTCACCATCTTGCCGCGTTGCCTGGCTTGCCTTCACCAGGAGGCCCGGGGAATAGAACTCCGGTCTGCCCATATGGTAGACAGAAGCCCAATTGCTTGAGCCACATCCGCTTCCCTCATACCCTTTTGTAACTTTAAGTCATTTACTTTCAGATACAGTCTTTGAACATCCTTTGAACTACATGTATTGTTGGAAATGATTCCCTCTATTCATTCTCTTCCCTCTGTTAAAACTGGATTTGCACCTGCATTGAATTTCATGTCTTAACCAAACTTATTAAATCCTGTAGGTGACTCATTTTATCCTATAAGCCAAGATGTTAGAATTTTGGCATGGATTTGATATAAAAATATCATCATATTTGTATTTCAGGGATGTCCTTAATATACATAGCCCCCAACTCCCTGAGTTGAGTAATTTTTATCTTAATGGTGGATATTTCGTCATTTGTAAAGTGGGGTTGCAGAGAAGATGGGGTGAGGTTATATATACCTGGCACACCTCTCATCTCACTCTCTCATCATCACCTCTACAGTGTCCCCCACTTCCCAGTTCAGCCACTACATGAGGCAAATACGGCCTGGCTGTCAGCCCTTTCGGCTTTGGGCTGGGCTCGGGTGTGCCTTGAGGCCTCCAGGCACCAGCTTTGGCAACCTGAGCATGGCTCATCCAGGACTGGGAATGATCCCTTGCCACTGCCCTGAAGCTGGTGCGAGAGCTGGCTGCTTATCTGCCTCCTTGCTGAAGCTTGGAGGCAGGTGGGTGATCCCCACTTCAGTCCCACCCCATGGTGACGGCTGTTGCCTACCCTGCTGGAAAACTGGAGAACTGGAAAAGTGTTGGAAGCTAGGCACACCTTGATATTAACTCAGGGCCTGAGAATGTCTGTTTGCACCAGAAGTTTGCCATAGTCGCCAGGTTGTATGCCTTCTAGTCAAACATACCTCCCACCCATTGAACTGAGGGCACTGTCCTACGTACAAAAGGCACTTAAGTCAAAGTCACTAATTAACATGCATCTCAGGGTGCCGGATATTTACCCAGGATTGTGGATCTCATGGCTAGGCTGGTGAGCATTCAGCATTCCTCCTGCAAGGGTGAGGAGTTTAACCGCAGCTTAGCTATGAGGAAACTCTACTCCTCACCTTTCATCCTGACAGCAGATCTACTGGACAGTGGGAAAATTTGACCCTTTCCTGTGCCAGCGTCTTTCTCAGAGACTACAACTGCATCTGTGCAAAACTTTGTGCTCTGAGGTCTGGAGAGGACACAATTCAATCTTTTGGCAGCAAATCCTAAATAACATGCTTTTAGGATCACAAAGTCACAATTTTGCAACCAAAGGAAAGATGAAATTGCTTGAAGCAAGAAAAGAATAATTCAACTTAAAAAAAAAAAAAAAAAAAAATCAAACCCCACCTTTCCAAATTGCTTTCTCAGTCACATGCTTACTTCTCTGCAAAGCCTCGCACACAGTATGCCCAGTTTGGACTGAATTCCATCACTTGCCCCCCTCTCCCTTCCCAGTCACACACTATATGTGTGTGTCAACACATTTACAGCTGTATGGACAGGGTGTTTTGTTTTGTCTTTTGCCTGGAATTTCATACATTTTTGGATTAGGTTGTTCAGCAATAATCCTGTTTCTATCTGGTGTTTCTTAGAAGAGACCAGTAAAAATAAAAAAGCAGGGTCCACCCAGATGACAGGAACAGGGAGGGACATGGTGGTTGCGAAGCTGTGCCATGGTAGCAGAGCTGCTGCCTCTGACAGGCCTGCAGCCTTGGGAAGCTCTGTTCCTGCACTGCTAAAATGCCCTCCAGGCCCCGGAGCCCCAGGCCAGCGGATGGGGGGGGGTGGAAGAGTTGGCTTTCGTAACTCGTTTCGATAAGCGCTTTAAAAAATTTTTTTTTTCTTCCTTCTTTACAAACCCTTGTGTTCGATAAACTTTTTACTGAAGTATAGCTTACGTACAGAAATCGTCAAGCGAATAGCTCGGTGAATTTTCACAGTAACCTAATGTACATCCAGATCAAGAAACACATTATCAACACCCTGGGGCCCCTTTGATTCCCTAAAGCTCATTACAGTTACAATTTTGATCTCTCTTCTCATAGTTTAGTTTTGCCTATAATTTCTTTTTTTAAAAAAAAAATTTATTTGTTTTTATTTATTTATTTCTACCCCCTCCTCGCTGTCTTGCTTGTCTTCTTTTTAGGAGGCACTGGGAACCGAACCCGGGGCCTCCCATGTGGGAGGGAGATGCCTAATTGCCCGAGCCACCTCCACTCCCTATATAATTTCTTGTAATTGGAATTATACAGTATGTACTTTTTTGTTTCTGACTTTTTTCTTTTTTACATTTCCCATATTTATTTAATGTTATGCCAGTCTACTGTGCTTTTTAATTTTTTTTATTAGAGAAGTTTTAGTTTTACAGAAAAGTCATACAGAAAATACAGAGTTCCCATATATTCCCCAACATAGTTTCCCCAACACTTTGCATGAGTGTGGTATGTTTGCTACAATTGATGAAACAATATTATTGTATTATGCTATTAACTCTAGTCCATAGTTTATATTAGCGTTCACTGCGTTGTACAGTCCTATGGTTTTTTTGTTTTTGTTTTTTATGTACCGGGGGTGGGGGAATGAACCCAGGACCATGTATGTGGGAAGCTAGCACTCAACCACTGAGCCACATCGGCTCCCCTAAGTTGGTTTAATAGTATGTTTGCTTGTTGTCTGTTCTTTTGTTTTTAGGAGGCTCCGGGGACAGAACCCGTGACCTACCATGTGGGAAGCAGGCACTCAATTGCTCGGGCCACATCCACTCCCCTATGTTTTTTGTATTGTTTTGCTTTTTGTTTTTTGATAACTAAGTATTTTTATTTGACATCCAGATTTCAATCTCACATGCATTTGCATAAAATATATATTTTTCCTAATAAGTAACTGTTCAGAATTGCATGCTAGTTCAACTGAATCCCTTTTCATTTTCTATTTACAGTCTAAGCCTCACACTGTCCTTTCATAATCCAAGTTGTTAGCACCAAGAAGAAAACAGCTGCTCGTCCCTTTCCTTACAACAATGTAGGGGGTGTGTGTACATAAAATATATTGAGCAGGTTCATGTTTAAATCATTGTTTGTAGGGCAGCATTTGATTTAGTAAATATATAGTAAACGGTCAAGTCTAATGAAAAAGTTCCCATTATAAAAGAAAATTGAATATATTCAATGGCCCAGGTTGTTTAACCTGGCTGTCATAACCATGTGCCTTGTGTGCCTTACAACTGCAAATATTTACAATTTGAGTTTTACAGATGAGGAGAGGGGTTCCGGGAACGCAGGTGAATGGCAGGACCGAGACAAGAACACAGGCTCTCAGCAGTAGGCTCTTTATTATACTATGTTCTTTTATCCCCATAATCAAAATAAAACTGTGCTCTATGAACCAACATTTTTTTCAGTCCGAGGTATGCCATAAAAATGAATTTTTATGCTTAATAAGTTTCTTATGCAGAACTCTTTCAATCTAGGTTTTAATTATGATAGGGACAACTTTGATCGTCATTCCACTAAAGTTTAGGGCATTTACTTCACAAGTTGAGTTTGGGAGTTAATAAATTTGTAAGATGGGCTTCAAGAATTGCTACCATCACCACCATCCATTGCCAAAACTGTTCCATCACCCCAAACAGAAACTCCGTACCAATTAGGCATTAACTCCCCATCCCCCACCCATACCCTGGGTAACCTGTAGTCTCGTTTCTGATGCTATGAATTTACTTAATCTAATTATTTCACATCATTGAGATCATACAATATTTTTCCTTCTCTGTCTGGCTTATTTCACTCAACATGATGTCTTCGTGATTCATCCATGTTGTCACATGGATCAGGCTTTTGAAGTTGCCTTGTTTTTAGGAAGGGGTTTTGATAGCAAACCTTGAAAACGTTGCAGGAATCTGCAATCTGGGAAGGTGTTTCCACAAACATTTATCGGGTGCCTATTCTGTGTCAGGATGTGTCCTAGACACTGGTGACAACAGCAGTGAACAAAACAGATGAAATTTCCTGTCATCATGAAGCTTCTCTCAAAATAGGATTGTTTTGTTGAGCTACCTGATCTCTTGACAGCTCAGAGAATTTTGCTTTAGGGATAAGTGCTAATGTGGCAGCATAAAGGAAAAAAGAAGGTGGAGTTTGAAAGTTGGAAGCCTGTTTCCAGCCACCTTCCAGATGGACCTCAAGTTGGGGGCTAATCTGGTTTTGGAGGCAGTGCGGAACATGAAAGAGCTTCAGTATCAGTTTGAATCCCAGCTGGGTGACTCTGGGCAACTTAAGTCTGTTCTTTGATCTGCAAAATGGGGACCTGCAGTCCCCACCTGCAGGATTATTGTGATTCTTTAGCTGAGATCATGTAGTTTAAGCCCCTGGCCTCAGTAGGGGAGTGGGAAAGCTATACCTGGCTCCCCTCCCAAGTGGGGTCCTCCTGCCCCTGCTGGGTCTCCCTGGCCTCAGCTGTGCTGCCCCCCTCTCCCTCCCTGCCCAGGCACCCAGCCCTGCTCCAGACTCCTCTGATTCTCATCAATGCAGAATTGTCTGGAAACTGAGATGCTAAGGCAGCTTGGCATTTTCCAGGCCAACTACTGAGTTGCTATAGATTCAGGCTCAAAGCCAGGGCTAGTTGGGTGCCCCAAAGTGGCTTGTCCAGAATTTTGGAAAGAAAGCTGTTTAAAACTTTGCAAAAATCTTTTGCTTGGGTTTGTGTTTAATAGCTTTGGCTGTAGGGTTGGGGTGGGGCAGTGTTGATCTTGGAGGTTAGCATGCTTTTGTCTATTATGGGATTGTATTAGTGTAGGTTGTGTGGCTTGTATGGTGGTGGAGAGAAAACCATATTTCTTCTGAGGTTGGGTGGTTTCTACTCAGCCAAACCTAGATGGGCAGAGCCGAACTGGAGGCCCCAGGTTAGTCGAGGCTTGGCCTGAGTGTTTCATGGCCAAGGGTAGGGTCTGGGAAGGGAAGGTTAGCCAGGGTCCAGCTTGAGAGTCGGGCCCCAGGGGAGCCAGTGGGAGCCGAGTGTGGGGAGAGCCTTGGGGATTGGCCACAGAAGGAGCTGCTTTCTCTCCTGTCCCCTCCACGGCTTCCTCTCCCACTGGGGCTTGGGGAGGGACAGTGTGTTTGTGGCTTCCTTGATCCACTGACTCCTTCCGGGCCTCAGGTAATTTTTTTTTTTTTTTTTTACCGGGAGGTCCCAGGTAGCGAACCTGGGTCCCTCCATATGGGAGACGGACGCCCAACCATTTGAGCCACATCCGTCCCCCATTTGTTTTTTTTCTTACTTTCATTCATCTCCTTATTGGAGAGGAAGGCATCAGGTGTAACATCATTTTTCCTGTGAAAACATGTGAACAAATGTGTTCTAGGGGCCACTGTGCAGCAGATGCTTGACCACCTTAGCTCTGGGGAGCTCAGCGAGAGGCAGAAGCCAGCGGGGTCCAGCTTGCTTCTCGAGAAACCCCCTTGGAGAGCTCCTGGTGTTGAGTGTCTCTGTCCAGGGTGCCAGGACTTCCCTACCTTCCTGTCTGCATTTACCTTCCCTTTGGACTCTCCCTAACTTCCTGACCATCCGAGGTGCCAGCCTTCCTCTCTGGTTAGGCTACCTACCCTGCGCAGCTCCCTGACTCTTCTTCCAGCTTGTCTCATTTCCCCAGCCCTCTCCCATTCTTTGTCTTTCCTTACCCTTCTTGCCTGCCCATTTGTCATTTAAGACCTTTTCCATCCCTCCCCAGGCCAGAGGCATCCTGTGAATCAGCACAGACAAGCACCCTAACTTACAAGTGAGGGAAGAAACTGTCTACAAGGAAATGTAGAAAAGGCAGAGGATAGGGAAGCGGCTGTGGCTCAATCAGTAGGGCTCCCGTTTACCATATGGGAGGCCCTGGGTTCGGTTCCCGGGGCCTCCTGGTGAAGGCAAGCCCGCCCGCACGGCGTGGTTAGCTGACCCAGCGAGCACAAGCAGCAAGGGGGGGATAAATGAATAAATAAATAAACTCTTTAAAAAAAAAAAAAGAAAGAAAAAAGAAAAGGCAGAGGATAAAGGGAATACGTGTCTCTAGCTCAGTCATCTCCCCTGAGCTTCCAATTTGGGTATTCAGGGGCCTGCAGTCGTTTCCATGTTATGTTCCCAGGCACCAAAAACTTCCCATGTCTGCATGTGAGGTCAAGTCCAGAGCTCATCAGCCTCCTGCCACGCTGTCTCCTGTGCCATGTGACCCACTGTCCACACAGAAAGCCAGAGACCCAGGAGACTTTCTGGGCTCCTTCCTTTTCCTCACCACTGCCCTACTCCCCCCATGTCCAGTCACTCACCAAATTCTGCAAGTTTTCAGTCCTAAATTTTTCTTGACTCTATCCCCTCACTAGTACTGCCCCACCCAGGCTCCTGTCATTTGCCAACTCACTTTTCACTCTGTAACAGGATGGAATTGTTTTCAGTTCCCTGGAGTTGTGTACATGCTGTTCTCTGTGCCTGCACTCCCCCAGACATAGACACACAGACAGACAGACACACCAACATACAGATATATACATACACACACACACACACACATACCCATAGACTCAGACACACACACTCACCTTTGTCTGGCTTTTCCCTGCTCTTTGTCCCCAAGTCTCAGCTCAGACCACACCTCCTCTAGGGAGCCCTCCCGGACTGTAGGCACATGTCTCTCCCTTCCCCAGGAGAGGCTGGTATGCTCTTGTGGGCTCCCACTCCTCTACAATGTCCCTTCTGATAGTATGCAAATGACCAGTTGATATATTCGCCTCCCCCCTGGACCAGAAATTCCTCCAGGGTGGAGCCCACCCTGGTTGATGTCGTGTGATTCATTGGAGGCAGGGACATGTGGAGGTAAAGGGAGTGGCCGGAGAGTTGGGACAGCAGGTTTTGCCTCCACCCTGGAGCCATCCAGTGGTTGCTCCATCCATTCGTGTGGTCTAGGTGAATCTAGGAGGTACTCCAAAGTCCCTTCTAGCTCTGCTATTTGATTCTACCAGTGGGGTCTGCTACTTCCAGTCTGACTTTTCCATCTGCTTGTCTGCAACAGTGAGGCCTTTTGCACCACCCACTCCCAGGTCAGGGCTGGGGGAGGGCAGACCTTCACCCTTTGTTAGCTTACTCATACATTCCTCCTTTTCCATTCCTTACTTCGCTGTCAGGCTGGAGACCTTTCTCCAGGACCCCTATATGCAAACCTTGTGGGCACGTGCTAAGAGAAGACAGGACTTGGATGAAGTTGCTGTATGAGACCCTGGTGTCTCCTGAAGCTACAGTGACGTGGAACCCTAGACCTTGGTCTTGACAGTGGGGTCTGGGCCAGTTCGCTTGGAATGTGCTCATCCTGGACTTTTCTGGAGCTGCTACACCCAAAGCACAAATAATATTACTCAGCTGTAAAAAGTTAAGAATCTAGATTCTGACCCTATGAGTCTCACTGATATGAAACCATTAGAATAAGCTTATTTCACTCAATATGATGTCTTCGAGTTTCATCCAAGTTGTCACATGTATCAGGACTGCATTCCCTTTTACAGCTGAATAATAGTCTATTGAATATATATATATATATATATTTCATATTTTATTTATCCATTCATTAGTGAATGGACACTTGGGTTGCTTCCATATTTTGGCAATTGCGAATAATGCTGCTATGAACATCAGTGTGCAAATATATGTTCAAGTCCCTACTTTCAGTTCTTTTAGGAATATACCTAGTAGTGGGATTGTCGGGTCATATGGTAGTTCTATATGTAGCTTTCTGAGGAACCACCAAACTGTCTTCCACAGTGGTTGCATCTTTTTACATTGCCACCAGCAGTGAATGAGTGTTCCTATTTCTCCACATCCCCTCCAACAGTTGATATTTTCCATTTTTTTAAATAGCCATTCTAATGGGTGTGAAATGGTATCTCATTGTGGTTTTGATTTACATTTCTCTGATGGCTAATGATGTTGAGCATTTTTCATGTGCTTTCTGGCCATTGTATATCTTTTTTGGAGAGATGCCTGTTGAAGTCTTTTGCCCGTTTTTCAATTGGATTTTTTTGTTGTTAAGTTGAAGGAGTTATTTACATATTCTGGTTATTAACCCTTTATTGGATATGTGGTTTCTAAATTTTTCTCCCACTGTGTAGATTGTAGTTTTACTTTCATGATAAAGTCCTTTGAGGAACAACAGTTTTGAATTTTAATGAGGTCCCATTTATCTATATTTTCTTTTCTTGCTTGTGCTTTGGGTGTAAAGTCTAAGAAACCATTGCCTAAGACAAGGTCTTGAAGATGCCTCCCTCCGTTTTCTTTGAGGACTTTGGTGGTTCTAGCTCTTATATTAAGGTCTTTGATTCATTTTGAGTTGATTTTTGTGTATAGTGTTAGGTAGGGGTCCTCCTCTTTTTTTTTTTTTTTTTGGAAATGGAGATCCAGTTTTCCTAGCACCATTTGTGGAAGTGACTGTTCTTTCCCACCTTGTCAAAAATCAGTTGGCCATAAATGTGAGGGTTGATTTCTGAGCTCTCAGTTCTATTCCATTGTTCTATATGCCTGTCTTTGTGCCAGTACCATGCTGCTTTTTATTATCGTAGCTTTGTAATAAGTTTTAAGGTTGGGAAGTGTGAATTGTACAACTTCATTTTTCTTTTTCAAGATGGCTTTAGGGCCCCTTACCCTTCCAAATAAATTTGATGATTGGCTTTTCCAGTTCTGTAAAGAAGGTTGTTGGAACTTTGGGATTGCATTGACTCTGTAAGTTGCTTTGGGTTATCTAGTCTTCCAATCCATGAACATGGAATATCCTTTCATTTATTTAGGTCTTATTTAATTTCTTTTTAGCGATGTTTTGTAGTTTTCGGTGTACAAATCCTTTATATCCTTGGTTAGATTTATTCCTAGATATTTGATTATTTTAGTTGCCATTGTGAATGGAATTTTTTCTTGATTTCTTCTTCTGATTATTCATTGCTTGTGTACAGAAACACTACTGATTTTGGGGTGTTGTTCTTGTACTCTGTCACTTTGCTGAATTCATTTATTAGCTCTAGGAGCTTTGTTCTGGATTTTTTAGGATTTTCTGTATATAGGGTCATATTATCTGCAAATGAGGAAAGTTTTACTTCTTCCTTTCCAATTTGGATTTCTTTTTCTTCCCTAATTGCTCTGGCAAGAACTTCCAGTACAGTGTTGAATGCTAGTGCTGACAGTGTGCATCCTTGTCTTGTTCCTGATCTTAGAAGGAAAGCTTTCAGTATTTCACTGTTAATTAGGATATTAGCTGTGAGGACAAAGTGGATTTTAAAAATGATTTTTAAAAGGTCTATGAGCTAAATAGAAAACGTCACATACATTATCCATTTAATTCTCTCAAGCTCCAATGGGGTAGATGAATCCCCATTTTATGGATCATCAAACCAAGGTGCGTGCAGTGAGGTGAAGTGGCTTGCCAAAGAGTATGAAAGTATTAGTGAACCAACTGGGTTTTAAACTCTGGTTACCTTTCCTCCAAAGCTTCCTTCTTGGCTTCTCACAGCTGTAGCACGAGAGTTTACATACACACACACACACACAGAGCCCCCCCCCATTGTTTTATTTTTCTTAGGTGTTCCCTGTTAGAAAAGTTCAGCTCTCCTCAGCCCTCATGGCTTCAGTTGAAAGGTTTTTTAGTGATCCCTGGTTGGGGCTCCAGGTCCTTTTTTAAAAAAGCAGTTTTATTGAGATAAATTCATATACCATACAATATATCCAACGTGTACAAGCAAAGGCTTTTAGTATAATCACAGTGTTGTGCATTCATCACCATAAAAAATTTTAGAACAATTTCATTACTTCAAGTCCAGGTCCCTTTTTAATTAAGAAGAAATAGATGGAGCCAGAGTGTTTGCCAGCATGGGGACAGACTGGGTCTCAGAGTTCCTGAGTTTGAACCCCAGCACCCCTGCTTGCTAGCAGTGTGACTTCTGGCAAGTTCCCTCAGAGCCTCAAATTCCTCATCCCTGCAGAGGAGATGCGGTAGAGTTGTGGGGAGGATTAAATGAATAGCACTGTGCCTGTAAGTTGCTTGGCACAGTGCCTGGCACACAGTGAGCTTGCAGGTTGCTGGTGGTTCCTACAGCCCAGTAAGCACCCCAGACTGGCTTGGAGGCCAGTTTATAGATCCTCAGAATCTCTGAGGAGGGTTGGGAAGCTGTAGTATGACCAGCACTCAGCTGATGCTCACCATCTAGATGGATGGGAAACGTGGCTAGATGGATGGGAACGCGGTAAAAGAACTTGGGTGGGACATATTACCTTAGAACATTGGTTCTCGAAGTGTAGTCCCCAACCTGCAGCACCACCTGGAAACTTGACAGAAATGCAAATTCTTGGGCTTTCCTCCAGACCTACTAAATCAGAAACTCTGGGGTGGGGACAAGATTGCTTGTCCCTACTCCCACCCCAGGTGATTCTGATGCCTTCTGGAAGTTGAGAACCATACCTTAGGATTTGAAAGAGCCAGTCCTTTATTTCATAAGGTTAGATTTACCTGTTGCTATTAAGGAAGAACTCTAAAGAGGACCAGGAAGAGGAAAGAAAGAATCCATGGATATGGGGGCAGTTTCTAGCCAGGGCAGTGCACCTGTCCTGGTCCTTGCCTGTCGTGATGAAACACCGACCAGCGTGTGGACCAGAGAAGCCGATAGCCCAGGATACCTGAACAGATGGCCTTGACCTCTCCCAGTTCCTTCAGCAAAAGCAGCCAAGGGAGAGAAGTTATTTCTGCTCCACAGATGCTGCAGAACTTCTTTCCTGAAAGGAGCCAACATCCCTAAACAATCTCATCGTTGTTGTCGTTCGGGTCAGTGTTGTCAACAGTGGGCTCAAGTGTGGACCCTTTGCCTTCTCGTCCTATTTCTCCTGGGCAAGCCCAGATGGTGACTGCAAAGCATCTCAAGTTAGAGTCAGCTTTTCCTAAGTGTCTCCCAGCCATTCCAGCAAAATATCCCCATCTAGTGGCAGCTAAGCCATCTGAGCACCCAGGAATGTAACTTGCTGCTGTGCCTGTTTTGAAACAAGTATCTTGATGCTCTCTGTCCCCGTGCCCTCTTGAGATTAAGATCCCTTAATACAGGGTCAGCAGGAAACAGGCAGGAAAGGAATGAAGTGTGGTTTCACTTACCTCATCCCACCTTGGTTTCTGCTTTCCGCTGCCCTGAAGCTATCACGGCTGCCTTCTGTGCACAAATCCCTCAGGCTACCTCTTCTCACTTTTCTTCCTCTTCTCTCAATGTTCTTACCCTCTTCCCCATTTCCCCACCCCAAACCCATATCTGGGCATAGATTTTTCTCTACTCAGACTTTGACTTTATTAGGACTGAATTTTTATTTCTCCCTTTCTTTTGTACCTCCTCCCTCTCTCTCTGAAAGCCTCTCTGTCCCTTTTTCCCCCACCCCTTTTTGAAATACTCCCGGCATCCTCTGGGATATGGAAGAACGTTTCTCCCTGAGCAGGTAGGGTCCTTCACAACCTTGGGTAGGGCTGTCACAGCTGGGGCCTGGGAGGGATTAGGACTGAGTTTACCTGGGCTGCCTGGCTCGTCTCGGGCCTTTTATAGGGTGGCTGGGTGATTCCCCAAACCGCTCATGATAGATGATGGAACTTAAAGCCTTGGGTGTCCTCAAATTTCAGCTCATCAGATGGCTCCAACAGTTGAAGTGTGAAACTATTCTTTTTCCAAACTCATTCCTTGAAGCTGTAAAAATAACAACAGCTACTATTTATTGAGGGTTCATTATGTTCTAGCTCAATCATTGGTTCTTAAACTTTGGGAGGCATCAGAATCCCCTGGAGGGCTTAAAACACAGATTGTTTGGCCTGTCGCAGAGTTTCTGATTTGGTAAGTCTGGGATGGAGCCCGAGAAGGTGCAGTTCTAAGTTCCCAGGTGATGCTAGTGCTAGTCCCACTGAGAACCACGCCCACTTGGGAGGTACTTGATGCATTATTTAATTTAATCCTCTCAACAACTCTGTAAATTAGGAATTATTACCCAGCTTTGCAGATGAGGAAACAAAGGCAGTGGGAGGGAACGACTTGCTTCAGGTCATGGATAGCAAGAAGCAGAGTCTAGATTTGAACTCTCCACTGTAAAGCCACACTACTTCCAGATCTCTCGGGGCTACTCAGGGATGGGGGTGGGTGGTGCCCAGGATTCCTCTCTGCTTGTCAAGGACGAACGGACCCAGCAGAGTTGTGCACACCCCTTAGCCCAGGCCCAGCGTTGTTCAGCTTTGCCTCCGGCCGAGATCTTGCCAAGTGCTCTATCCTCTCTCCCACATACTTCAGTGGCCCTTATTCAAATATTCCTTGAGAGTCTCCTTTGAGAAGGGCCCATGGGGATATACAAAGGGAGCTTTGCCACCTCTGCCGAGATGGCCTTTGACCATTTTTCAAGGCAGAGCTAGAATTGCACCAGGACGAGAGCTCATGAGAGACCCTGATATTGTGCCAGGGGTGGGGAGGGGCAGGAGACCCTGTGGTAGCGGAATGTGTGACTGGTGTGAAATCATCTAGGCATCCCCTCAAGGCTTGGCCCGTGCATCGCCCCAGTTGTAACGACTTCCTGGTCCACAGCACCCCCATGGGAAATCCTGGGCCTGTTTGCCATGAGATCCCGGCCTTGCCCTTCCGTGCTGTGCCTTGGTGCCTGCAGGCTGCGTTTCCCGGGCTCCTGGCTGGGTTTGACCACTGTGAGGCGCTGGTGGGAGATTGGAGGGCAGAGGAAGAGAGATGCCAGGGCATTGCCTCCTCCCTCTCTACAGCCACCCCTGTCATCTTTGGCGGTGGCTGTGTATCTTCTAGGGCTTTATCCGCCCCTTCCCCCAACCTCTTGTTTGCATTCTCACCTATATAATAATTCCCTGGATTAAGTTCCCTTGGTTCTAAATACTTGGGAAGTTTCTGTTTCCTTCCTTGGGTCCTGACTATTATCAGCCACCTACTCCCCCCTCCCCCCTCCTCCCTGCCACACACACAGCCCTCTGCTCCCACCTGGCACTCACCTGTGTTTGCACATGTATCTTCTCCAACAGCCGTGACCTTTCCAAGGGTGGGTATCTTTTTTTTTTTTTTTTTGGTTTGTTATTCAGTATTAAGTAGATTCAGTCTTATATATGATATACAGACTTGAAAGAAAAAAGACTCCATATACTTAAGAAATCAGTGCATTTAGCAAGTAAAACCATGGAGATAACAGCTCGATTAACAGCTCATTGGTCTTTTGTTAAGTAAGGGGTGAGGGCGTTGGCCTGGGCTAAGTCAGTGTCCAAGTCCTCAGTGCCTGCCCAGTGCTGTCACATACAAAACGATCAGTTAGTGTTTGATGAATGAATGAATGAATGATCACATGTGGCAGGATCTGAAAATGCATAAGAAAATCATAGTATGCAGCATTCAAGATTGGGCAATAGTCAAGATTTACCATGTGTAAATAGTGAAGTAGCCCCCCACCCCTTAAAATAATAATTAAAAATCTTAAGGAATAGTCCACAACACAGATCTTTAAATAAAAATGTGGAGATGTGTATCACTTTTCTACCGCTGCATTATAAACCACCCCAGAACTTGGTGGCTTGAAACAAGCCCTTACTTCTCCCGATGCCGTGGGTTACTGCTCGGGTTGACTTCAGTGGCTCTTGCCTGGGCTCACTCCTCTCAGTTGGACTAGCAGCCGGGCTCGGCCTGCCTGGTCTGGAGGGCCCCACTCACACGTCCAAGGCCTCAGGAGAAATGCCGGGACGGTCGGGTCTCTCTCTCTCTCCACGCGGCGTGTCACCCTCTAGGAGGCTGGCCCGGGCTCGTTCACAAGGTAGCAGGGTTCCAAGAGGCTCTGAGGCACAGCACCACTCCCTGCACGCGCGGTGTCACGACAAGCGAGGAGGCCAGCCCAGGTTCAAGGGATGGAGGAGCAGGCGCCCCCTGTCGTGGGGAGGAGGGCCAAGGGACTGGCGGCCCTGTGTCGTTCCCACAGAGCGGTCGTTCTCATTACAGAGCGTTGCTCATTAGAACCCTGGGCACAGGGACACCTGAGGCAGAGCCTCCTGGAGTAGAGGTAAGGGGCCTCAGTTCATTACTCAGGGTCCTCCCCGTGCCCAAGAGGAGAGCTCCCTACTCACCGCCTTTCCTAGTTCTTTGTCCGACCACCAGGTGGTGGCATTGCTCAGGTGACCGGGAGCATCTCGAGGCCAGCAGGTGGGAATGCTGTGGTGGGGTGGGTGGGTCAGAGCTCGGTGGTGGTGACTTCAGAGGGGCCTGGGCAGAGACTGTAGGGGCACTGGCTGCTCCTCTGGGAAAGGAGGCACCAGCCCCTTTTTCCCTTATGCTTGTAGAATTGTTGTGTGAACAAGGTTCTGTGAAGCCTCTTCACCTCCGGGAATGGGAGCCTGGAGTAAGATGCTGCAGATATCGTCGCATCACAATGGACACAATCCAAACAAATATTGTTTGCAATAAAGCAATGTTTGTGTCCCCGTGAACCTCCTCCTGAGATGATGTTGTACAGATTCCATTACAGTGATGCAGATAATTCTCTGCCAGTGCTTTCTTTACCCTCTGCACTGGAAGAGGCATTTGTGGATTTCAGAACAGCACTGCATACAAAAACCCATGAGATCTGATTAAGGTCTGGATCCAGTTAACTGTATTGTGCCAAAGTCAATTTCCTGGTTTTGCTCATGTACAATACTTATGTAAGAACTTACCATTGAAGGAAGCTGAGTGACAGGAACATGGGGCCGTCTGTACTGTTTTTGCAACGTCTGGTGAGTCTATAATTATTTCAGAATAGTTGTTTTTTGCTTTTTTTTTAATCCTCTCTAAAAACAATCACCTGGTTGCTTATTTGAGAGAAGAGGGTGGAGCATTGATTTAAAAAAAAAAAAAAAAAAGCTGTTCTTTACCTCTAACCCCTTCACACCTGCTGGCCACTCCTGTAGGCCCCATGCGTCCCAGTCAGCTGTGCAGAGACGTGGAGCCCAGGACGGGAGGTGCCTTCCTGCTGCCTCCCCCTCCCCCTCTGGACTCAGCTCTGCAGGGTGCCTCCTGCACACTCGGGGCTCTGCCCTTATTAAACACTTTCCCACTTGTCTTAATTGTGTCTCACAGCACCCTTCTCAGGTTCATGGGAGGGGAAGGCACTTTTACCCCAACTTAGTGGATGGGAATGCTAACTCAGAGGGGTTGAGGGACTTGCCTGAGGTTACATAAAAGGGAAGTACTTGCTCCAGAGCTAGAATGCAGGACTTTAAAAAATTATTATTATTATTAGAACATGGGTAGGTTTACAGAAAAATCATACAGAAAGTACAGAGTTCCCGTATACCCTCTCCTCCTCCCCCTCACACAATGCAGGACTTTTTATCTGCTTCCCTTGCCGACTCCTAAATAGACTAAAAAAAAGGAAAAACGATTTCAAGTGAAATAATAAAACACTTTACATGTTTAAACTCTTAAGTCATACTTTCTCATGCTTTTATTTACCAGTTTGCTCTGTGAAATTGCAAACGATGGCACTTTTTCATGTTCTTGCAATATTTGGAGTTGAAAATTAATTGAAATCTTATGGATAAGTGAAGAAAATAATGTTAAATTTTTTTCCTCAACAGGAAAACAATATGTAGCAATGAATTAAGTGGTTTTTTTTGTTTTGTTTTGTTTTGTTTTTTGCAAAAGGCATTTCCTGAGATTGACTCAATGGCAAAATGAGACTCTCATGTTTTGCTGGTCGAAGGAACGTGGGCCTTTTCAGCTAAAATGCAAGTTAAAATTGTGAAAAATATAAAGAGCATGGAGTATTCCTTTCGGAGTTTCTGCTACCAGTCAAGTCAGTAACTGTGGGGAGTTTCTGACCCAGGTCCTGTCCTCACGGAGCTGACAGTCTAGTTGTGGAGGCAAAGGCCAGCACACATGCAGCAGCCGGAGAATAACGCAGGGTGGTAGATGCGTTTGTGCGGGGCCTTTCTAGAAACGAGGTTTACTGAAGCCTGGAGGCTCAGAGGAGGCACCAAGGAGAACAAGCTGGACTTGAGCTGATGTCAAGAGGTAGAGGGGTAGCTCTCTGTTGACTCTTAAAATCACTGTAAAAAACTTACAGCCACCCTTACTAGCTATGTGACCCTGGGCAAGTTATTTATATCTTCTCAGCCTCAGGTTTTGTTCTTTTTTTTTTTTCCCAGTGGTAAAATAAAGATAACATAAAAATTACCGTTTCAAAGTGTTCAATTCAGTGCTGTTAAGTGCATTTACAGTGCTGTGCAACCATTGCCATTATCTAGTTTCAGAATGTTTTCATCACCCTGGAAGAAACCTATGTACCCATTCAGCAGTCACTCCCCGCTCCCCTGCCTCCCAGTCCCTGGCAGCCACTAATGTGCTTTATGCCTTTATGGATTTACCTATTCTGGACATTGCATATAAATGGCCCTTTTGTGTCTGGCTGCTTTCACTTAGCATCATGTTTTAAGGTTCACCTATGTTGTTCGGCCTCCGTTTTACTTTCTAAATTAGAAAAATTATTATGTAAAAGGCACTGTGGGGCTTACTAGAAGGATGCAGCAAAGTTTGTGCCCTTAAGGAGTCCTTGTCTGCTAGAGGAGAGAGAGAGGTGTGTATCCAGTTAATTCTGTCACAGGCAGTGACACAGAAGGGATACAGGGAAGTGTCAACATGAGCACAAGGTCAAGATGAAAACATGCTTGTGTCTGGGTAAAGGCAGGTGGTCTGGGGGGCTAATAGGGACATGAGGTGGGAGATGAGCCCAGCTCATAGCTGAATGCCTTTCTGAGAAGCTAGGACTTATTCAGTGACAAGTAGGTTTTTGAGCAGAGGAGTGCAGTGTTCTGCCCTGTTTCTTAA
This sequence comes from Tolypeutes matacus, assembly GCA_026826555.1. Classification (NCBI taxonomy): domain Eukaryota; kingdom Metazoa; phylum Chordata; class Mammalia; order Cingulata; family Chlamyphoridae; genus Tolypeutes; species Tolypeutes matacus. Next base: position 3,720,892 of record JAKSZT010053836.1, read on the forward strand.
GAAGACAGCTCTGGGGCATTGTGGAGCCTCATTTGGGACTGGGTGTGGTAGTGAGGGGGAATTAGAAGGAAAAAACCAATTTGGAGGCTGCTGCAGAACTCCAGGCAAGAATGCTGACCAGGGGTGCTGGTAGTAGGAATAGTGAGGGGAAGATGAGTTTGCCGTCTGTAGTGGAGACTGACTCAAAAGAGTTCAGCCTCTGCTCGGGTGTGGGGGCCTGAAGGAGATGAAGAGGTAAGGATGGGCTGAAAGGGATCTGGTCGGAGGCCCTCCAGGTCCATCCTTCCTGTTCAGCCTCTGTCCTGTGGCTTTGTCCTGGGTCTGGCTGGTTGTGCCCCGGGACAGGTTACTGAGTGATAAAGGAGTTTTAATAACTTGTGAGGGACGGCTTTGTGTGTCCTGGCAGAAACCAGCTGATGGCTTATTCCCAGTCTTCTCAGCTTGCCCTGGGTCCTTAACGTTCAGGGATTTCCAATCTCCAGTCTTAGCACATACTTCCTTCATGGGCTTCCAGGGACCAGCCAGCCTGCCACTTCTCCCTGCCCCATGCCGAAATAGTACTTGGCAGTTCACAGGCCACCTCAACACCCTTTCTCTTCTTTGACCCTCACAGCCCCACGTGGTGAGGTGAAAATGATAACGGATTGGGTGGGCATCTGCAGTTTGTATGGTACCTTCACATACACGGAGCATAGTCCTCATTTTGTAAATGAGGAACTCAGAGGCTGAAAGGTGACCCAAGATGATGTGGCCAGTAAGTGGGGGAGCTGAGCTTCAAGCCCATGTCTTCTGCCTTAAGAGGAGCAGATTCTTCTCTGTGCCACTGGACATTTGCACTTTCTGCTCTTGAGGATTGGGTCCCTGACTCTTTCATCCTGACTGTACCCCAAATGTGCAGTATGACCTTTTGGTCTTAAACACTCCAGTTTTCCTTCTTTCCAACTGTTTGCCTGGATAAGCCTGAGGAGAGTTTGGGGTGGGAGGTGAAAGTGCCTTGAGTTCTGTCAATCATCTCCTCTCCTATCATCCATTGTCTTCCCATGTCCCTCAAGAAAGTGAGCTAAGAGCTGGGGAAAATGACCAGTAGCATGTTTCTCCCTGTCACCCGATGTCTTGGCTATCAGCAGAGGGAGCAGGAGCTTTCAGGGAAGGTTTGAGCATACGAAGGAAGCATGGGCTGGGGGTCTGCATTCTCTCTCCCTCGCTACAGTCAGGAGTAAGTGGGCTTCCTGGTGGTTTTGTGTGCACAGCCTCTGGGGGATTCTGCCATCCACGTTCCCAGGAGTTGCATTCTCTCTGATAGCCAGGATGTGTGTGGCATCACTCCTCCTGAGCTACAGGGGTAGCCCCTTTCTGCCTCCAGCATTGCTGCTCTGCACAAAGGAATAGGTTCTTGGGTGTCTGAAGGTCAGTGGCCATTCAGGGGCCAATTAATCCTTCCAATTAATCCTGTTCAATGGAAATGAACAAGGAGAGAGAAGATAAACAGTCTCCAGGAGGCAATCAAATCCCAACCCCTGAAAGAATGAACAGTTTAAAAACCAGAATCCTTCTGTTTTCCTCATGGAACCTGAAAGCCTGACTGTATGAACTACCATCGTCATATAAGTTAAGTATATGTACACACACACACACACACACATATTTAAAGAACACTCATCTTAAAATTATCTGGCCAAGGGATGTGGGTGTGGCTCAAGCAGTTGGGCGCCCGCCTGCCACACAGGAGGTCCCAGGTTCTGTTCCTGGTGCCTCCTAAAGGTGACGAGCAAGACAGTGAGCTGATGCCATGGGCTAGTGTGGCAAGCCAGTGCAACAAGATGATGCAACGAGATGATGCAATGAAGAGGCACAATGAGGAAACACAATGAGAGACACAACAAGCAGGGAGTGGAGGTAGCTCAATCAACTGGGTGCCTCCCTCTCACATGGGAGGTCTTGGGTTCGGTTCCCAGTGCCTCCTAAAAAAAAAGACGAGCACACAATGAACAGACACATAGAGCAGACAGCGAGCACAAACAATGAGGGGGGGTGTGAGAAATAAATATAATAAATCTTTGAAAAATTATCTGGCCAAAATTGCTCCAGCATCTACCACAGCCACTAGTTCAGAGAAGCAGGAAATTTTAGTAAAACAAACACCACAATCCCACAGTAATGGAGTTTAGAGGTATATAATCAATCAGCAAACATTTATTGTGCACCTGCTGTGTGGAAGGCACTGCAATAGTGGATAGAAATATATATGAGATTTAGATCTTACTTTAAAGGAGCTTTCTAGTTGGGAAGGTGTGATCTGAGAACATAAAAGAGGCAATTACCACTCTATGGACATCATGATTAAGGGGAAACTTTAGAAGTATTCCCAATTAAAGTCAGAAATAAGAATACTAGCTGTCACCACTACTGTTCAACACTGTGCTGGAGGACCTAGCCAATGCAAGAAAACAAGAAAAAAAATAAATAAATAAACGAAGCATAAGCATTAGAAAATAAGAGACAAAATTCTTGTTATGTGAAGATGATATGATTGTGTACCATGAAACTCCAGGAATTCTCAAAAGTATTATATATAATAAAAGAAGAAAGCAGAGTTTCAGGATAAAATATCTGCATACATAAAGCAATAACATTTCTGTATAACAGCAATAATCTTATAGGAAATGCTATAGAAAAAAAGATACTGTTTGCAATAGCAACAAAACCTGCCGGGTACATAGGAATAAATTAAATAAAACGTGTACAAGACTTTAATGGAGATAATAAAACATTATCAAGTACATAATAAATACAGAATGATAGATGGGGAAACTCAGTAGCATAAAAGCATCTCATTCAAGACAAGTCCAATAAAAATTCCAACAGAATTTCCCTTGGAACTACCCAAACCAATTCCAAAATTCATTTGGGAAGGGTATGACTTATAAATATGTCTGATACTTCTGAAAAAGTACCTGAAGGTAAGTCCTATTAAAAATCTATAGAAATAAAAACAATGTGATATTGGTGCAAAGAGTGACAAATAGACTGATAAAGCCGATTAGAGAACGGGAACAGACCTAAGAAATAAATGCGAATGTGGCATGGAATAGCGGTGCATTATAAACCAGTGGGAAAAGCTGAGCTCTTCAGTGACTCATGATGAGATAAGCGGCTTTCCAAAGAAAAATGCTAGATCCATATCTCACAGCATACACAGAGATCAATTTCAGCTAAACCTAATGTGAAAATCAAAACTTTACCACTGTTAGAAGATAACCCCAGAAGATATCTTTATGACCTCAGGGGTAAGAAAGAATCTCTTAGAAAAGACCCCAAACCACAACTCAGATTGATATGTTTAACTATGTTGAAATATTATTGATGGATAATTAGTATAAGACTATGGCCTGCCTAGAAGAACACAGAGATGTTACCTCTGGGAGGAGAGGGAGGGGAAAGAATGGGACAGGGGATATCAACTTTCTTCATAATACAAAATTGACAAAATGCTAACTAACATGGCTTACTTTTGGATGGTGAGAACATGAGAACCTGTTATATTTATAAGTATTTTATTTATTTATTTTATTTTTTTCAAGAAAATACAAAGCAACTACCAACCCAGAGCAGCATGCAATATGGAAACTAATTTTTCCACATTGTCTGGGCCCGGCCATCCTCAGTTGTGTATCGCTGGATGAGTACCTCCGCTGTTGGAGGGTCTTCACTCTGTAAAACAAGAGGACCAGCCTTGCCAGCTCTCACATTCCCCATTCTCTCCATGGGAGAGGCTACCACTGCTGGAGGAGCAGAGAAGAAGAAAGCAAGGGGAATTCGTGAGAGCCCTTGGACAAGCGTAAAGTTCTGTGCTAGCCCACGGAAATGATCGTCATTGTCCGTTCTCACTTGACTGAGCTCTGAATGCCTAGGCCTCGCCTGATTCTTTTAAGCCCCAGACCTTCTGATTTGCTTGACAGGGTGGGTCTGGATGCCCTGAAGTGATCTGTGTGCTCCCTGTCAAGCGGCAGACTCTTAATTAGCTGGGATTGAGTGGGAGGGGCATGCTGCTGACAGTGATGTACTGGCTTAATTAGTCTCCACTATTGCTCTGAGGCCTGAAAAAGAGCCAAGAAATACACCCAGATATGGGAGAGTGGGAGGGATCTCTAGGGAGGTACCATTGTTTTCCATCAAGGTGGTAGTCTGTGGGATGGCAATTTTGAAACAGGAGTCTTGTTACCCTGTCTCACCTATGGACCTGCTGACCTGTCCTGCCTGAGTTTTCTCATCTGTGAAATGGGTTCATGGGAAGAAAGTAGTGTGATGGAAGGGATCATTTCCTTTTTACCTGCAGAAAGAGGGCTTTGAAGAGGAAAAGAAGGGCAGGGGTGGGTGGGATGTTTTACTGGGGCTGGGTATTTTTTTTTTTTTTTTTTAATTGGTAAAAATCAAAATTCACACAATACATACAAACATTTGCAAAATGATATATAAATATATATGCGTATATGTGTATTTGCTTACAAAAATGTTGTTTACATATATATATACATATATTTTAAGAGGTGCTTAGATTACCCAAAATATTACTCGGAACCCACTGGGATTCCCATGTTGCCCACCTCCCACACCTCCCATCACATCCCACACAAACATCTCCCACAAGTGTGGCCCACCACCCTCAATGAACTTACACATCCTGGAGCCTTGCCACCAACCATAGACCACAGTTCACACTGTAGACCACACTCTCTCCCACTCAGTTCTGAGTGGTGTGTGCTGATTTAAAATGGCCTACATCCGTTGCCACAACACTACTCAGGGCAACCTCCAACTCCCAAAGAACCCACTGTATTTCAACTGCTCGTCCCCTCCCTACCCCAAAAGTGTCAAGTGGCCATTGGCTCCACCTCATTGTTATAATTTCTTGCATTGCTAGAATCACCATATGTGAACAAGAGAATACCATCAAGTCCACTCTAGTCCATAGTTCTTCCCCCAATCCTGAGGGGATTGGGATGGTGATGTCCACTCCAACTCCAAGTGAGAGAGGGCTTATATCCCATGGATATGGTGGGTGGGATGATCCTGCCTGCAGATGCAGGCCCTCTCCATTCCCTGGGATGGCCATTGCCCATCGTTGTCTCCTCACTAGGTGACTTGGATGAGTCCATTGAGCTGTAGGGTAGGAGTTGTAGCTCCACCTAGATTTCATGCACACCTGGCACATAGGTAGGCGGGAGGCTCTAGTCTCTGGAAGTATACCTAAAAACTCCAGGATCGCATATAGGTTTGAATAGAATAGAAGGGACTGGTGAACCATGTGCAGGGAGGACTTATTTGAGTCTAATTGTGTCACTCTCAGGAGCACAGATTCCAAAATAGAACCCACTGATTAAGGCATCAGTCTCTGGGGCTATCCCCCCTTATATAGGACCAGGGTGTCTCCAGAGCTCTCAGGAACCCCACTGAGTGGGGTGATAGGCACTTAGATGTTCTATGAGCTCCTACTGAGGTGTGCGTAAGAGTTACCTCTGGGATGACCTCCCGACTCTCTTTGAAGTCTCTTAGCCACTTGAACTCATTTGTCTTTACCATTTCCCCCTTTTATTCAAGGTCTTTTTCCAGTTGTGTTGCCAGTTGGCACTTGGTATTAATCCCTCATTGCCAGGGAGGCTCATCCCCGGGAGTCATGTCCCACGTTGGGGGGAAGGTAATGCAATCATATGCTGAATTTGGCTTAGAGAGAGGCCACATTTGAGCAACAAGGAGGCTCTCAGGTGGCAACCCTTAGGCACCCCACAACTGCAGGCTAAGTCTCATTTACAAGAGCAATGACTCACAAGGGTAGTCATCAATAAAAAAAAAAACATCAGTGGGTCATCCTATTTTGACAGGCACTGTCCCTACACTCAGAGGACTATTGCTGCTCCCTTGGAGACTGTGGCAGAGCTCTCCAGGCTAGGAATTCAGATTCCCTCATTATTGTGTGATTATCCACACATCGTGGGGGCTGGGTATTTGTAATTATAGTTATCACTGCTCTTAATCCAAGCAGCAAGTGTAACTGAGATCTCAGGCATCTTAAATAATTTGTGTGTGTGAACAGATTCTTCAAACTGTACATGGTCCTGCAAAACCAGTCTGGGTTCTGGATGACAAGAAAATCAGAGTCAAAAGGCAGAGCATTCTCTAATGGCCCCTCTTTGCGGCAGGAATGAATTTTCAGACTCAACTGAGAGTCTAAATTGAGAGATAGTTGTAGCAGGATCAGATCGAGTGAATAGATACATGCTCTCTCCATTTCTCTCTCTTTTTATTGCATCTACTAAGAAATTCAGTTTCTCTCACTGCTGAACACTCATCTTTTCCTCTCTCTTCTGTTTCTTACACTTTAAAGTAAATTTAACCATCACCTCTTTGCATCTTCTGGGTTCTTTTCCTGAAATGTGTTTTGAGGAATAAGGGGCACCCAAGGGCTCCCTTCTGTTGTCACAACATTGTTTTCTAGGGTATGTTCTAGGGACATTCTAAGCAAACGCTCTGTGGCTACTGGTGACTTGGACCATTCCCAAAGTACGTGTAATAATTTAGCTTTTCAACTTTCAACTTTATCACTAGCTTGTTGATATCCATGAAGAGAGTATTTTCATTTAAAAAGAATTCATTGAGATGATAGACAGAGTTTGCACATCAAAAGCCGAGAATGAGAGAAGCTGATGTGGCTCCAGTGGTTGAGCACTGGCTTCCCATATATGAGGTCCCAGGTTCAATCCATGGTCCCTGGAACCTCAAAAAATACACACACACACACACACACACACGTGCACGCGCACGCACACATGAAAGCCGTGAATGCCAAGGACCTGGGAAGAATGGATAATTCCCAGAGACAAATGTGACCGACCAGTGTTTTGGGTGACCAGTGTTGAAATTCTTGTTCTGTGCAACAGTTTTTTTAATCTATTAGGCGATTATATAAAAAATCACCAAGAAGTTAAGTTTCTCTTTAAGCATTTATCTGTGTTAAGATAAAACTGATTTCTTAAAATCCCTGTGAGATTTTTTAAGCCACCACAGGTGTTTGTGTTTTTCTCTCCTCTGCCCACCCCCATCTCCAGCCAAAGCTGTGTGACACTTCCTCCTTAACTGGGTCCCTTGGTCTGGGCAGTGGCTTTCCCTTCTCATATGATGCATGATTTTTTGCATTTTAGAAGCATCGCTTGGGAAGCAGATGTGGCTCAAGTGTTTGGGCATCCATCTACCATATGGGAGGACCCGGGTTTGATCCCCAGGACCTCCTGGTAAAAAAAAAAAAAAAAAAGCGGGGGGCAGACGAGCTGGGCCCACGTGGCGAGCCAGGCCCGCGCAGATTCACGGCGAGCCACGCAGCAAGATTATGAACGCAACAAAAGAGAGATGCAGGGGACAGTCAAGGCGAGACCCGCCAGAAACTAGGAACTGAGGTGGCACAAGGGACAGGGTCTCTCTATCCCGTATCGGAGGGCCCTAGGATTGAATCCCGGTGAAGCCTGGAGGAGAAAAATGAGAAGAGAAGGCAAGAAACAGACAGATCACCCAGCAAATGGACACAGAGAGCAGGCGGGGTGGGGGGAGGGGAGGGGCGCGTGTCTCATAGAACTGTACACCAAAAAGGAAAAATAAAGTCAATTAAAAAAAAAAAAAAGAAGCCTTGCTTTTGGCGAGCATCTCATTGGGAGGCCACACTCAAGTCCAGGCTTGATTATGAAGCCTGTTTTTTAAATCCTTTCTCTTGCACCATTTGAATTGTACATCAGATTCAAAGTTGCATCAACATTAAGGGAGAGTCTTGCTAATTACAGGCACTCACACATTTCTGGCTGCTAGCATGTCTTTCTTAAACATGCAGACTAGTCAAAAGGCCAGAGCATGCAGACTCAGTTCTGGGGCCATCTCAGTGCAACATATAATATATAATATTGAGGCTCTTGCAGATAGGTCTTTTACATAAGGAGTGTATGTGTGTGTGTGTGTGTGTGTGTAGGGGGTGGTGAGGGGGTGCGAAAAAGAGGATATGCTCTTTTTGGAAAAACAGAAGTAAAAGTTATCCTTAATCAACTGTCTAGATGAAGTCACCATGGCCTTGGATACATCATTTAACTTCATTAAACCTCAGTTGCATCACTTCTAAACTGGGTGTAGTAATAATTTAATTGTCTGTAGATGGACAACTGGATGAGATGTTCTCTGCAGGGCCTGTCTATGGATTTTTTTTTTTTTAAGATTTTATTTATTTATTCATTTATCCCCCCCCTTGCTGCTTGTGCTCGCTGGGTCAGCTAACCACGCCGTGCGGGCGGGCTTGCCTTCACCAGGAGGCCCCGGGAACCGAACCCGGGGCCTCCCATATGGTAAACGGGAGCCCTACTGATTGAGCCACAGCCGCTTCCCTGTCTATGGATTTTTGACCTGCCAAATACTGAACTGAAATAAGAGAGTCTGTATGCAGAATGTAGTTGAAAGGGGTAATTGTGACCTGCTGTTTTTTTAAAAACAAGTTTTCATTATAAAGTGTTGCAAACACAGCAAAAATGCGTAAAGCACATATACAAAGTTAAACAAATAAAGCAAACTCAGCTGTAGTTAAGACCCAGGTTTATAAATGGGAAGCTGTTGGCATCCAGAAGCCCCCAAGTGCCCCTGCCCTGTCACTGCCTCCCTCCTTACTTATACTTGTATGGAATCATTTCCTTGCTTTTCTCTTTAGTTTTACCATCCAGGTGTCCTTCTACTAGTTTGAAAGTTATGCATTCTTTCTATTCTAGAAATTGCTATATTTATACCTATTGGAGTCTGGAAGTTAAGACTTTCGTCTCCCATTGGATAATACAAGGTCCTTGGGACACTTTAAAAACATTTATCCCCTGCCAGCTTATTCTCTCATTGTTGTGTGTTTTAACTTCATTTTTAAAAAGAACACCACAAGCTGTATCGTTTTACACAGTCAATGTTTATTTAGATTTGCTCATGTATTTGTCACTATCTGTTGGGGATTGAATCATGTCCCCCACTGAAGACATGTTCAGGTCCCAACCCCAGGTTCTGTGGGTATGAACCCATTTGTAAATAGGACCTTGGTAGATGTTAGTGGATAAGTTGTGCCCAAACTGAATGAGGGTGTGCCTTAATCCAATATGGCAGAAGGCCTTGTAGGCAAAGGAAATTGGAAACGGAGAGAGAAGAGCCACAGGGAAGCAAGGAGAAGACACTGCCATGTGAAAGAAAATTCAGGGACCCAAGGATTGCTGGCAGTCAGCCCAGAATGCCACAGTCTTCAGGGAGAAAGCACCTCCTTGCTGATGCCTCAATTTTGGACTTTTCTCAGCCTCAAAACCATGAGCCAACAATTCCCATTCTTGAAGCCAATCCATTGTATGGTATTTGTTTTGGTAGCTGGGAAACGAAGACACTATCCTTGCTCTTCATTCCTTCTTGCATTTCCAGTGTTCCATGTGGGATCACCTGACTTTTGCCTGAACTACAACCTTTAGACTTGTCTTTGCTGGTGATGAGCTGTTTCAAGTTTTGTATGCCTGAAAACTCCTTGATTTCACCTTCATCATGAAAGGATATTTTTGGTAGTTGAATGAATTACCACACACTTACTGGCTTGAAACAACACAAATTTATTTTCATACAGTTCTGTAGGCCCCAGAAGTCCAAAATCAGTTTCACTGGGCTAAAGCCAAGAAGTCAGCAGGGCTGGTTCCTCCTGGAGGCTCTAGGGGAGAATCTGTTTCCTTGACTTTTCTGGCTCCTACAGTGGTGTTCCTTGCATTCTTTGACTTGTGGCCCCTTCCTCCATCTTCAAAGCCAGCAGCAGAGCATCTTTAAATCTGTCTCTGCTCTATCACATTGCCTTCTTCTCCTCTCTGTCAAATTCTTCCTTTTTTTTTTTTTTGAGGTACTGGGGCCAGGGATTGAACCCGGGAACTTGTATGGTGGAAGCTGGCACTCGACCACTGACCCACATTGGCTCCTCTGAGTTGGTTTTTTTCATTTGTTAGCTTGTTGTTTGCTTTTGTTTTTTGGAGGCACCAGGGACCGAACCTGGGACCTCCCACACGGGAGGTGGGCACCCAACTGCTTGAACCACATCTGCTCCCTGCTCGTTTGTTTTTGCTTGCTGTCTGCTCATTGCTTGCGCGTTGTTTTTGCTCATTGTCTGCTCGTTGGTTTTGCTTGTTGTCTGCTCATTGTTTATTTGTCTTCTTTAGGAGGCACTGGGAACTGAGCCTGGGACCTCCTATGTGGGAGGTGGGCATCCAACTGCCTGAGCCACATCTGCTCCTGCTGCCTTGCTTTTTAAAAGATACTTCCTATTGCATTTAGGGCTCATCCAGATAGTCCAGGTTATTCTCCCCATCTCAAGACCTTAACTTAATCACACCTGCAAAGTCTCTTTTGCCATGTAAGTGACATTCAGAGGTTCCAGGGATTAGGACCTGGATATCTTTGGAGACCATTAGTCAGCCAAATACAGCCAGTGTGTAGAATTATAGGTTGGTCATTATTTTCTTTCAGCAAATAAAGGATATTATTCAACCATCTTTTGGCTTTCATTTTTGATGTTGAGACATCAGCTCTTAATCTAACCATCCCTTTTAAAGTAATCCCTATTTTTTTCTTTAAGATTTTATCTTGGTTTTGATAACTATGATCACTGATCACTATGATGTGCCTGGGTGTCCATTTCTCTATGTTTATTCTGCTTGAGATTCTCCGGGTATTTTGAATCCACAATGTCTTTTTAACAATTCTGGAAAATCCTCAGCTATTATCTCTTCAATATGATCTCTGCTTTATCTACATTCTCCTCCTCTTCTGGGACGCCAATCAAATATATGTTGGGGGAAGCGGATGTGGCTCAAGTGGTTGGGCATCCGTCTACCATATGGAAGGACCTGGGTTCAATCCCCAGGACCTCCTAGTAAAAATGAAAAAAAAGGTGAGCAGGTGAGCTGCAGGCCCATGCAGATGCACGGCAAGCCAGGCCCGCCGAACCACACAGCACGATGATGATGCAACAAAAGAGAGACGCAGGGGAGGGTCAAGGCGAGATGTGCCAGAAACCAGGAACTGGGGTGGCGCAAGTGACAAGGGGCCTCTCTCCCACATCGAGGTCCCTAGGATCGAATCCCAGTGAAGCCTGGAGGAGAAAAACGAGAAGGCAAGAAACAGACACAGAAGACCCAGCAAATGGACACAGACAGCAAGTGGGGGTGGG